>CM034151.1:230685180-231249535 GCA_019776745.2 Taxus chinensis | reverse complement strand
CACATTTAGTGAAAGTTTTTTTTCATCACATGAATATTATTGTCTCACAATGTTGGATGATTACATTCTTTGAACACCGTTCCTCCTAACACCTTGGTTTGAAATATTCCAACATTTATATCTTGTATTATATTTTTTAAGTTGATTGCAATATATTTAAAAGTTTTTTATAACTCAATGTTTTTTGTTTTTTTTTTTTTAGCAACCAGTTCTTCTTATTGTTTACTGCAAGTACCAATCCTCATTTGGATTTCTGTCCCCTATACACACACCTATGACAACATTCAAATGGCCAGACTATCCAATAACTTTGACTTGAATTTTCCTCGTGGCTTTTTAAACAAACATGGAAGCCTATTTTGTGTACAAATCAAAACATCCTAACCATTTTCTCTCATATGTTCAATTGGGAAATTATAAAAGATTTCCTATTATTTAGTAATTCAATTTTCTTAAATTCAAAGATATTTAGGATAGTTTTTTCACATACATTCGGGAAATGTGCATATGTTTTTTTTTGTTTGATAGGCATACATAACATGAATGCTTATCTTTTAGTTTTAAATTTAAATACACATAGTTTCAAATGCATTCATAGAGATCTATATTTTTTGTGGCTATACCTAGGCATTATATCTCATTCCATTATCAAGTTCTCCCTTGCTTATATAGCATGTCCATAATATTCTTACGAAACTCTCATGTTTGGTTAGCCGTTTTTATCTATGTACATATTAAATGATTATTTCTTTGGTGTAGGTCAGGTTGATAGAATATTATCATATCTCTATTTGATAGAACTTTATTTCCAATCGTTTTTTTTTTCTAGCCCTCGATGGTATGTTGCCATCAAAATGAGAGAAGTTGACATCTTTCATCTTAAAAATTTGCCTCTAGATCTATACCAACACCGATTATTTTTTATTCAAGAGAAGTATTACTCTCTCGCATCTCGTTGAAGAGGAATATTTGCGAACATTCAAACTAACTTAATTCCAGCATTTCATTCACCATGATTTTATCCAGAGGTTGATTACTGTATTCAAGATGTGCTTGTATGACATCCTCTGAACTAATGTAAAATGATTATTCTTTAAAACATAACAACATGAATCCCTAAGTTATTGAAAGGCTCACTTTTTAAAAAAAAATTTCAACCTAATTCAAGGAATGTCTCATTCTTATAATCTCTAGTCGAAGGTTCTCTTTCTACTTTGGCAATAATTCCTTCTACACAATAATTATACTTTTTTAATGAGAAAATTTCTCTTGTCCAAATCTGCCACCTTACCTTAATGTTTCCACTTATAATCTGCCCTAGGCTCGGTTTTTGGGGTGCCTGCTTCACAATAGCAATGGGTTTCTCATTAGGAATCATAACGCATAAAAATTATTATCGCTACTTTTATATCATAATATTTTTGGTCTTCCCACCAATGCCTTCTAAATTATAAGGGGGGTGATAATTCCACTCTTAGATGCGAAATATTTACTTATGAATTACTATATGATGTGCATTAAATGACAAGTGTATTTTATTCAAATATATGATAATGTTTTGTTATTGTTTATTTTCGTTAATGTTTTCTCTATTTTTTGAACGATCATCCATTTATGTTACCACTTATTTTGTCTATTCACTCATTCCACTTATGCTTTGGTTGCTTGCATATTGCATGTTGTTTAATTTTCACAATTAGGAATATATTACCATACATTAGATCTTTTCTGGTTCAGATTTTTTAGGCTTCCCTGCATATCCATAATGATTTTTTTTACATAGAATGTCGCTAAATTCAATTCTTTGATTAACTTTCCCTTCCTGCCTTTCCTCCTTTAAGTATGATGTCTTCTAGTTATTTCTCATGTTCTTCATTAAGGATAACTTCTGTGTCACATAATCATGATTTTGTACATGTTCTCCATGACTCCAAATGTTTCATTAAGTATTTTCTTAAAACTGACATCCAAATTCTAGAGATATGTCAATATCTAATAAATTCAAAGTATAAATTTCTCAATATTATACATGGCCAACAAGCAGGTGTCTCTTTGCAACAAATTAAATAATTAAGTAATGATTATTTGAAGATGATTTTAACTTTGTATGGTAAACAATGACCTTGTATAAACTTTTATTTATTGATTGGAAACAATGTGTTTTAGATGATTTAATTTTACCTTTTTCTTTAACAATATAATCTTTATTCTTTACTGACACATGTTAGTTCTTGCTAGAAGTTGATTGATTGATTTTTATAGATAGTTTATTCTATATAAATAATTATGTGTGTAGTTTTGTGATTACGTAGATAATTTGGAATGAATATAAAGTTGAATTTATTTATGATAATTGGCATAATGTTAAATTTTATATTACAACCTACATGATCAATTTTGTTATAAACATAGAATATTGTGTATTATATAAGTTTATATTTACCTAATTAATTTAAATCCTTTATATTTGACTACCTGGATTTATCTCATACTAATGAACAGGCTATTCTTAACTTTTGGTCGACATATATTTTTCTGTGTTTAGTAACTTATGTGGTCTTCCAGATATGCTCTCATTCCTTGTGAGTCTCCCATTCTTGCAATGTAACCTTATCCTAATTTGTCAGGAACGGTAGGACCAAATAGGCGAAGATCACAACGATACTTCCCACTGACCTAAGGGAAAAGTACTTGTCAGTATTCAAGGGAGATTTGCAGTGGTATGAGGATAATGAGGACATTGTGTGAAGGGGAGTTAATTGTTGTGATTAGAAATAAAGAGTTCACATACAATACCATATTAGTTCACATTCAATAGAGGAAAGAACAATGTAGGCACTTAGCAGCCAACACACTAATACCACAGTTCTTATATTCAATCAATCAAGGAACCAAGTTCCTCCTGACTTGTTCAAGACTACGTAGATTGCTTCCAAAGTGAATAAAGAGAAAAGAGAGGAAAGCATATGAAAAGGCAATGGCGCAAGTAGTTAGTTATGATTCTTAGTGTATGATGATACAAAGTCTAATAACCTACATTAATCACACAATTGCTTATAAAAAGTACACTTTTCACAATACGCTTGGATGGAGAAGGATGTCATTCAATCGTATGGATTGTAAATTCGCCTCTTCTGTACCACACACGGTGACTCTTTCAAAGTTCTTGCAATTCATTTGTGACATTTACTCTTCCTAGGAAGTGAGAAAAATAAGTTCCTTATTAAGATCCAAGGACTTTTACCCCAATTTCAACTTTAGAGAGTACTTAACGTGATGAGACAACATCCATGATTGGCATCTACAATGAAGGAATTAGAAAATGGGGAAAGAGAGAAGAAAGATGAGGAGTGAGAATAAGGGTTGCAATGATCATTGTTGACGAGACTTTCTGATTTGAGCATGGCCGATCAAATATCTCTTCCTTATGCAAAATGCAACAGACACCTTGACTACCAACATTGAATGTTATAAAAACGTTTTTGTGAGACCTTATGATATGAGCTTGAGACAAAAAATGGGCATCACTTATGCATGTTCTTTTTTCTTCATAGTGAGGTGAGGGCAGCTTTCTTATTCATTAGATTTCACAATTATTCCTGATTCATATAGAAAAATATGGTGCTCATGTTTACTTGATGTTTCTCCGTTCACTTAAGAGAAAGAGGGCCTTTCAATCATCTAGGTGAAGGGGATATTTGGCTGTACCTCTTTTCATAGTGCCTCCTCATGGAAAAAAAGGATGATCCTCTTGACTAGCTCAATTCATCTCCACCATCCAGCTTGGGCTCATCTCAACCAACTACCTTGGTGAGATGATGATGATTCAGACCCGATGCTGAGATGATTGACAGGCTCTGCCATGAACTAGTGGGTTCTTGACACTTTTCATTCTTTCAGTTGACAAATGTCTCTGAATGCTTCACCTTGTTACACTTGTGTGCCCTCTTTGCTTACTTGAACATTGTGATCATGGGACATTTGCTTCCAGATCTTGTGGAGGGTTTTATTTCTTTTGTTTGAGCTATGAACCCTTAAAACCTATGAGGATATCAAATAAAGAAGATGAGTGAATTAGAGTAGTTGCACTTTTCTAATTCAAAAAATGAGTTTTCTGATTTTTAGCAGGTGAATTAGAGCTGTTATTTTGGGAATTTTTTTCCTTTTTCTCACAATTTATTCTTTGCAGTGTCAAGGCCCACTCAATTTAACCTCTATTGATGATGTTTTTGTTAACTATCAAAAGCGCTGAGACGGGGGATGAAGCGTGCAAATTAAAAACTTTAAACATTTTTATTCAGACTCTTTGGGTGTTGTACTATCCTATAATCATAAGCATATGTAATCAAGGACATAATCCATGCACAATATAACGTTGAAAAAAACTTTATAGTTAGGAACACATTTCGAGAGGGAAACCCCACTTAAAACCAAGACTTATTAGGAACACCAATGCCAAAGTAAACAATGTTTCTGTTTGGAGCACCCACTCTGCAAGGAGCAACAACCCTAATTTAACTAAGCTAAAACTGATCTTTTGTTAGGAACCTACCAACATGGAGGCTCCAACCCATCTGAATATACTAAGATACAAATTATACTTTTGTTTACATGTATGTTTTGATATTCTAGTTACAAATTACTCATCAATGTATATGATCACTTTTCCTTCGCCCCTTGTACTCATCAATTGCCACATTGATGCTCCTTCTCATTTGATCCCTTCAAATACTTTTTTCTGTCTCTAGCTTCCTCTTTTATCTTTGTAGGCTCTCTTAGCTCAAGTATAGTCATGTTATTTCTTTAGCCCACCAATCTACACCTGGACAATACTATCCTATATTGACTAGGTCGACCGATCTATTCTTCTTGGATTTGGTGTTGTGCCCCCTTCCTGCTCCATCGTTGAAATATGCCTATTTAAAGCCATTCGACTTATTCAGATTTTTCTCTTGCTATATTCGGATTGATTTCTTCTTCTTTAATGCATCATAAAAATTTATTAGTGCTACCATTTAAAAACTAGATGTTCACTATTTGCTCTAATTTCCAGCACGGATTATATTGAGAGAGCCCCTTTTCCCTATGACTGTATTCTTTTATTTGCAAATGCGAAATTGCATAGAGAATTACACACTGTTATTTGAAAAAGTCTATGACATTAATTTTGGACAGTTGGAAAAGGATTTCTTCGTTCTTTTTTAAATCAATTTTTATACATCCAATCGCAATCCCCCGACAATTGCATTGCCATCGATTGGGAGAACATAAATATCACTTGTCCATCGTCTTAAATCAATTTTTGATTATCCGTCCAACTCCTGTCCAGTTCATACTTTTTCAATCCTTGTGGCTTTCCTTAGCTTCACATGACTTTTTCCGTTCTGTTTGTGACACTTCTATTTGATCTATGGATTTTGTAGCTATTCGTGATTTCTTTTACTTCTTTGGATGTCTGCCAGTGTCACGTGACCTTTCTATCTCCTTGTCACGCTACCTTGCCATGGCTCTTGTTCCCTGTTCCACGACTCTACCTTCTTCTACTGCATGGCTGTCTTCATTCTCCATAGCTATCTTCAGTCCTTCGTTTGTTGTAGTTCTCCTATGGATTTTCTAATTCTTTCGTGCTTTTCCTTCATGCGTGCTGGTTTCTGCTCTTGTCTCTCCTCTTGTGATCTCTTTCTTCACATCACGGTGGCTTAACCTTTTCTACTCGTGCTGTTTATCTTGTTTAAGACTCTACACCTTTTTGTACTTTGTTAGCTATTCCATCCGCTTTCTTTACGTGCAATTCTCTCTCCCCTAATTGTAGTTATCCTTCCGCGATCTCTGCTCACTAAGATTCTATGGCTTCTTCTGAGTTCCTCGACATCTATGGACTTCGGCGACTGGTTCCTTAATTCATGGCTCGCTTCAAATGATTAAGTCCTTAGACCTATTCTTATTCATTAACACATTTTTGAGGACAATTACAACTTGTGAGGGACACCTTATAACCTTTATGAGAGGCACTTACAAATTGTTCCTAAAGATATTCATCGTCGCCCTTGTGACATTTGGATGTTGTCTCCAAACATTTCGCACTTGACCATATACTTTATCCTCATCTTAACTTGACAATTTATTTGACATCAATGACAACTTATATGGACCGATGAAAAATTTTCACAATCTCCCCCATTTGTCATTAATTGGCGAACCACTCCGCTCATCAGAAAGGTACACCCTTGTAGATGGGAAAAGTAATAATGCGTGCAACCTTGTTTCAGTAATTTGTCATTTTTCATTTTACATTCTTGGTTTTCTCCTTTCTCTTCTTATACCTCAGCAACTCTCCACGTCTTAACCTTTGTGACAGATTGTGCTTGGTTTTTGATTTCATATTTTTCTCCCCCTTTGACAACAATGAAAAAGGGCCAACTATTGACGCACCTGTTTTATGTGTTTTTTCTATTTTCAACATCTCTCCTTATTGCGTGAATTATTTTATATTCGTTTTTTAACAAAACTCCCTTAGCTCGATGCTTCTGATCCAAATTAATCTTATGAGCTCATGACATATGCTTCTCCTAGCTGATCTCTTTAACACAAATGAGTTGGCCCAGAATAGCTCCCTTGTCACAAATCTCTTAAGGCACTGATTAGGAGTTGATATTACATGAGTATGATCCCCATTCTTTTCCTGCATGTCTTCTAGTTGTTGGAGGAATTAGGAATGACCCCCAATTCAGTCCTTAAGTGCTCAAAAATAGCCTTTAAGCGGCGTTTATCATAAGTCTACATTTTCTTCTTAGTGCTAACATATTCTGAATACTGAACATGTTCCTTTTTCATGCCACTTGTTCCCTCAAGACAGTGATACCTAATTGGAATGTGTTTGGTATTTGAGGTGGCATTACGGTTTTAGAAACCCCACTCTAAAACCAAGAAGTTATTAGGAACACCAATTCCAAAGTATACAATGGTTTCTGTTTGAGCAACCACTTGACAGGAGCAAACCCCTAATTAACTAGATAAAAACGTATCTTTGTAGGAACCACCAACATGGAGGCTCCAACCCATCTGAATTATACTAGATACAAAATTATACTTTTTACATGTATGTTTTGACATTAGTTACAACACTTTTTTTTACTCATACACTAGATTATGACATTTTCTTATATGACCCCTCTTACTCAATCAATATGCACATTGATGCTCTTCTCATTTGATCTTCAATACTTTTCTGTCTTAGACTACTCCCTTTATCTTGATTCTTCTTCGCTCAAATATATCATGATGTGATTAGCCACACCAATTACACCTGGAAATACTTCATATTGACTATCGCCTATCTTTTTATTGGATTTGTGTGTTGGCACTCCTTGATCATCGACTTTGAAATCTTGGCCTAATAAATGCATTCGACTTATTTCCAGATTTTCTTTGATCTATTCGGATTGATTTCTTCTTTTACATGCATTAATAAAAATATTATTAGTGCTCCTAAACAATTAGATGTCTCAATTTCTCTATTTCCAGCAGGAATTCTATTTGAGAGAGCCCCTTTTCTAGATGGGTTTTATTTGAAATGAGAATAGTGCATTAGAGGAATTACAACTGTATTTGAAAAAAAGCTCTATGACATTAAATTTTACAGTGGAAAAAGTGGATTTCTTCGTTTCTTTTTTAAATCAATTTTAAAATCAATCAGCAACCCCGACAGATTGATGCCCTACGATTTGGGAGAACAAAATATCACTGTCTGTTAAATCAATTTGATATCTCAATCCTTGTCAGTTCTATTTCTCTAATCTGTAGCTTTCTTAGTTCTCGGACTTTTTCGTTGTTTAGTGACACTTCTATTTGATCGATGGATTTTGTAGTATTAGTTGGATTTTCTTTACTTCTTGGATTTTGAGTGTCACGTGACTTTTTCTCCTTGGCAGTACCCTTGCAATGGCTTGTTCCATGTCCACGGACTCTCCTTCTTCTATGCCGGCTTGCTCTATTCTCCATAGCTTATCTTCAGTCCTCGTGTTTGTTGTAGTTCTTATGGATTTTCTAATTCTTCGTGGCTTTCCTTTAGCGTGGTTCTGTCTTTAGGTCTCTCCTAACTTGTGCATCTCTTCTTCACATCCGTGGTAACTTTCTCCACTCGTGGTTCATCCTTAATTCCCGTTTGATTTGTAGCTTCAAGCCTTATACATGAAACCTTCACTAAGATTCTATGCTTCTTTCTAGAGTTCATCGACAATCACTATAGAACTTCGGCGATGTGTTCTTATATTCATGGCTCGCTTCAAAACTGATTACGTCCCCTTAGACCATTATCCTTGATCTTAAAACACATTGGAGGACACTTACAACCTTTGTGAGGCGAACACTTTGATAACTTTATGAGAGGCACTTACAAATGTTCCCAAAGATATCATCGTCGCTTTGAACATTTGATGTTCTTTCCACCATTCGCCATTGGACCATAGTTACTCTTTTCCATCAATTTAACTTGAAAATTTAGTTTGACATCAATGACAACTTATATGACGATGAAAAATTTTCAACAATCTCCCCCTTTGTCATTAATGGAAACACTCCTCATCAGAAACGTACACCCTTGTGATGGAAAAATAATGCGTGCATACCTGGTTTCTATTTGTCATTTTTCATTTTACATTCTTGGTTTTCTCCTTTCTCTTCTTATACCTCAGCAACTCTCCACGTCTTAACCTTTGTGACAGATTGTGCTTGGTTTTTGATTTCATATTTTTCTCCCCCTTTGACGGTTTTTGGGGGGTCAACAATGAAAAAGGGCCAACTATTGACGCACCTGTTTTATGTGTTTTTTCTATTTTCAACATCTCTCCCTTTTGACTGAATATTTACTATCGTTTTTTTGCAACAACCCCCCTAGGCTCATGCTTCTGATCCAAATTATCTTATGAGCTCATGACAATGCTCTCCCTAAGCTGATACTTTCTTTAACAAAACTGAGTTGGCAGACAGCCCCCTCTTCCTTCCTCTCAACACCATGCTCTCGTTCCACACTTACTATCTACTATGAGGCACTGATTTAGGCAGCTGATATAAATGAGTAGATCCCCATTTTTTCCTGCTGTCTTCTAGTGTTGGAGGATATTAGGAATGACCCCAATTCAGGTCCTTAAGTGCTCAAAAGTAGCCTTTAGAAGTGGCTTGGTCATAATGCCTACAATTTCTTCTTTAGTTCTCACATATTCTAGACTGATTTCCTTTTCATGCACTTGTTCCCTCAAGAAGTGATACCTAATTGGAATGTGTTTGGTATTTGAGTGGAATACAGGGTTCTTAGAAACACTTATTGCACTCGTGTTATAATAAAACAAAGGAATTGGATTATCATATTTTACCTTGTAGTCTTCCAATGTCTGCTTTATTTATAAAACTTGAGTGTAGATAATTGCAACAGCTATATATTATGCTTCACATATTGATAATTCCACTGAGGATCATGTTATCTTGCTTAGCTAGGATATAATACAATTACTAACAAATAAGGCTTCGCCACTAGTACTCATTTCTATCATCAACATTTCTTGCCCAATTTGTATCTGCATATGCTTTTATGTTGAAGTCATTGCTTTTGGGATACCATAGTCCATATTCAATTATTCCCATGAGATATCTCTAAATTCTCTTGACCTCCTTGAGATGTGTCCCCCTTAGATCTTCTTGAAATCTTCCAACAAGACCTACCACCTACATGATATCTAGTCTTGAATGCTGGTGGAGTAGAGTAGACTTCCTAATCATGGATATGTATACAAGGTTTTGTCTAATTTTGGTGTGTCATCCTCTCTATTTAATCTTGTAACCAAATTCTATTGGTGTCCCAATAGGTCTGCATTCTTCCATTCTGAATATTTTTAGCATTTCTTTGATATACTTAGTTTGAGATATGAAAATTCCTTGGTCAGATTGAATGATTTGTAATCCTATAAATAATGAGAGATCTCCTAGCATGGACATTTTAAATTCATCTTTCATTATATCAACAAATTCATATGTCATCTTATCATAATATCCTCCAAAAATAATATCATCAACATATACAATCACAATGAGCAAATGTTCTCCTTCTTATTTGATGTAAAGATTGTTGTCTGTAACACATTTTCAAAAACCCTACTCAATGAGGTATGAATCCAGTCTGTTATATCAGGCTCTAGGATCTTGTTTGAATCTGTACAGTTCCTTTTTCAACCTTCATACATAATATTTATCTTCTGTTTAGTTAAAATCCATCAGGTTGTTCAATATATACCTCTTCATTTATAATACCATTAAGGAAAGCTGATTTTATGTCCATTTGGAACACTCTGATATTTCTTGTAATCCGTCACTTAAGCCAGAAAAAGAACTTATGGCTTCCATCCTTACCACTGGTGCAAATGTTTCATCAAATTTTATTCCTTCCATCTATACATAGCCTTTGCACACTCAGTCTTGCTTTATGTTTCATGTTACTATCTACCTTTTCATTCAATTTTTTTTTCAAAACCCGCATTTTTTCCAATTACATTCTTGTCCTTTGGTCTTGGCACAAGATCCTAGGTTTCATTCTTTTCTATCTGATCCAGTTCTTCATTCATTTCATCCACCCAATGTTGATATTTTCTTGCTTTTGTAACATTCTTGGGTTCTACCATGGATAAAAGTGTTATGTCCCCATTATTTTTTCTGATCTCTTAGTTTTCTTCTAGTTAGAATATCACCTTCTTTGTTTTCAATGATCTGATTTAATGAATGATCCCTCTTTACTTATCTTAAGGGTACTTAAGTGTATTGTCTTTCTTCCTATTCATCTACTTCTTCTCGAGGACTATCCATTTCCCTCATCATCTTCTTGTCTCTTCATGACTATTATTAGTGTTGAGTGGTAGTACTTGGGATTTTCATCTACCTTTACGTATTTGTACTTTCGATACATACTTTCTACAATCCTTTTATTGTAACACCTGCAAGCCGTGCTTGACCGCTGAGTATCCAATAAATATACCTTCATCACATCTTGAGTCAAATTTTCTTCCAAATACACTTATTTGTTTCACGTTCGTAGGCCTATTCTTCCATAGTTCATAGGGTATCGTGCCACTGTTTAATATCAGTTGGGCTCTGTTCAGAATGTAAACCACGGTGTATACCGCTTCACTGTAAAATATGTCTGGTAACTTAGATTCGTTCAACATGGTTATCATCATTTTTTACATAGTACTATTCTTCTTTTCAACTACTCCATTTTGTTGAGGTGTTATGGCAGCTGAGAATTGTATCCTAATTCCGTGTTCTTCATAGAACTCATCAAATTCATTTGACCAGAATTCTCTACCTCTGTCTGATCTATGGCATTTGATCTTTTTGTTCTTCTCATTTTCCACTAGTGCCTTGAATTTCTTGAACCTTTCTAGGCTTCTGATTTTTTCTTTAAACATGTTACCCATGTCATTCTAGTGTAATCATCTATAAGTAACATGAAATACACTTCTCCTTGTATACCTTCAGTTTTGGTTGGGCCGCAAAGGTCTGTATGAATTAATTCCAAAGGTCTGATTGTAGAATATTCCTTTGATCTGAATGATCTTTTTTTTTACCATGTAGGCATGTCTTGCAGAATGTATCTGTAAGTTTTACAACTCTTGGAATATGTTTTACACAACCTTTAACACTAAGTTTTACCATATTTTCAAAGCTCACATTTCCAAGCCTTATCTGCCATAGCCAGCTATGATCAACTTTTTCTGCAAGATAATTTTCATTGTTTATTTCATTTATCACATACATGTTGTTCTTTGTTCTCTTGGCTTTTGCAACTTTCTTTCCTATTTTACCATTGATGATGTCACAACCTTTTTTATGAAAGATTAGATTGTATCCCTTTTTACACATTTGACTTACACTTAACAAGTTGTGTTTAAGACCTTTAACATTTAGAACATTTTTAGTTATAGTTTTTCCATTGTCCAAACTCAATGTCCTTTTCCAATTATATTGGCTGAATTGATATCTCCAAATATCAAAACATCAAATGCATTATTTGACAGTGAAATAAATTTTCTTTTGTCACCTATCATATGGTTGGAACATCCACTATCCAGATACCATATTTTATCTTAATTTTGCACATGAAATGTAGTCTTTACTACTGAACACGACTCTTTTCTCTTGTTCTCATATTTATTCACAACATACACCCATATCTCTTGTTTGGGTAGTTCTTGTTTACTTGTTGATGCCTCATTTCTTTTCTTGTAATAATTTTAGTTGAAATCATTATAATTCAGTCTGGTGTAAGATTGACCAAAGTTCATTCTATAGCCACTAGATAATTTCTTACACTTAGCTGCCTTATGTCCAAAATGATTGCATGAATAACAATAACCATAGAAAGAATGTGTGTACCTCATAACATAGGTGATTTTGGGAGCAATATTTCTTATCTTGGTAGATTTGTTGAATACTTTTTTTACAACAAAAGATGTGCTTGGAGTTGATTCAGTTTTGCGTCCTTCATTCTTTACAGGTCCCTTTTTCTAACTTTCTTCCTTGAAACCAATCCCAAATTTATCATTTGAATCACGTTGAAAACTTAGTATATTAGAAAAAACATTTGACCTCTTCTCTATTTTTTCATACATTACCAGCTTGATGCTTATTTGTTTCAGTTCAGCTTTAAGTTGCTCCAGCTAAGAGTTTAGTTTTGTGCACTCATTCTCCTTTGATTTGTAAGATTTTGAAATCTCTTCCAGTTGAGTTTCAATTTCCTTGAGCTCATTTGCCTCTTCTTATTCTTTTAGGGTTTTTCTTTCTTCAAAGATGTGGATTTTTTCTTCATAATATTTTAATGTGCATCTCATTTTTTTATTGTTTTTCCTAAACAATTTTAATTCTTCAAGAGCACATATTAATTCAGCTTCCAGATTTACTTCGGATTCTTCTCCATCAAAGTCTTCAAAGTCAAGTGTGTTCTTTCCTTTTGAGGTTATTTCTTCAGATGCGTCTATGGCCATAAATAAACATTCGGATTGATCTTTATTATTTTCATTTCAGAATAGCCTGAGTTGTTGGAATCAGAGTCATTTGATTCTTTTTTTGAATATAATTTCCTTTTGTTTTTTAAAGAACTTCTTCTTGTTGTTTTTCTTTTTTAAATCCATTTTCCTTCTTGTTATGTTTATGACTGTCTTCCTCATGTTCAGTCTGAGATTCTTTATTTTTATTTGGACACTTAACAACAAAATGACTTACTTGTCCACATGCAAAACATTTGAAAGGGAGTTTTCCTTTATACTTACCTGAACCTCTTTTTAGCCTTCTCACAAACATTGCCTCAATCTTTTCATCGATTAACTCATCCTCTTAAGCTGATTATTATTCTTCTTGCTTGGACCGAGTTTCTTTCTTGACTTTGAATGCTACTTCTTTCTTGGTAGTCTTGGTTCTAATAGTTATAATCTCATATGATAAAAGAGTGCTATGTAATTCATCCATTGTGAAAGTATTCATGTATTTGGCTTCTTCTATAGCTAAGACCTTTGCATCATACTTGCAAGTTAGAGATCTCAAAATGTTTTGGACTACAACACACTCATCCAGTTTCTCACTTAGGCCTCTGATCATATTTATAACTTCATCTACTCTTTGCATGTAAGCCGATATACACTCATCATCCTTCATTTTAAGATTCTCGAACTGAGCTCTGTAGGTCTGCAACTTTTCCAGCTTGACCTTTTCATCTCCTTCATAAATATTTTGAAGTTTAGTCCATATTTCATTTGTTATTGTGCAATATATAACTTTTACAAATTCTGTTTCAGTTAAGCCACATAGAATGGCATTCATTGCTCTAGAGTTGCATTCATATTCTGCTTTGTCTATTGAAGAAGTGATTGGCATGTTTGGTGGATTGTATCATTTTTCAACACATTCCCAGATATCAAACCCAAGTGACTCAGATATGTTTTCATCCTTATTCTCCGGAATGCACAATTCATTCCAATGAATAGAGGTGATTGTAGATAGTGACAAACCACCTTCTGCCTAATTCACCGCCATGCTTGTGAAAAAAGGATCTCCTTGAAGATGTTAAGCTTATGTAAAAAGTTCTTCGCTCTGATACCAATTGTTAGAGATCACAAGCACTGAGAGGGGGGGTGAATAAGTGTAGATTAAAATTTTAAACAATTTGATTTAGATTTCTTATGGGTGTGCTATCATATAATCATAAGCATTTAATCAAGGCATAAGCCATGCAACATACCATGATGAACATGAAATTTATAGTGGGAAACCCTTTTGCGAGAAAAACCCACTTGAAACCAAGACTTTATTAGGAACACCAATTCCAAAGTATACAATAGTTTATGTTGAGCACCCACTCAACCTATGAAGCACCCACTTCACAACTTCAAGCACCCACTTGAAGATTTTTTGAGCACTCACTCAACAATTTAGAAAACACCCACTTGCAAGGAGCACTAACCGCTAATTTAACCAACTACAACTGATATTTTGCATAAACTACCCATATGAAGGCGTCAACCCCCTGAATTGGATAAGCTACAACTTATACTTTTGTTTACATACCAGTTTTGATCATTTAGTTACAAAATTTCTCATACAATAGATTATGATCACTTTTCTGTATCGACCTCTCTTGCTCAATCCATCTGTCGCATTGATGATCTTCTCATTTGATCCTTCAATGCTTCGTATGTCTTCTCTCCTCTTTTCTCTCTGTAGCTTTCTCAGCTCAAATGTATCATATTATTTATTCATCCACATCAATTACATCAGGAAATACTTATATATTGACTATCGACCCATCTCTTTTCTTTGATTTGTGTGTCGTGCACCATCCCTGCTCTGTTGCCTGAAATATCGGCTTGTTAAATGCATTCAACATATTTCATATTTACTCTTTCTATATTCGGCTTGATTTTCTCTTTTTTCTATGCATTCATACAAAATATTTATTAGCCACTACGTAAAAAATAGATGTCTCATCTTTCTTGAATTTCCAATAGGATTCTGTTGAGAGATCCCCTTTTTCCTTTAATGTATGTTTCTCTTCAAAATTAGAAATTACATAGAGAATTACAAATGTATATACGCAAAGTCAATGAACATTAAATGTTGATAGCTGGGACATTGGATTTCTTCATTCTTTGTGCACTCAAGTCATATACATCAGTCACAATCACTAGACAATTGAATCACCATCAATTTGGGAGAAAAAAAATCACTTTTCCATGTTTAAATCAATTTTATTTTTCTTGATCCTTGTCCAGTTCATATTTTCTCAATCCACAACTTTCCTTCGCTTTTCGTACTTGTTCCTTTGTATCGCGGCACTTCCCTTTGATATGTGGCTTTTGCAGTGTTACGCGACTTTTTTCCTTGTCATCTTCCTTCATGTGGCTTTGTTCCACATCAGTGACTCTAACTTCTTCTATGCATGGCTTATATCATTCTTTGTGGCTATCTTTAGTCCTTTGCATTCATTATAGTTCTCTGTAGCTTTTCTAATTCTTTGCAGTTTCCTTTATGTGTGATTTTGTCTTCAGACTCTCCTTGCTTGTGTGGTTCTTTCTTCACATCCGTGGCTTCACCTTTCTCACTCGTGGTTCATCCTTTAACTTCCCTTTTTACTTGTGGCTTCCATCCTTTATCTGCAACCTTCACTAAGCTTTTGTGGCTTCTTTTAGAGTTCTGTGGCACCCTATAGGCTTCAACAATTGATTCCTTATATTCACGGCTTGCTCAAAACTAATTAAATCCCTTAGACTATCTCCTTGATCATTCAAACACCTTTGTGGGGGAAAATTACAACCTTTGTGAGGGACACTTACAACCTTTGTGAGAGACACTCACAAATTTCCCCTAAAGCTGTCATTACCACTTTGACATTTGATGCTCTTGTCAACAGTCGCACTTAACTGTAGTTACTTTTGCCATTAATTTAACTTGACAATTTAGCTTGACATCAACGACAACTTATATGACAATGAAAAAGTTCCAACAATTTTTCCCTTTCTAGCAAGTTGCTTTTTCCAAACCTACTATTTTACAAACATTGCTAATTTTGTCATGTTTGATGTTTTGCACCATTTCCAGATGAGTTGAGTGATCAAAGCTAGAAATTTGATGTACTTACTATTTTTAACATATGGAAGAACTGAACACTTTCTATTTTTAGTAACTGGTAAAAATGGTGTTTTTTGCAATAGAAACATCATCACCGGACTCAGCTTGACCACAATCTCATGCTCCAATTTTTTTCGTGTTTCACCTACTGGAACTCTTGGAAATCAAAAAAGTAAATTATATGCTACGCCCTTAACCTATTACTTGTATTAGGATATGAGTAGCCAACTTGTGGCTTACCATATCATTTATACTTTCTCATGCTTAGTAGGTCAGCCTTGGTGATGGCCATAACATATGAATAGTATATATAGGGGATTGTAGGTAGTATTTCATCATCATTGGAGTATTTGAGTATTATTGTATGGTTTGGAGGTTGCCCCCTTGAAGTGGCGAAGCTATTATAATTGCATATTGAATTATTATTCTAGAATATTGTGTTAATTGGTGTTATATTTATGCTCATGATCTGAATTATACAAGTAATTTCATTACAAGTGGTATTAGAGCTGCGATTTGGGCCAAAATTAGGGCAAAAACCCTAATTTTTGTTTCTGCCATATATTGTGAACAAAGGTGAATTAGTGGGAGATATTTTTACCAATGTTGTGAAACATTTCAAGTAAGGTTCCCTGAAAATTTTAGACTTTTTTTATTTATTTTGCAAAAGTTATTAATAATTTAATGTTTTTCATAAAATTGCTCCCTAGGGTGCAAATTATGGTATTTTTTCAAATTCGTTACATTTTCAGAAAGAAAAAAATAAATTATTTGGGGTTTGTTCTTCAAGTGTTTTTATATTTGGCTGAATTCTTATTGAAATCTGAAACCCTAAAATTTGACCGTGATCCCTACATCCTACTATTTTGGGGCATCATGGCGGGGCCTTCCACAAGAGGGAAAAAGAATCCCATCACTCCGGGTAAAACACCAGAAAAGGATGAGATAGTAGTTGAGGAGTTGGAGATAGAAGATATAACTACAGATTCCTCAGAGTTAGGGTTTACTTCGACAGACCATAAAGTAAGCCAACTTGAGTTTAACTTGAGAGACCTCGAATCTAGGGTGGCCAGCAAAGAAGATGTGGATAGGATTGGACAAAGATTGGAGTATTTCATGCAAAAATTTTGTATGCATATGATGGGTAATCATACTTATGTCAATCAAGGTGGATCCTTAGGTCAACATAATAGACACATGAGCCATAGTGGTTCTTCGAGTGTGCACAATCCAAATACAAGCACTCTGCAGGCCCGTACTATGTTTCCAAAAGTGGATATGTGCAAGTTTGATGGAAAGGATCCACTTAATTGGATTAACCAAATGGAGAATTTCTTTGAACTAAATCAGATTCCATCAAGACAAAAGGTGACCATGGCAGCTTTATATCTCAAACCTGACCAATTCATCTGGTATCGATGGTTATGTGCTCAAAGGAAGAAGAATGGTCTCAATGTTACATGGACAGTCTTCACTAAAGAGTTGCAATTACACTATAGTTCTAGTGTGTCAGATAATTACTTCAGCCAATTAGCAAAGTTGAGACAGACAAGATTTGTTAAGGATTACATTCATCACTTCCCAAACCTTTCTCTGTGGGTGGAAAATATTACTGAAGAGAATCTGAATGACCTATTTTTGGGGGGTCTTAAGGATCACATTGAGCATGAGGTGCATATGTTTAATCCTCGTAAGGTTTCTGATTCGATGATTATGGTAAGAAGGGCAGAGGAGAAAATTGTTTCAAGTAGGAGACAACATTTCACTTATACCAGAGATCGCAACACCTTGGCCCCAGCACTCCCTCGGCCAGTTATATTGACACCTCAAAAAAATGAAGAAAAAAGAGAAAAAGGGTTATGTTTTAATTCTGACAGCAAATTTGGACCCAGACATAAATGTGCTAAAAATAAGTTGTTCTACATTGATGGGCCTAGTGAAGATGAAGAGAATAATGAAGATACAGAGTCAGAGGTCTCGGTTGAGCCAGAGGAGGAGTCAACAGATCTCAGCCAATGATCTCATGCCATGCAATTTCAGGTATTAGCACCCCCCAAACCCTAAAGGTGTTTGGATTCCTAAAAAAATAGAGGGTCACAGTGTTGATTGATTCAGGAAGTACTCACAACTTTATCAATCATAAGTTAGCAATGCGCCTAAACTGTTTCATTTATCTAGCTCCTGAAAGTCAAGTAATGATTGTTGATGGAGGTACTATTACTTATTCTGGAAAATGCCGTAGCATTAAGCTTTCCATGGGAGATTACATACTAAATAGTCCCATGTATGCCATTTCTATGGGAGGAGAAGACATTGTGTTAGGGGTTCAATGGCTTACCACTTTGGGAACCATTGAGATGAACTTCCAAGACTTGTTCATGTGATTTCACTCTGAAGGAAGGACTTTTGAGCTAAGAGGCTTAAGAGAAAAGTCTCCACAAATAGTAAGTTCTCATCAGATGTACAAAATTCTAAAAAAGGGTGCAGAGGGATTTGTGGCACAAATCTTTTCATTGGAGGCTCGTCATTCTAAGGACATTATACCATCAGATATGCAAGTAGTGTTGGATGCACACTCTATTGTATTTGAAAATATACCAAAGGGATTACCTCCAAAGAGAGATCATGATCATGTTATTCAGTTATTACCAGGAAGTTAACCGCCTAACATTAGACCTTATAGGTACCAATATGTGCAAAAGAGTGAAATTGAGAAGATTGTACAAGAGATGTTAGAAGCAGGAATCATCCTCCATAGTCAGAGTGCTTATTCTTCTCCAGTAGTGATGGTATGGAAGAAATATGACATATGGCGCATGTGTCCTGATTATAGGGAGCTTAATAAGTACACAATCAAAGATAAGTTTCATATTCCTATTATTGATGATTTGCTTGATGAGTTGCATGGTGTTGTTTATTTTACAAAGCTTGATCTTCATTCAGGATACCACCAAATCAGAATCAAGGATGAGGATGTTCATAAAACTACCTTTCGGACACATGAAGTCCATTATGAATTCCTGCAAAACATGGGAGGAACATTTGCATCATGTAAATAAGGTTTTGGAAACCCTTGAGCAACATCAACTTTATGCAAATCCCTCTAAGTGTTCTTTTGGACTCAAGGAGGTTGAATATTTGGGTCACATTATCTCTCATGAAGGGGTTAAAGTTGATCCTAATAAGATCAAAGCCATGATGGAGTGGAAGGTTCCAAAAACCATAAAGAATCTATGAGGATTTTTGGGGCTTACAGGTTATTATCGAAGATTCGTAAGGCATTATGGAAGCATAGCTGCACCTCTCACAACTTTATTAAAGAAGGACTCCTTCCGTTGGAGTGAGGATGCAACCAAAGCATTTGAGCAACTAAAGGAGGCCATGTGCACCACTCCATTCTTGGCTACTCCAGATTTTTCCAAAACATTCATTGTTGAATGTGATGCATCAGCGGTGGGTATGGGTGCAGTTCTCTTGCAAGAAGGCCATCCTATTGCCTTTTTGAGCTGTTAATTCAAAGGTAAAAATATTTCCAAGCCGAATTATGAGAAGGAAATGCTAGCCATACTTCATGCGGTAAAGCAATGGAGACCATATCTCATAGGAAGATGTTTTAAAGCGAAGATAGATCATGATAGTCTAAAATACTTCTTGGAGCAGCGTTTATCATCTGAAGAACAACAAAAATAGGTCTCCAAGATGTTGGGATATGATTTTGAGATTATCTATAAGAAAGGGAAGGAGAATGTAGTTGCGGATGCACTGTCGCAGAAAGATGACTCAACTGCAGCCTTGTTATGTTCCATATCCATATTACAAGAAGATTGGATAGATGAGGCAAGGTCTGAATGGAGAAATGACCCAACCACAAAAAACCTCATTCATCATCTCCAAAATGATCCACGCATGTCTGAAAATTTTGTATTGAAAGGGGATGCTTTATGGTATAAAAATAGATTATACCTATGTAAGAACTCCACTCTTAAAAATAGGATTCTATCTAAGCTTCACTCTTCTCCAGTAGGGGGCACTCTGGATTCTTGAAGACTTATCATCGAGTCAAACAAGATTTCTTCTGGGAAGGGCTCAAAGGGGATGTCCAAAAATTTGTGGCAGAATGCATGGTTTTTCAGCAAAATAAGGGTGAAACAGTTCGATCCCCAGGTATTCTACAACCTCTATCTATTCCTAGCCAACGGTGGGAAGAGGTTTCCATGGACTTTATCACAGGATTGCCTAAATCTAATGGAAAAAATGTCATCATGGTTGTGGTGGATAGATTCACCAAATATGCTCATTTTTGTGCCTTGACACACCCATTTGTTGCAAGCACGGTGGCAATAGCCTTCATGGACATAGTTCAGAAGCTTCATGGGACACCAAAGATTATAGTAAGTGATCGAGACCCTATATTTACTAGTAATTTTTGGACTAATTTATTCTCATGTTTGGGTACTCAATTAGCTCATAGCTCTTCTTATCATCCCCAGTCTGATGGGAAAACAGAAGTTGTAAATAAGTGTTTGGAGGGATATCTCTGTTGTTTTATGTCCAATAAACAAGAAAGATGGGTCCAATGGTTGCTACTTGCAGAATGGTGGTATAACACTTCCTTCCATACTTCATCTAAAATGTCTCCTTTTTTAGCACCCTATGGGTACAATCCACCATCCATCACATCATCATTGAGAGGACAACTGTGGGTTAGAGTAGTATAAGAACACATTCAATATCAACAAGAGGTCCTCTCTAGTCTCAAGGAGAACTTGGTCATGGCACAAAACTGCATGAAGCAACATGATGATCAACATCGCATGAAAAGGCATTTTTAAGTTGATGATTGGGTTTTTGTGTGGTTACAACCATATAAGCAAATGTCCTTGAAACAAAAACAAAAGGATAAAAAAATTTCACCGAAGTATTATGGACCCTATCAAGTATTGCAGAAGATTGGTATTGTAGCATACAAATTATAACTTCCACAATCAACCAGAATACATCCATTATTTCATGTTTCTTGCCTAAAGAAAGTAATTGAACAGAGAGTATCAGCCCAAACTGTGTTACCTGAGCTCGATGAGGAAGGGAGGGTCATCTTGGAACCTGAATGCATCCTTCAAACATGCACTAAAATATTGAGGACATGGGTTATTACTGAGTACCTGATCAAGTGGAAGAATATGGATAATGAAGATGCAACATTTGAAGATATGACATTCCTGCAGCAACACCTAGAGCTTCTCAACATTGGGGGCAATGTTTCTTTGAAGGGGAAGGGCATACTAGGCCCTTAACCTATTTCTTGTATTAGGATATGAGTAGCCGACTTGTGGCTTACCATATCATTTTATTAGATCATTTATACTTTCTCATGCTTAGTAGGTCGGCCTTGGTGATGGCCATAACATATGAATAGTATATATAGGGGATTGTAGGTAGTATTTCATCATCATTGGAGTATTTGAGTATTGTATGGTTTGGAGGTTTCCCCCTCGAAGTGGCAAAGCTATTATAATTGCATATTGAGATTATTATTCTAGAATATTGTGTTATTTGGTGTTATATTTCTACCCATGATCTAAATTATACAAGTAATTTCATTACATTATAGGGCACAAATTTCAGGTTTTTTATTATTTCATGGTATCCATTAATGGATTTTTAAATTTCCAATGATCACAGGGATGTCTGGAAGAAGAAAAATTAGTTCAAACTATATACACCTAATTTTGTTACACTTTCTTTTTTCACACCTGTTACTAACAATTTCTCTTTTCAGGTTAGAGGTTGCTAATGCATATATTTCTGGGAACAGGTTCCTCAAGGGGCTTGTTACGAGATAGGGGTATCATTATTCACGTAACCATTAGGTTAGGGATGATACATGGAGAGAGAGTAGATTTTGGTACCATTTATTTATTTCTTTTTCTCTTACCATCTTATTTTGTCCCTCATTCTTCTGACATATTGCTTATTTACGACCTCATTTATTTTTTCTTACATTCCATTTTCTTTCCATGAGACATTGCACACTCCCCTTTGCATTTCCCTCCCTAGCCAACACATTCTCCTGTGGGTGATTGTTTCGGTACAAATTCAAATTCCCATTCGACACCTTTGCCCATAGGCGATGGCATAATTTTCACATCATATCACTAGATCAAATCTTAAAGGAACTCACCATTAAATTTTCTCTCTTGCGCCAACTTGCATCTTCTCAGTCAGATCTTGGATTTCTTACATCTTGACTTTTGGCTTGGAGATTCTTCTTGCTTGGATTGATTTACTTTCACTTTTGGGTCATCTATAATGATCTCAGAATCGATTGTTTCTCCTACTCCACCTGAAAGTTGTTCTCTCTTGGTATATATTCCTGTAGGAGATGGATGCATTAGAGACCTCCCCCAATAGGTAAGTGCTCTAACTTGACTTGTCATTTTGTATAGAGTAGTCTCCTACATTTTCTATTTACTTTATTTTAGTTTAGTATTTTATACACATCCTAGGTTAGCATATTGTATTTCACTTCTTTACTTCATGTTACATGTTTTACTTAGGTTAGCATAGACTTTGCATGCTGATTAATTTTATCATCGCCCCCATAGTGTCGATACCTCCATAGGATTTCTTTCTCTTCTTTGACATAGGGCCTTGGAAACCTTAGGTTGTTATATTGTAAGGGTTACTTCCCTTGGGGTATGCAATCATAGCGGTCCATGTACCCTCTTCAATTCTATCTGTTGTGTTCCGGTCTTGGTGTGTCCCTTACTCGTTGCCTCGATACCCTATTTAAATGGATGATAAGAGTGTATGGTGTCTAGACATATTTTTTCCCACCATACATCCTTGGTAAAAATGTGAATCTTATTTTATTCCTTTTGATTGAGAAAAAATTGTTAAAAGTTCCCATTTTCATTTTTGTCTTGTTTTAATTTTTAAAAATCTAAAAAAACCTATAAATCAATTTTTCCAATCGTCATCAGCCCCTATGTCAATTTTGTGTAGGTTCAATCCTGTCAGTTATGTCTAGACTTTTCCCACACGCCATCAACCCCTGTTTCAACTCTGTACAGGTCCAATTATGTATATTCTACCCAATATTCATCACAAACGCCTTCAGCCCATGTGAAGCATTTTTTACAAGGTTGATTATGTCAGTAGCCTATTTTACTGAGCTTCTTCTAGGTTAGATCGACACTCCATCATGAATTATCTTGGCCTAGGACTCTCCAAATTTTATGAACAATCATTTTCATAAAGTAATCTTCCAAAATCTAGCTTTTCTTTCTACTCATACTATTGTGTGATAGGAGCTAATAGGAAAACCTATAATACCCGTAACAATATTGTCTTAGGTGATGAAGAGGAAGAGATTCAAATTGAGGACACCTTTGATCTTCTACCTGAAATTCAAAAATTCCTTGATAAGTTTCATGAGTCAGTAATCCATAACATCTCCTTGAATTTATATCTGAGCAATCTGATAGTAGGGTGGATAGTGGGAAGGCTACTATGGTAGTCTCATCTAAAAATGCCTCTAGCTCTGATCCCACTAATATTATCCTCTAACTCATAGACAAGATGAGCCAACAAAAAATTGCCACTATGTGCCAACTCCTTTAAATGCAAACCAATATGAATAGTTAACCATCCTAACCTGGGATATGGAAGTGCAATTACCCCACCGTTACCCAATGGGCATAACAAGGCATCTATTTCCCAACCTCCCATCGAAACAAAGTCTTGCGGGAAGTCCAACAAGAGCCTCTAGCACCCTATATTGCTAGCATGGATATTAGAGGCATTTCCCCTTCTATCTCATATGATAGATCAACCTATCCTACTTTTCACATTAAGTCCTTTGGAAATATCTGTAAAAAATGGATCGTAGTTAATTATTATACCACCACTAAACTCTTCATTAAGAATCTTATTGGGGATGCCTTGGATTGGTATCACACTTTACCCCCTAACTCCAT
The DNA here is from genome assembly GCA_019776745.2 of Taxus chinensis. Taxonomy (NCBI): domain Eukaryota; kingdom Viridiplantae; phylum Streptophyta; class Pinopsida; order Cupressales; family Taxaceae; genus Taxus; species Taxus chinensis. The sequence goes on along the minus strand of CM034151.1, from coordinate 231,225,392 downwards.
AATGGAACTAGAATCTCTAGTGACAAATTTGGTTAATGCATTCCAATATCATGATTTACCTGAAGATAACATCAATGCTTTCATTAACTACAAACAACATGAGAATGAGTCAGCTCAAGCATTCATCAAACATTAGAAGACCTTATCTACTAAGGAAGATCATAATATGTTGAACGAAAGCTTATTCCAACTCTTCCTTCGAGCTCTAGATCCTTGCCTTTAATTTAAGGTTAGGTTCTTTTCTCCTACTTCCTTGGATGAAGCTTTTAAACAAGCCAAAAGACAATATTACCTTATGTACACCTTGATATGAAGGCACATTTTTGAGATGACGTATATGTATTGTTTTTGGTTATGCCTTGACATGAAGGCACATTTTGATCCATGCCCATGATGGCATATAATGTATCTGATGATTATGTACTGAGGCACATTATATATGGACATTGACATTTTGACATATTTACATGTATATGATGATGGACCTTTATTATGATGTATGATTGTATCGCATGTGTTTGATTTATGAGATAGAATAGATGATATCACATTGTTTTTTATGAGATACTTATGATTGTCCACTTTTTAATTTTTGATATTGGGGAGGGGGAACGTAAGGCGGTCCCTATTTCCCCATTGGTGATATGGTAGGATGATAGTATCTTAGCATACATGTTGGATTTTTATTTTCATGATTGTATAACTTAGTTGTTATTGATGATATATGTGATGTATGTGACGTTAGATATTATGAGATAGATGATGATGTGATAACAAACAATGTACAAGTAACAAACAAGAACAAGAAAAAGTTAACAAATCTACCAAATTTAGACATGCATGAAACAAACAAAACAACACAACTATGTTCAAATATAAACAAGAATGCAAAACACACTGAATATAAGCAAGCAAGAATGAATCTAATCTAAGCAAGAAAAGATCAATCTAAGAGGTATGTTAAGAAACACACTATACAATATGCACAAGAGAGTAAGTAAAGATATAAAAAATGTACAAACAAACAAGGAAAGAAACAAACAAACACATGAACAAGCAAGGAAATCACTACTATGTTTTTGTGAGACAGTTTTCAATACGTTTTATGATGTTTTTGGGAAACAATGTTCTTTTGTTTTTGTATTTTCTACGAGATGGTTTTCTAATGTTTTGGGATTATCTAACCATTTTGAATGTTTTTGCAATTTTTCGAACATATCTACATGTTTTTGGAATTTTCTAAAAAAAATGAATGTTTTTGTGATTTTCTAGAAAGTTTTCCAAAGCTATGTACAGGAAAATGGAGAAACATGGATGCCCCTAGGATTAGATGGGAATATACAAAGGCATATGCCACGTGTAATGTTTAGGAAAGTGAAGATGTGAAGATATCCCCAACGTTACATGGGAATGTACAAAGGTAATCTCTTCACTGATTTACAAAAGGAGGATCAACCAGATCAAGGCTTCAAAAGGATAGGCTCAAAAGGAATCTCAGATGCAAGTGAAAAACTAGCTCTAAACAAAGCAAATGTACCCCCTATATGTGATATGTCTATGAACAACAAATCATCTCAAGGCACCGGAAACTAGTTTCCACCAAGAGACCTATCTAGAGTGTTACAATTGCATGGTTTTCACACTTGGAAAACTTGTTTTCTCTTTATTTTTTCTTGATTTTTTGGATTTTTATATTGTTTATAATTTTTTGGTTGTATTTTAATTTTTTACGTCATGCTTAAGCGTAGAAACACTTGAGGTGTATTGTGTTCATAGGTTCATGACACTCATCTTCATTAGGATAAGTAAATTTATATGCTTGTAATCCATAGTTTGTCACTATCACATAAGGTCCCAACTAATTAGGCTCAAAATTTCCCTTCTTTTTTCGTTCTTTCACTGTATTGAACTAGATTTCCTTAAGGAAACAATCCCTAACCTCAAACCGATGAGGTATGCTCCATTTTTTATAGCTCTGGGACACTCGATTCTGATACAATTTCAAATGATTGAGTTTGAAGAGGTGTATTTCATCCAGTAGTTCTAGCTCTGCAAATCTAGCCACGTGGTAGTCTTCATCTTTATCTAGATAGTCTCTGAGAGATATTCTAAGGGAGGGAAGCTCAATTTCCAGGGGGATGATGGATGCAGTGCCAAAAACTAAGGAGTAGGGTGCCGCACCAGTAGGAGTTCGAATGGAAGTTCTATAAGCCCAGAGGGCGGGATGGATCTGTAAATGCCAATTGTGACCAGTCTTACTTACCATATTTTCTATAATATGAACAATGGTTTTGTTAGATGCATATACTTGTCCATTACCTTGAGGGTGATAGGGATTAGACCACATAAGGTGTATTTGAAAGCATTGGCATAGAGATTTTATAGTCTTATTCTTAATGGACTTGCCATTGTCAGCTATAATGGCGGAAGGGATGCCATAACGGAAGATGAGATGATTCGTGATGAATTTTGAGATCTACACCCTAGTAACATGCATGAGAGGAACAACTTCCACCCATTTGGTGAAGTGTTGTGTGGCATTTATTATATGGTTATGGCCATCTGAGGAAGTATGGGCGAGCTTCCCTATGAGATCTAGTCCCCACTTAGAGAACGAATATGGTGTTGTGATCGGTTGCAAAGGTTGTGCCGGCACATGAATAAGGTTCTTGTACTTTTAGAACAATGCATACTTCCTGACATATTTGCAGTTATCGGTTTCCATGGTAGGCCAATATTAGCTTACTCTCAATAATTTCTTCACCAAGACTATTCCATTAGTATGGGCTCCACAAACACCTTCATGTACTTCCTTAATCATTTGGACTGACTATGTTACATCTACACAACGTAACAAATTCTTGTCATAGCCATGAAAATAGAGGGTTCCTCTAAGGAGGGTGTAGTGGGCTATATTTTGGATAATTTTCCTCTTTTCAGATTGGGTTATATTCAAGAGAAATGTACCATCTTATAGGTAGTTAAAGATAGGATCATACCACGCGGATAAAGGACAAAAAACTTCACAAGACAAGCATGATTTTGGCATATCATATGCATGTTTTCACAAGTTTTCAACAAAGAATGGCATGTCATTATTTTCTAGTGGAATATGCAGCAAGGAACCCATTATCGCTATAGAATATGCAGACCAATTTTTTGCTTTTGGGATCTACTCAAAAGTGATATGCATAAAATAGTATTTGAGAGTCTCTATTAACTTCTTATATGGGATGAGTTTCTCATCCTTCACCTTATATTCATTATTCACATGTTTAATGATTAACTGTGAGTCTCTAATGACCTTAAGTTGGTGGATGTTTCATTTGATAGCTAGCTTCATCCCAGCGATGAGTGCTTCATATTTTGCTATGTTGTTTGTACATAGAAATCCAAGGCAGAAAGCCAAAGGTATAAGTCCTCAGAAGGAGTGACTAGCACTACTCTTACTCCTGAACCATGGAAAGTGAATGATCCATCAAAGTGTACTTACCACATGATGGATTCTTCAATATACAATAATGATCCATCTGGCAGATCCAAACACATCAGCTCTATTCTAGGTAAAGGTACCTCAACTAATTAGTTTGTAAGTACCTATCCCTTAACTTACTTTTGATGCACATATTCAATATCAAACTCGCTAAGTAGGATGATCCAATTAGCCATCCTACCAGAAAGTGTTGGCTTTGACAATAGGTATTTTAGAGGGTCAACTTTAGATATAAGCTTGGTTTTATTGTTCAATAGGTAATGACGAAGCTTTTGAAAGGTAAAGATGAAAACAAAGAAATATTTTTCAATTTGAGTGTAGTTAAGCTCATAAGTGATCTGAGTATGCCTGAGATAATAAATCACTTTCTCTTTATGACTAAGATCGTAGTATGTGAACAAGACACCAATATCAAATTTGGTTACGAATATGTATAAAAAAAATGGCTTGCATGGGGTTGGTGGCATGAGGAGTGGAGGATTGGCTAAATATTTTTTGATCAAGGCAAAGGCTTGCTATTGTTCAGGTCCCCAAAAGAAGTCAACATCTTTATTCAACATATGAGTGAAAGGATGACATTTGTCTACAAGATGCGATATAAGGCGACAAATGGCTTGGATTTTTCCTTATAAGTTGTGCAACTGCTTGAGGTTTTCGAGAGGAGGCATTTCAGCAATTACATTTACCTTGGCATGATCAATCTCAATCCCTCTTTTGGATAAATTGAAACCCAATATTTTACCTAATAATACCCCGAAGACACATTTCTTTGGATTCAACTTGACTTTATACTCTCTAAGATGTTCAAAGATGAGTCTCAAGACTTTAGGGTGTTCTTCTCTCATCTTTGATTTACCCAAGATATTGTCAATATAATCCTCCATAATGTCATTGAGCATGTCATGGAATATCACTATCATTTCCTGTTGATATGTTGCGCTAACATTTTTAAGGCCGAAGGGCATCGCCTGAGAGAAAAATTCCCCCAAGGGGTTGTGAAGGAAGTATTTTGTTGGTCCTCCTCCATGATTTTAGTATGATTATAACTAGAAAATCCATCCATGAGAGATAGCACTTTGTATTTAGTAGTTGAATTGACAATCATGTCCATGTTGGGAAGAGGGAAGTCATCTTTCGGACATGCCTTGTTGATTTCTTTGTAGTCGATATAGATTCTGATTCCTACATGATTTTTTTACATTGGGACTAAATTGGATATCCATTATGAATAATCGATTGGTCTAATAAATCCAACTTCTAAGATTTTTTCAAGATCTTCTTTGACTAGAAGGGCCACCCACGGATGCATTTTTTAAAGCTTCTGTTTGATGGGCTTTACGTCTGCATGCACAACAAGGATATGCACAACAAACGAAGGATCTAGGACGGGTATATCCACATAAGACAAAGAAACTATATCTAAGAATTCTCTAAGAAAAATTACAAAAAAATTCTGCTCTTGTGCTAAAAGTGAAGCTCCTAGCTTAACTATTTTGGGTTGCTCTTATGTGTCAATGTTGATTTTAAATATTTCTTCTACTAACATCTTGGATGCATATTCCATTCACATAGGATCATGAGGGAGGTTGAGGTATTCCTCCAAGGGTGTCTCAATGAGATTTTCACCCTTAGCATGGTCAATTTTTATGTCCATAGGTTTTTCGATTTTTTTTTTCAGCCAACGCCTCAAAGAGGCTTTCACTGTGTGATTTGGACTTTTGTTTTTGCTGAGGATTTTTGGAGGAACTTTTTCCCTTTCATTTTTTTATATTTTTTCTGACCACATAACTCAACCTCCTTGTTGAAGTATGCATAGGTATCAAGGTCAATGGATAAAAAAAATTTGTGGTCCTCGATAGGAGTGTTGTCAGGAATACCCATGAATCCTACAATTGCCTCATCATTTTGAAATAGGACCATAGGATCATGAGGTTATTGGTCCCAATCAATGAGAGTAGGATAGAGAAGGTCAACTTGAGGTTTATCGGTGGTTATAGTGAAGACAAGAGTCTTTAGGAATAGGTTCGTAAAGGAAAGATCCTCATATTGGCTATGACGGGAATTTGTGTCACTATTTGAATGAGAAGAGCTATCCTTGTGTTTAGAAGAAGTAGCATCTTGCTCCGAGGGGTGAGATCCATAAGGCCTAATGTTGATGCCATATATTTCTATCTTAAAGTGTGGGGTAGGAATAGATCTCTTATACCTTGTTCATCTTTACCACACCCATGTCCTTTATAGCCCATGGAGTACATCATTCTGCTAGATTTGGCATAATCTAGAGTTTGGTAGCAGGAAGGCATAGTTCCTTCGAGGACCCAAATTGTGGGAAGTTCCAAAAACTTTTCTTCTGCCAATAGGCCACCATGTAGGAACTTCTCTATGGTTTTCTTGTATCTAGGTCATTTGTATTGGAAATTGAGCTTTCCTCTTGTCTTGGGTGATAAGGAAAGATTTGAAACCAAGAGGGCCTAGTGTATATCATACTCTCTGTACCCATATTCAAGAACCTTCATCTCCAATTAATTAAATGGAGAGATAGACGTAGAAGAACTGTGATCATAAGAATTTAGTGTGTCTAAATGCACACGTGAGGTGAGAGCTTTATATTGAAGAGGTATAACAATATCGGAAAAGATACATTCATAAGCACCCTTCCATGAAAATCTATTCAGAACTCTGCAGTGAGTAAAGGGTTCTAAATCTCCTTGAATGGTGATGGTATGTCCCTCATTATTTAGTTTAATGCACTGATGGAAAGTTGATGGTATGGCCTGCATGGCATGAATTCATGGGCGGTCAAGACGCATGTTATCCGAAAGCTCCAAATCTAGGACATGGAACTTCGTATTATGACAAGCAGGTCATGCTTCCATCGTCAATGTTATGGTGCTAGTCGACTCACGCTCTGCATTGTCGTATAATGTGATTGCGATGATGTGGGATTCTAGATCTTCTTCTGCTCATCCCAATTGTTTGATTAGCTTAAATGTACATATGTTCAACCCAGACCCATTATCCAAAAGCACCCTCTTTATCTTCCTTCAGGTAACAACTACTTTAATGTAAAGAGGCAATTTACGTGTGTGATATTCGTTTGGGATCTCATTATGGATAAAGGCAATGTGTTCACTTGGTGTGAGATTTTCCACCATAGTTTAAAGGTGGAAAGGATATATATATATATATATATATATATATATATATATATATATATATATATATATATATATGTTGACACTCCTGAACCCTGAAGTGTTTTCTAAAGGATGTATTTATGCACATTTGATATCTTGAGAAGGTATATGATCGAGATCTTAGCAGTAGTCTTCTTAAGCTAATCTAAAAGATCATACTGACCAGCCTAAGGGGTAGATAGGAGGTTTTGGAATTACAAGACGAGCGTGACATATTACCACAACACAATCTCTGCTCTTGATTCTAATAGTATTCACATGCTCATTAGAAGAATGAACACAACTAATAAGTGAGTCAAATGGATTGTCAACTTGAGTGTAAATATAATTAGCAGTTTTATGGATTTTGGAAGATTGAACCTAATTCAAAATTTTCTTCGCCTATTTATCATGCTTAGGGAAAGGTTCCTTGAATATTCCCATTTTATGATTAGGTGTTTGATGAGGCTCAGGTGAATCAAATTCTATTTCTCCACTATCAATGAGGTCTTGGACAAAGTGCCCCAGTTTTAGGAACTTGTATGTTTTGTGGCCTTTGACACGATGCTACTCAAAATATTCATGTTATTTGTACCATGATGGTTTAGGTGCGTTGCCACCAAAGGGTATTGTTGTAGGGTATTGGACCATGTTCACTACATCCAACTGTTTCATAATCATGGACAAGGAGTCTGTGAGAGGAGTGAACGCTCAACGTTTGAATGGGGGTTGAATAGAGCCTTTAGTAAGTTTGAAGGGAGGGCCATTTTTAACCATCTGTATACGCTTAGAGTCTATGATACCATCTCCTACAACATTTTTGTTTTTGTTAAATAATTTTGGTTTGTCCATAGGTTTGGAAGGGTGGTTGTCTTTTGAAAAGGGTTTCAGTGTCCCTTTTTCTATCTAAGCCTTTTCAAGTTGGCTACCCTTTTCTTTGACATCTTAGAAGTTATTGACGCAGTGCATTTGTAAATAGAAATAAATGTCCGGATTTAAATTGGGTATGAAAATTATAACCAATTTATTTTCAAGAATTGAAAAAGGGAAGCGGCTAACTAACCCCTGCCATTGTTGTAAGAAAATAGCAAAGGTGTTAGGTATTTGTTTTGCGCTACATAAGTATACCATGTTGACATCGCTTTCTACATTTAATGAGAAATGATGTACAAATATTTCTAGTAACTCAGACCATGTGAAGACAAATAAATCCCTTTGGTATATGAAGAAACCACTCTAAAGCTTAACTCCCTAGACTCCTTGGGAATAAGTGTATAAGGTAATTGTCACTATAAGCCACTTCTTGACACACCATGCAAAAGTCCTTAATGTGATCTCGTGGGTCACCTTTCCCTTTATTATTTTCAAAGTTTGGGAAATCAAAATTCTTAGGGAAGGGCGTGCATATCATATCCTTGTCAAAGGGATAAGGACATAGCTCTTTGAATTGATGCTTTTTACTATCTCTAACGTTACTTTTCTGAACGCTTGTGAGTGTCATTTTCATGGATTGCAAATCCTGTGTGAGGAGTTGATCTTTGGTAGGGGAAGATGGTATATATACCCTACTATATTTGGATTTTTCGTCCCCTTGATTTTCAGTGTGAAGTTCACTATTCTTGGCCTTAGGTTTCTCTCGATGTGCGTTTTTCATTTCTTTTTACACATGGGAAGCCAAATAAATTAATTGTCTACTAAGGATTTGCATTTTTTGTTGCATAGTGACTTCATCCTTTTTAGGTCCTTCTTAGTTTTCATGTGGAGGAGGTTGGTGTATGTGTTCATGTTCCACTCTAACCTTTCAGGATATTTTGATGTGGCAATTTATAATTGCATGTGTTGTCATTTGCAGGGTTTGAAGTATAAGCTTTTCCATCCCCTCAAATGTCATCCATGTTGATAAGGAGAAGTTGTGCATCATCTTCCTCATGGGCATTTTTGGTAGGTGGAGTGTATTCATGTTCATTTGGCATTTTAGCACCTAATTCGACAACTCGTGCAAGTACTCTATATTTTTTGAGAAAAAGGAATTTGTCCAATTGAGTAGGGTCAAGCTTGAACCCCATATTTGGTGATTCTAATTCATCACCACTATTATCAATCATGTCCTCTATTTCCTTTGCTACCGAGAAGAGGGGTCCTAAATCATGACCAATGAAAGGATTTGGTCCTTGTTTGTTAGATGTTTCCCATTCTATTTTTTTAGATGTCATCCTTGTTAAAGGGGGCATAACAAGGAGTGTTTTACAAATTTTTTTGTCAAATGTGATCAACAATATAACAAACCTAAGTGAAAACCTAGAACACAACAATTGAAAAAGGTCACAAAAGAATGTCAACAATGTTTAAAGAATAACAAATGGTAAAGAATCAAGGGATCAAATAGGATTTTCCTAAAAATATAAATAAATACGACGAACAATCACGCAAGTTCGGTAAACTAATCCAGTCAACAAGGAACTAATCCCTATAAAAATGTTTTTCAAAGGTAGTTCGACGTAATATGATCAACACAATGTCAATACTTAAGTCAAGTTTTTAGATAAACAAGGCATAAGTATTAACAAGGGGTTAATGTAAATTCCAATCAAAGTATACTATAAATATTTTAGGGACAAACAAGGTCTAAATCCCAAAAAGTGGAAGTTACAAGTGTGAGAAATGCAACACTACCACTTGTATACATTAACCAAGATTTTCAGAAAAGCAAGATATTGGTATCAAAATAGTATTGATATGATACTAACAAAGTAACAACAACACCTTTCAAGGTTTGAGGTAATGTTTGAAAATAAATAAGGCTAAATTATACCAAGGAATTGTTAGGATGTGAACAATGTAATGGTACAATCGAGACACTTAGATCAATTTTACGAGAAACAAGACGTAAGTATCAAAATTATATCAAGGAAATGTGAGCAACATAACATTTCAAAAAAAGGTCAATGATGAATCAAACCTAGCTACGATGAAGATCTTGACGTGGGTATCAAGATCAAATGGCTATCAAGATGAGAAGATGTACCAACACACTTCAACATTTACCATCAAGTCTCAAGCAAGGACGAATGTAAATAGGTGTAAAAATGGTGGACATAATCAATCAATAGCGCACATATGTTGCTCTTATTTTGATCCAAAATATCAACAAGAAAGAAAAGGAGTAGATCAAGTGGGGTTGAAAAATACTTAGCTTCACTTCGGAAAATTTTCACCTTGTCTTATGGCGAGTGAAAAAATAAGACAAAGTAATGCTTCAAAAATTTAATGATGAATGACGCTTGGCTCATAATTTAATGGACTCTCTCCTTGTTTGACTAACAAGGTTTTGAATCCAAAAATTTTCTTTCTTCATGAAATATCTTTAAAACATGATTGGCTTTGAGTTGGTCAAGTTGGCTCCAAGATGAAACGGCTTCCTAATTGGTTCTCTCAACTAAATGTCACAAATTACCTTTGTGAATATAGTTTGTCAAGGAAGTCACACTGACTAAACCTTGGAGTATCCCAGATTTACTTTACGCCCTTTGGTATAATGAGCTATAAATGCATTCAGTTTTATTTTCACTAGGGTCGCATGAAGATACTTTTGACGCTAAATATTTCTAAGGTATACCAGTCAAGTAGGTAAGCGAAGAGCTTCTCGTTTTGTCCACAAGGTTACCTCTTGTGTGGACTACTTTTGAGTTCCTACGGGTGTCCTAATGGATTATGGTGGCTTATGTCAAAGCACTTCCCCTAGTTTTAAGTGGTTGATCCATAGCTCTTATCCAAACCTATAAATACAATGTTTTGAATGTGGTGTTTTTGATCTGTTATCATAGTGCAATTTTGTACATCGTTGGAAACCTACAACAAACTATATTAGTATTGGTTTAGATCCTAATTTTTTGACAAGTGAATTGGGTCCTGCCCATGAAATATTAGTATTTGATTAACTAAAAATAACTAAACTAATGTATTAAATAGATAGTTAATTTAAGCTATGAATAGTTGTGATAAAGTAAATAAATGTAATGAAACAATATGCTAATGATTTAAGTAACTATGCAAACTAAAATGCTAACCCTAATGTGCAAGAAGGAAGAGGAAAGAATTGAGTTGAATAATAGATGCATGTTGGATAGTGTCGCATAAGTAATTTCATAAATCAGAAGCAGGAACGACTATGTGGGGGCCTGTATAAGACGGATATGTGGGATATAGCTAGAATAGAGCACCTGGGAGAGGACTGGGGTGCCTATGGGTGCTCCGGTATGAAATTTTGATGCCCTGGTCTATGAAAAATATTTGTAACTAGTACTCACTGGGTTGGAAGATTATCTGAAACCATAACTACATGTCGCATTTACTTCGTTGTCCCATGTTGGATGTCGTTGATATGGAAGAAAGACCCCAAAGAAGTATAAAAAACCCTAAAAAATAAATATGCAAATGAATGGGTTGAGACCTCATCTGCCACAATAGTGGGCTTACTAACAGAGTACTACACTACATTTCAGGCCTATTGGCAAATGGATTTACACACATGCAAATGCCATGCAAGAGTCAGGGGGAAAATTCCCTCCTCAATGAAGGTGAGCTTTCCTTTATTTAAAACCAAAACTATATTTACACTATACATTCAAAGTTGTATGTGGGGGGTGTTTTCAAACATCAAATGGAAAGAAGTGTCAATGAGGGAGATGAAATGTAATGAAGGAAATAAATGGATGGAAAGAGAATACAATAGTTAGGTAAAAATAGATCCTAATATTAAATAGAGAAGAACAATGAATAACTAACTCAAATAAAGCAGAGTTTGAATCAGCTAAACAATAATAAGTGAAAGGGAACACACATGAGCAAGTAGATATCAGAGCTTGATCACTGTGAACAAAAAAATGGATTAATAGTGTTGACAATAAGATCAAAGATAGTATTCACATGCAATATTTAAACACTAACATCTAATGAACATAAGAACATTGAATGCTACAAAAGATGATGAATTGGACACAAAGTTCATATTTCATTAACTCTCCAAAATTTCTTCACAAAAGAACACATTTTATTTCTTGAAACAAATCTTGCACAAAAGTATTCTTCTCCTCTCTCAAAGTCACCCCTACAAATGATCCCCTAACTTCCTTTTATAACCCAAAAGATGGTTACAAGGTAGTTAGGGTTTACATGAATATTAAATTAGGGAACTTTAAGTGACTTTTTTTTTCAACTAACTTAAAGAGTAACTTGAAATTAGAAATCACTTAAGTGTCAAAAGTATGCTAAAAGTGAGTTAAACAATAATATCATTTTAAAAAATAAAACAAGACCCATTGCCTTATCCATTAAAATGGGGTCACCTTATCTCAACCATATGAGAAATAGACTCTCCCACTTTGTTAGATACCAGAATTCCATCTCCTCATCCCATTGGTGAAATTAGGATCTGTCGCCTTTTCCAATTAAAAAGATATAAACCTTTCCAATGTCTTGAACATATTCTCTTCTTCAAGATGTTCACTAGGTTGAAGCACAACCTTGAAGAACACCTGCAATTCCAATATCCTACCTGACATACTATTTAGGTTGATCATTTTCAATTGAGAATCCTGAAACAAATTCCTCAATTTGGTACAACATCCCATTAAAGTAGAGGAAAAATTGATGGCAGGAATGTACATGTCCTTAAACAATTGTGAGAATTTTTCCTTAACATGTTTTGATGAAATCCTTTGATTATGCTTGTCCATAAGATCACAAGATATTTCCACTATGAAATCATAAATTGAGGTGAGTGAAGTGAAGGCTTCACTGCATATGCTCTCATAATGAATCATGGAATCTTCGAGAAGCATCTTTCGAGACTTGAAATGTAAACACCATAGAAAACATGTCTCTTGGAATTTAAATTCAAGGATCCCTTCAATGGCTAGAATGTATATTCTATGCTCGTCATCTCTTGGAGACTAAGCAATATCTCATCCATATTTGATATACTAGAAGCAAAAGATTCCTTAAAAGAAAGGATTGGATCTAGGTATGCACTAATGTCTGCATGGATTTTTACAACCGCTTCGATTGTATTTCTCCCAAATATGAGAATTTCCAAAAGCTAGGATTCAGTGACATGGCCCAAAGTGTTTACCTCCTTCGACAGATTAAGTGTTTCTTCATCATTGGAATCCACTGCATCAGGTACTAGAAAAGTGGACGATATTGGATTTATCAAATATTGAACATAATTCACCAACTAATTCTTTTTTCCTTGAGTTTAGAATTCTGAGATTTATATTTCTCAAGCCTTCTTAGCACAATATCCATGGAATCTTGGGCCATTACCATTCCGATTTCCAATGTAAACTTCCCAAGTCCAATCCTTGATACTTCATAGTCAACAGGCGTCATGACATTACACTCCTTCTAGACTCGTGGAATGGAAAGATCTATAAATTGTTTTCCATCTCCATCCACCATTATTCTCAAGAACACTTTAGGCTTCTTGGGGATAAAATCATTTGAAATCTTGGAAATGGAATCAAAATCAATATTGTTCGCCTTGAAAACCCTCTTTATTTTCTTGATTTCATAGTCAACCTAAGAAGGGGTCTCCTTCACCAATTTTGCACACAGAAGCCCAGAGTCTAAAGCAACATTCACACCATTCTTGACATAATTGGATCCTACAAGAGTTCTTTCCACAACTTCAATCCTTGGGGAAATAACTCGTACATTGACCTCTTGAACCTCATGGAAACCTTGAGAAACCTCTTCTTGATGTAGGGTTTTAGGAGCGTTCGATATTTGGACCACTTGCACTTAATTAGACTCTTGTGCATGACATGACTAAGTAGATTTTATGATGAACTTCATTGAATTATCAATAACGTGAGTAGATGAGTCTCCACTCAAAGTGGAAAACCCCAAGACACATTCTCTTCCTTCAATAAGGCCAAGACCCTTGGATGTTTCTCCTCGCAACATATTTTTTGGAGAAGTGGATTTGGGGGGCAACCATTCTCTCCTTGCTTGATGTATATGAGTTGATGGAAATAAAGACAAATTTCAAGGTAAACAAGTGTTCTATGAAAAATTTGTTGATCTATTATATCATGGTGACTTGAGATCATTAAATGAAGTAATGAAAGGGAAACACAAAGCTTGCAAAGAAGTGTATAGAGAAATGAAATGTAAGATTGTTAAATGCTCCTACACAAGTCAAGAAGGAACATGGAGAGAAGGAGGATATTATGCAAAGAATGATGACCAAAACAACCCCAATTTTGATGAGGAAATTGAAGAAGATGATGCTCTCATGTTGAGAAAGGAAATATATATGAGTGAATAATTCTTTAACTCTTCAAAGGAGATGCATGCAAGGAATGAAGACAAGGTGTGTAAAATTGATGGTTTACTACTTGTTAATAATGATTGTGTGAATGAATTCCTTGAAAGTATACCAAATTACTTTACTAGTGAATTTGAGAATCTTGACATAAGAAAAAGTGGGTGGATGGATGGGTATGATGAACTTAAGAGACATGATGATCAACTTTGTATAGGTGAGATAGATGAACTATTACCATATTTGATTGGTGTCATGGAAAATTAAGAGAAAAGGGACATCAAGGCTGAGAGAAAAATAATTTCTTGGGAAAATATGCATCAAAATAAGGAGAAAGAAGAAGAATATACAACCAAGGAGTAACTTGGTATGATGAAAAGCATGAATGGGAAAGCAAAAAAACAAGTAAATGATGATTATAGCGAGAGAAGTGATAAATACTTAATGAGGGAAGGATACATAGAGATGAAGAAGGTGATAAAATATTAATAAGAACATGTATTTTATCTTATTCGATTTTTCTTTAAAGGTACAAAGGATGAAATTTTGATAATGATGAAGGTGGAGATATAACTAAAGATAAAAAGAAGAAATGTTAATGAAAATGCAAGGACAAAATCCAATATATGGAACCTAGGTGGCTATAAAACACACAAGGACAATGAGAGTAAAGAAGGAAGACTAAGAGCATGCAAGGATGATGAAGATAGAGCTAAACAAGCCTAGTACAAGGGTACTTTTCTCCACCTTGATAGTATGATGAAAGTGCATCACTAAGGAAACCTCTGAATGATGAATTCACCTTTTCTAGTATGATAAGGAGTCAAGGTAGGAGGTTGGAGTGTCTTGAAATAATTCATGAGTCTATAGGATTCATTACAAGATGATAAGATAGTCTATAATTTGCATTCAGGATTGTTGTTGTTTTCCCTCCCAAAAAGAAATTTAAATTTTCAAATTTGTATGTAGCCAATTTGGGCTTGTAAAGTGACTAAGGAAGGTTTTAATGCATTTGAAGGAGGTATTAAAGGTCCAGGACATGTTGATTAGGTCCTAGTAGGAGGGTATGATTCAATGGAATGTTAAAATGAAGTGACATGCATATAATGGCCAAGATTGAGCCTATGAAGTGATGTGATGAGTCAATTAGGGTTGAAAAAAATGAAAAGATGATATAAAAAAATGGGGAATTCGAATGTAGGATTTAGTTAACCTCTTAGAGGAAAAAGAGGAATTGGAGAAGGAGAGAACCTTATGAGAAAGGTGGGTGCATGAATGAAGGAAGAACTCCTTAAGGAACAAATGAGAGAGAAGAATTTTTGTAAGCAACGTCTATATAAATAAGGATAACTCTATTTTTTATGAACCTTGAGACTTCACTTTGAATGATTCTGAATCTAGTAGTTATGGTTTGTTGATTATTTCTAATGAATAGTGAAGATTGTGTTTGAGTTTATGGAAAAGAGATTATAAAGACTTGTATAGTGTATCCCTTGTTCTGGTTGTATGAAGAAGCTTAAAGACTGCATGAAGGTAAACATGGTTGTAATCAATTTTCAAAGGTATCTTGAGGAGTTTGTTTGTTGTTTCACATGAAGACAAGTATGATTTTTCATTTCAAGGATTGAAGCTATGTAGCTTGATATTTTTCTTTGCATGTTTGAATAACCTCATTAAAACTAAACTGTGACTGTGTAATACTGATTGATGAAGTATTAGATGGTAGGATTAATACATGAGTGGAAAGGAAGCAATTAAAAGAGGTGTATTGATAAGTAGATTGAGTTATTGTTTATTTTCCTTTGAAGCAAGTAATTAAACCTATTAAGTCAGGAGTGAGGGTTTCTAAACCGCTGGTTATATGTGTATACATAGGCTATCTTTAGTTGAAGTGGAAGTAACTTACCATGTTAATCCCTACTGGTAAAGAATTCATGTAGAGGACATTGAAACAATCCTTGACACAGGATTCTAGGCCTTGAAATCAAAATATATTCATTTTATAGAAAAATTCCTCTTCTCAGGCCTATACAGTTGGGGTAATTAGTGTAGACACCTAAAATATGCTTACACTTAGCATTTCATCCAATCCAGTCAATTGATGACACTTCGTTAATCAACCCTTCTTCGCTCCATTCTCGAATGCCCATTCACGACACTCTTTCAGTCACATTCCTCCTATAATTAGATTATTTGGCTAATATCTCTATTATTAGCTAAACATTCCTCCTTTCAACCATTCAAAACCTCCCTAGTTCTCTCTGAACCACTTCTATTGGCTTCCTAGGCTATCTATCGGTCACAATTGGTTATCCAGACCCCTTCCAACTCTCAATGAGTCTCTAATCACTTGCTAATCAAGTTTAACTAGCCTAAACCCTAGTTAACTAGCCTAAAACAAGCTCAACTAAGCCTAAAACATGTTTATCCTAATCTAATCTTAAAGTGCTTTTTGAGCTTTAGTCCCACATGCACCCAAAGTTCAAACTCTTCCATTTGGAAAACTATAAAAAGAAGGGTCACTCCTCCCTCTCAACCTTACACCTTGTTTTCATAACAAATCTCTCTCACATTTGGAGATATTGGCATTAGACCTCATTTGCATTAGTTAAGCTAATAGGCATTTGATCTTGGCTATCCTCCATTGTTGAAGCTCCTCCATCTTGCATCCATAACTTCATAGTAGGTTAGTAGGAGGATATCTAACTTGGTCTTGTATCCATTTTAGAGAGACCTCTTCACCTTCGTTAAAGAAACAACAAATCTAATTTGATTGCTCATAGGTTTGACTAGGTTCAATTTATGTTTTAATTAATCATAGAGAAGTTAGAGGTTAAATGATAGTGTTTTAGTTTAATTCATTATCGTAGAAGTTATCTTGTTTAGCACTCATCTCACGATGCATGGATGAGTTATCAGAGCTTTGAGGTTCTTTATCCTCATTCCATAGCTTTTGTAACTTTCCATTGCATACAGTTAGGGTTTGAATAAAAATGTGGGAAATAAACCTCCAAACATGCAAGATTGCTCTGAAAATTGAAAGGAACAACTAAGACATAGTTATGAAGGATATTTAAAAGGAATTTTTTATTTTCATTGGTAAAATGTGAATATATTTATGACAATCCTATAGGAGGACAATAATCACAGTGGGAGACCTAATTAAGAAGGTGCAATTAACAAAGGAAGTAGGAGTTATATGTAGAGTCCAAGCTTGAAACTAGATACACAGTTAGAAGAAGAAAATGGGTGCTTAGAAATGACCTATTTTTTCCTCGAGTCCAATATCAGAAAAAAAAATTATGCATGACAATGTCCAAGGGTAGGGCTAGTAGGAGTTGATAAACAAGAAAAGCAAAATGTAGGTTTGAGGAAGAAGATGAATGAGATGGGTGATGAAAATGGGAATGCTCTTCATTAAGGATAAAGGGTCATTAAATATGTTCCCACTTTGTTTTGGGTCACTCTAGATCATTCCAACCATGATTGTACCAAGGTGCATGGTATTAAGGGAAATTAGGGGGAAATTTTGATAAAGATGATGAAATTAGTGTTTTAATTTTTTTTTGAGTCAATTTTCGGATTGAATTTACATTGGGTGGAAGTTGACTCAAAATAGACTATGGGAAGAAGTGCTTGTTTCTTGTGAAAAATATAAAAAATATCATCACTTAGAGGACTAAATCTTTCCAATGATCTCTTGTTTGACTTCTAACTCCTTACGGAGATCCTGGAATCACTTCCCTAATATTAGGTGTTATTTTTAACTACAAGCTCCTTCACCTTCAAAAACTTGATTGCACTGAAAATTGTTCCAAAACCTTAAAATATTCCTAAAAATATTACACAACATTCTTATCTCCTTAATACCTCTTCACGATGAATTTGGGCCTTCAAATCTCTCTTAGGGGATGTACACCCGTCCTGGAAAGGCTAAAAATAGCTTTTCTCGTTTCACTTAAGAATCTGCCTTGAGAAGAACTGCATAAGAAGAAATTCATGAACTTATTTTCACATTTCAAGAACATGACCAAGGTTATTACAAAAAAATAGATAATTTTAGGATGGGGATAGGCTTGACACAGAGGAAAAAATTATTTGAGGGAGTGCTTAGGAGGGTGTACAAGAAAAAAAATTGACACTAGGGTAAAGTTGCCATGATTTTCAACTTGAATTTTTCCCTTGCGAAAACACATGACAACATAGAGGTTCATCATTTCAAGAGTTTTCAAAGGGGGAAAAGTTTTCAAAGGATCTTCATCAAGGATGAAAGAACCTTCATTTATGCTTTCGAGCATCTTTTTCCTCCTCTCTTTATTCTTTCTACTCTTCTCTCCCCCTTTCTAATTCTTCATTGTATGCAATCACGACATTTTGTCCTATTTACTTAAGCGACGATAAAATATTTGTAAAATTTAAAGGTACTCTCTCAAATTATAAGAGAGATACTCAATTTGTCTCTTCTAAGGTCAAGTGATGGGACATGAAAATTTGTGTGGGGGTTAGATGAAGATTTGCTTTGTAATGCTATAAATTGGGATGGCTTCTCCATTCTAAAGGAGTTCAATTTTTTTGAGAGTTTGAAGTTTTGAAGTTTTAGTTTTCAGCTAGAAATTGTGGAATGTTGTATTTTGTTGAATTTTGATGGGGCATGAAGATTCATGTGGGGGGTATATGAAGAGTTGTTTTTCAATGCTATATATTGGGATGGCTTTTCCATTCCAAAGGAGTTCAGGTTTTTTGAGAGTCTGAAGTTTTGAATTTTTAGTTTTTGGCTAGTAATTGTGGATTATTGTATATTTTTAAGTTTTGTATCACCACTACACAATAAATGAGATTTTCATTTATTCTATTTCTTTTCTTATGTTCTCCTTTATTCTCTCTTTATTTCCTAGTTTTTCAAGGATAGTGACCTTGAGCAACCAAGAAAAGGATTTGTACTTTTGAGGAATAAATTAATGTAACTTTGTGTCTTTACTTGGTTGATCTCATTGTTGTTTGAAAAAATTAGATTCTTCTAATTGAATGTGGACCCATTTTGGTTGATGTATGTGGATTCTTCAAGCCAACCCACAACATCAATTGTCTCTCATTGTTTCTCCTATTCCCTTATCACAAAATTGGCTTAATTACATCACTTTATCACTTTATTGACTCTTATATAACTTAGGGATCATTCCTACATGTTTTGATACCTAATTTTACCCCATCAACTACTGAGACCACTTTCCCATACTTGACAAGTTGGGAATCCACCTATACATGCTTTGAAAAAATGAATTTAGGAAAACGAGGGAAAACTAGTAATTTGAATTTTAGATTAACTTGACTCCTCGTATAACTTTAAATTGCATCTTGAGCCTCTTCTCATGACTACTTAACCCCATAAACATAACAATAAGAAAATTTGGACATTCTTGTAACATATTTCCTTGATGCCCCTGCATCATAATCCCAAGGAGGAGAAAAAAGCTATGTTCTTGTTTGCATTTCTATGTCTTGGAATGAGTCTTCATCTTCTTGGCATGCCTTTTCTCTAACTTATTCTCTCCCACTATTCTTGTTTACTTTTTGACCACCTGGGTCCCACACTTGGTTCTTTAACATTGTTTTTTATTTGAAATGGCTTCTTTCTTTCTTTCTTGATTTTCTTCTTCATCTCTTCCATCTTCAATCCTTTATCAATTGTACATATTAGTGTGAAATCACAGCATCCCCAACTGAGCTCTAAAATATTTTCTTTCTAAGGTAGGCTCATTTGGTGTGATTGCATAACATTGAACTTTCCCCAAGGTGTGGGACCTTACAAAAAAGGGAAAGCTCTCCAGATTGAAGGTTGGTTCCTTATTCCTCTGTTTAGGTGCATAAGTAGAAACTTGCAGAGGGTCTGTTCTTAATCCTAATATAAACTTTACCAAGGAGACAGGGATAGAAGGAATATAGAAATTAAAACAAAGCTAAACTATGAGGTGATGCACCGAAGGAATGATGGACACTTGTTTTGCTAATAGACACAAACCAACAAGATACATATAATAGACAAGCACAGATAGCCGGATATATAATGGAAGACTAGATGAAAGCAAAAGAGACAAGAAGGATCTAAAATTGATCACAAACGTGTTTTATTGCTCTGTAGATTGATACAGTCCATTACAAAGTAGCCAAGAGGCAGAAACGTAATGAAATTTTGATAGAAGGCATGAACCCCATAGATCTCTTTGCTAGAAGGAGAAGGGAGCCTACAAAACAAAGAATGTCCAACCCTTTACAATGAATCTTGCATCCATCTTTATAGATTCAACCTTAGAGAAGAAGGAGAAAGAGAAGTGGGAAAAGCAGGTTGCAGCTCAACCATCAATGTTAATGCCTCTGATGGAATTTTCCCCCAAATCTATCTTTACTGCATCGATCCTTGGTTCGGCATCTTGGAGGGAGAGGAAATGACATAAATAGATTGAATCCAATTGGGTTGTTGAGACTGGTGGATCCTGCATTGAAATCTCAAAGACATTTTCCTCCATTTCCTTTACCTAACCTCCTCAAAAATAAAGTCTCAGACCTCCATTGCGTGGGCGAGGTTGAGATCTTTCCAATGGTGTTAGATTTGTAATATTTTGAGCCCTGAGTCAAAAGATATGCCCCTTTGAAGTTTGTATCGAATCCGTACAAGTGGGTGGGAAAACCAGTTTGAAAAACGGGCCCCTCTTTAATATGGGACACGTGGCAGTATTTGGTTGGCTGGGGAGATGCGCTCCAACTTTTTCTTTTATGCTTTTTGAACGAAAGGCAAACTTTCACTTTTTTCCCCAACTCCCCGCCTTGGCTTTGTCTTGGGTCTAAGTGCTGACTTTTTCCCTGGGCAGAGTTGCGGGCCATTTTGTAACTTTTACCCCCTTTTGAGGTAAAGGGTGAAAAATCAAATTTTCCCCTGACGCCCCGCTTTCCTCGAGGACACGCGTCAGTCTGGCACTCGTTTGGAAGCCTTCTCTTTATTCAATCTTTGAATTAGCACCATTAAGACACTTGGTAGCTTTCGCTGGCTTGTTTTTGCATTGACTATTCAAATGATTCTTCCCCCGTTGGAATGACATGTGGAGGCACCGTGCTTGCTTGAAAATGCAGCCCAAAGTTTTCCTTTGGAGAAGCACCATTAAGACATGTGGCTCCTTCCGCGGCCTCTTCCATACTTAGTCGTTTTTAGACCCTTCCCAAACTATTTTGAGCCCGAGGACTTCGAATCTTTGTCATTTATTTTTCCTCCATGGCTCATGAAGTTAATGTGTATCATCAACTCATCATGTCTAAGAAACCTATTGAGGATAATCCACCCTTGCCTCAACCACATATGAATCCTATTGCTAAACCCAATACTCTTTATTTTTAGATTTGGTATGATTAGAGTAATTAAATAATATACCCACTAATCCTTTGCTCTTTCTCCCATTACTAAATAAGGAACTTCATTGCATGAGGACATCTTATATGCACACTTCACAATTTGTTAGGATTATCTATTACTACTCAACTTGCTACATTTTCATCTATTATGCGACACATTCAAATCTATGGATAAGGCCAATCACTTTTAGCTCCAAGTGATATCCCATCACCCTTAGTGATGACCCTTGTGCACCTATTCATAATTACAACAAAACACCAAGAGGTAGTCTCATCAAACTCGTCTTATGATTTAGCAATGGTTCTGGCCATATCCATATGGCTCTTTCTCCTCTTGTCTTCATCGCTTTCCTTTCTCAAATGGACTAAAAATTGTCCATACTCTTCATTTTTCCTCATTTCATCATCTTTACCAACCTCTATCAATTATTTCTTCATCTAATAGACCTTTCTCTAGGTCCACAAGCACTTCTTCATGTGCTTCTTCACTCTTACTTTTATCTCTCTCTTCTCTCTCTTCACCAACTTCACCTTTCTTGACCTCCTTTTCTTTAATTGAGGCCTTCACAACTTCTTTAAACCATGATTCTCAAGCCTATTGGTGCTACTGCTACTTTTCTCTTTCATTTCAAATCTTATTCAAGTATCTCTTCATCTTTCGTTTTCAAGTGCTTTCTTGTGCACTATACCTTTCTTGATGTCATCAAATTGCAAAAACTTATCCAAGGCATCTTCTAAGACCTCTTCATCTCTTTCTTCACCTAGTTATATACCTCTGACCTCACCATTTCACTTTTCTTTTTCTCATCCTCTTTCAACTGCATACCTGCTTTCCTAATTCTCAACAAGAATCTCTTAATTTCCATCATCATAATCATATTCCCTAAACTGATCTCTTTATTTTCAACATGTAATTTACAAAAATATTCATCATGTTCAATATTATCGAGTTTTCTTTCTTCATCTTCTTGGCTATTTAAAATCAAGAAACCTTGATGTTGCGATGGAATTTGATTACATACCTCACTCATGGAATGATCTACTACTATTGCAACTTAATTATCTTCATTCAACCTCTGAATTCCTTCATACACAACCTCCTTCAATATCTATTTCTCTATTTTGCTTACATGATTCCTCATTTTCCTTAGCTTTTCCTCTTCTTCTCTGATAACCTCTCTCATAAATGATATTTGTTTCTTCTTTACATTTTGTCCTATAGGCCATTTGACCCTTATTTTCATGACATATACAATGTATTTTTCTTCTCTCATCATCATCTCTCCAAGTTTCTCTACATCCTCTCTCAACTTCTTCAATTATTTCTCCATCAATTCCTCTTGTCCTCTTCCCTCTTCTTCTTGTCTTCTTTCTCTTTTATTTCTCTTTCATTTTCCCTCTCCTTATTTCTTATTAGCTTCACCAACTCTACCACTAACTCTTCTTTATCCATTCCTCTTCCCATATCACTTCACAATCACAAACAACTTCCACACTTGCTTGCTAGTATAATCAAACTTCTTTTCTTGATCTTTCTCAGGCTCTGATACCAAATGATTCATATATCCATGAAATTTTCATCCATTCATCATGTTAACAACAATCAATAACACATATTCATACAAGTAACATGTTTTAGAAGTCTTCTTGACTAGGTTAGAATAACTCAGATTGTAAAATTTGATCTTTCAAGTAAAATATTGCTACACAAACACTACACCTTGTTTTTATAACTTGTTCACATACACAAGAAACTGTCAAAATGACCCAAATTCTTGAAAAACTTCATTTTCCATGTCTTGCCTCCATTTTCCATTCTCTAACTTCTTGGAATCTTGACTCAATAAAGAAAATATTGGCTATTTGTAGTTAGTGGCCTCCTTAACCTTTTTCTTTTCTTCATAAACTTATATCAATGTTATCTCAACTATCGAAATGATTAAAAAACATAATTCAATCAAATTATTCAAAAATTGACCAAAAGTGCCCTTAAAGAGCTCTTGAGAACAATGTACTTGGATCATTCAAGGTTGGAAGATTTTGTTTACACCCTAAAGAATCCATCAACTTCCTCAAGAACCCATTGGGATCAATATGGTGTGTGTTAATTTTTAGAGGCCAACTCTTTGATCTTCTACCCCAATCACCCTTTCTTCTTTTCAAGCCCTTAAGCTCCTCCTAGCCATGGTTTTAGGAATTTTTAGTGTATCTTTCATTCCATGTGGTTCTAAGACACAACCAAAGTATTTTAAGAACCCTTTTCCTTATTTATCTTATTCCCAAAGTTTCAAATTCAAAGGAGAACCCTAAAGCTCTTTTCTTGCTTCTTAATCCTTTCGCATTAGCCCTTGTAGACTATTACAAAACTAAGAGACCAAATTATTAAAG
The DNA here is from genome assembly GCA_019776745.2 of Taxus chinensis. Lineage (NCBI taxonomy): Eukaryota > Viridiplantae > Streptophyta > Pinopsida > Cupressales > Taxaceae > Taxus > Taxus chinensis. The sequence goes on along the minus strand of CM034151.1, from coordinate 231,201,607 downwards.
ATTCCTATGAATTTACCCATAGAAAATATAAAATTCTTGCACATTCCTTTATTAGATCATTCCACTATGATTTCTTCCAATTTTCATTTTAGATTATATGCTTTAAGGCCTCTAAACCCTAGCTATAAACCCTTGTCTCAACAAAGAAGTATTTAAACACTTATAAAATCACCAATAACATGTTTTAAGACTCAATTTTTGGCTATAATGATTGTGTTTCTCTCCTCCATATTCTTGTTCTAATAGTGACACCTAATGAATCAAAATTCCCTCAAAACCACGTGGAGTTGATTTTCACAGGTTTATGAAATCATGTTTTTGAGAATGCAAACCCGAAATTCGTATCAAGGACAACCTATAACTTGTTGCATGAATTCTTCTTTATGCAACATAGGTTTCAAACCATCCATATCTTATTTCCTTGAGATTCTTGTGATATTAATCAATCAAAACCTACTAAAGCTACACATGCATGACTTTAACAGGTGATTATTAATTAAGGCTACTAAATAAAGCCTAAATTACCTTCAATCATTAACTTCCCACAAAAAATCATTTATCAACAAGGGGTTTTCTTCACTTACCAAACCATTTCATGGTCATCCATCATGCATACAAAGTTCTTATACCTCCCAAACAAAAAATTACAACCACCATACACAGTTTACTAAGCAAACACAGTCCTGTTTGGGGTTTCCAATAAACAATCCTTCTCTAAATTCAAGTTCTTACCTTAATCTCTTTGAAATAGGCTCTTAACCTTATTTCACTAATTCTCACAAAAAGTATCCATTATTTATTAAGTCGCATATGATTGAAACTCATAATTTTCATTCAAGAAGACAAGATAACTTATGCAAAACAAAGATTTTACATATATAACAACTTTGTTTCTTACAAAATGGTATATTTATCCTTACTCTCTCTCTTCTACCCTCAAGGAGTCCTTCCTTAATTTCTTATTTCTCAAATTGATCTCACATCTTTATCCTTTCATCAACCCTAACTGTCTTTTTATGACTCATACATCACAAAATTGGCTTAATTACATCACTTTATTGACTCCTATACAACTTAGTGTTCCTTCATACATGTTTTGATACCTAACTTGACCTCATGAACTACTAAGACCACTTTCCCATACTTGACAACTTGGGACTCCACCTATACATGCTTTGAAAATTTAAATTTAGGAAAAGCAGGGAAAACTAGTAATTTGAATTTTAGATTAGCTTGACTCCTCCTATCACTTGAAATTGCATCTTGAGCCTCTTATCATGACTACTTAACCCCATAAACATAAAAATAAGGAATTGTTCACATTCTTGTAACATATTTCCTTGATGTCCATGCATCACGAATTCACCAAAAATGTTAGGCAGGAACAAGTATGCACATCACCACTTTACAATGTACCAAAATGTTTCACCATAGAATGAAACCTATATTGTGGACACCTATGGTGGTTTGGTAAATAAAAAGGCTAAAATAAGAGGAAATCCAACTAATAGCTAATATTTAAGGTAGAACAATAAATTAAATTTAATTAATCATATGAGTAAATAAAGGGTACAAGTTAAAAGAGACTATACCCATCTCATATAGACCCTAAGTGTTAATAAAATACATAATAATAATTATGCACTAGGTGGGAAGCACCCTCAATTTTTTCCGCTATCTCCTCATATTTGTATTAGTAATTTATCCCTAAGTAACAACAACTGAAGGAGAAGCTAAACAAAAAACATCTAGACGTAGATCTCAATAATGGATAGTGAGCATGTCATCAAGTTTTTAAACCATTCAATTCTAAAATAAAAGATCAATGCTTTGAAATATATTTATTGATGCTTGAGTGTTAAGAGGGTCCACTTGTCTTATGATTATTATTAAAAATATATTATGGAAAATGTTTTCCCACATAAAATAATTATAATTGTATGTGGAAGCCTTTACTTTACACAATAACATTCTTATCTTAAAATTAGGCCAATATCACATCGATAATACCCAAGAAACGTGGTTTATAATGCAATATATGCTCCAAATTGGAGAAAGAGAAGTTGGAAGTGATTGGCTACATTAAAATTCATTTCTTTATTAACACATACCAATTTTAGATCTAGATATTATAAATTTTTAGCTTTGTGTTTCCTATTCCATAGTGAGGAGCTAATTTTTTTATTGATAATTCAATTATTGAGGTTACTTAGAATTATTGTAATGAATTAGATATTGTCAAATTTTATCTATGTGTTTCCTATTCCAATGGGAGAAGACAATTTTGTATTGAGAATTCAATTGTTGAGGTCACTTATAATTGTTGCAATGAATTATTAAGACCTATATAGTTGATTCACAATGAATAGTGTTGGTCACGAGCTTAAGATAATTCAAGTAGGGGATCTAAAAGTAATTATCACATTATTCTACAAGGATCAATACAAAACCTCATGCACATCAAAGAGGTTTCACTTCCAATGGTGATGTGAATCCTCCAAGTAGTAAGTAAGAAATAGAATCACAAATAAAAATAAAGCATGAAAGAAATAAGGCCTAGCATTCTCATAGATCAAAAATAAGAGGTACATGTATGAGAGTTGTGTAATTCTTGCGCATGACACGTGGACACAAGAAACTCTAACTAACCCTAATGACCTATGATCTCACTAAATGATATGACTAACTACGAGGTGGACAAGATGCCAAATGATGACGAGACAAGTCATATACACCAACACCCCCTTCATCGAAGTTGAGGTAGAGGTCATGGAAAGTTATAACAGAAAGAGAAATCCCATAGACAACTAAGAAAAATGTGTCAATGGGACCTAACGATTAAATGTTTGATAAGGTACCTATTTACAAACAATGATCTTTCTATAAAATAAGAAGAGGATAAGGGAAATGGGTCCTGACAACTAGGCTTGATGAGGTACCCATGTACAATAAGGATCTCAAGTAATAAAGAAAAACCCTTAAGGGAAAAACATCCACTTACAAGAGATAAAAGACTCTCCTAAACAACCTAAGAAAGATGTGTCAAATGAGTCCAAACAACTAAAGGAATTATAAGGTACTCATGTACAAACGACAATATTTCTACAAGAAGAAGATGAGGAGAAGAAGAGAACTAGCCAGCTCCTCTTGAAGATGATTTTTGATGAACTCCTATAAAATCTGAAGAGCTTGAAAGTATGTAATCAGTGGTGAAGGGAGGAGGAACATGAAGTGTCTCTGAAGGTGGAAGAGAATCCTGAAGAGGAGAGGAAGACTTAGTGGACCTTACCTCAAGACGAAAGCACAAGTAAGGATACTTGCCTTCAGTGAAGGGTTCAGTAAAGAATTCTGCAACTAAATATGAAGTCTCCAAGAAGAGTGTCGCTGATGTGTTCTTCCACATGTAGATTGAAGAAGGTCCATCCGCATCAAACAATGTTTCTTCCCTTAGGAAGAAAAAATGGTGAACTGAAAGTCTGCCCACTCCCAAGGAGCCATATTAGTCATATTCGCCAAATACCTAGATGCCTAAAATTGTTATATTTTGTCGTCGGGATTTTCCTGTGGGAAATTTGTATTTAATTATTTTGAGCCCTGTTTGAGGCAAATTGTGCTTCAGTTTAACCCTGTTGTGATCGTACATGTCATTATTCCCATATACCAGTAGGGTTTTAACCAGGAATGCATTTTGGGCTTTATTTGTAACTTCTGGCAATGTTTTGTGTTTTCCCGTTTTGTTTTCTGTGAAATTTCTCTGGATCAATTCCTTTGCCGGTTTGGCCTTATTCTTGGCCTGGAGTATCTGGAGATCACATACGCATGTTTTACTAGAAGGAATTCACCATCGGAGATCTGGTTCTCTTGGAAAAGATGAAGTCATGCACCAAAAAGCCTCTTCTGGGCTAGCCACATTTTTGGAAAAAGAGGGTTTGAAGTGGATCATGTGATTTTTTAAAGCAGCAGGCAGGTGGGAATTTTGTACCTGCCTAGCAGGGTACTTTTTCCCATGGAAACAACGCCTCTTAACTCATAATGGGAAAATTAGAGGCAGCAGGCAGGCGGGAATTTCTTACCTGCCTTGCAGGGTAAAAAGTTCCATTGTGGAATAAAAGAAAAATCACTTAAGTGAATCATGAGATTTTATTGTTTGCCTTGCAGGGTAAATAATCCCATTGTCATCTAACTTTTAAAAATAGAAATCTCTTATGCCAAAAAGTGCGACCCCTTTAGGGAAAGAAAGACAACCTTAAATTAATTAATTTAATTAATTTCTCTTCCAATTTTGGCGCCCAGGCTTGTGAAAAAGTCAACAGAGGTAAATGGACAAAAGGAAGTTGGAAATAGATTGTTCTAAAACTAAATAAATAATATTTATTTAATGCAACCCCTTTATGTCAAAAAGTGCGCCCCATTTGGGAGAGAAATAATACTTTTTAAGTATTAAATGATTAAATTAATTCCTATTTTCAGTGGCTAAGGTCAAAGCATATTGTGAGGCTTTAGTTAACTGGAAGAACAAGTCTAAAATTAAATAAATTTAATTTATTTAATGGCAGCGATGAGCATGCACAAAATAAGCGCCCCATTTGAAGAGTAAAGCTTATTAAATAATTAATTAATTGCCAGGAATAAGAAAGGCAGCAATTAACTATAGAATTGTGAGGATTATATAAGCAGGGGCTGCCATAAGGATGGATTAATTAATTTAAAGGCAAGCAAGTGCAGCCTAGAGAAAAAGTGTGCCCCATTTGGAGAGATTTTTGCTCAGAAGAAGGTGAAATTAATATTGAAAGCTTCCAATTTTGGTGCACAGGTTGAAGGAGGTTGATTTATGTCTGGATAATTGTTTGCATAAGTGATACAAGTGCTTAGGTGAAGTTGGTAAAATTCATGTTTGCTTTGCATGCAAATAAAACATCAAATTTTGAAGCAACAAGCTTGAATTATACATATTTTTATGATTAAAATCCATTGTTCACGTTCCGGTTGCCATCTTTGTCTAAATTAATTGTAGGAATTCGTTACAGGTGCTTTACAAAAGAAAGGGAGCTTAAATCAATGTGCAATACATTGAATATATCCTCCAAATATGAAGAATTATCCATATCTGCACCAATTTTGAAGAATTTTGGCCAAGTAAGAAGAAAAAGAATTGTTCAGACAAACATAGACACAGCCATGACAAAGAGGGATGAAAAAGAAAGAACAACGGAGTCATGCATCACTTCCAAATTCACAAACATTGGAGACACAGATCTAGGTCTAGAACCTCTTTCTGAATTGATTGATAGATCCAGAGCAAGGAAGACTTCCCTCATGCGTGTAGTTAAAAGCAGTGGAATTATTTGAGCTGCGGCCTTTCCATACACAACCCAGTTGCCAGAGTTCATTATGGAATGTGCTAAGTCTTACCATCCATCATCCAGATCAGTCTGAGATGTTACGGGGAAAACAATAATTCGGTTGGACGCACAGTTCATCAATTATTGTTTGAATATTCCGGCACGAAAGGTGGTGACTTCTATTAGCATTCATAATGCTGGCAGCAGGTGGGAGAAACATAGAGTTGACTGCGTGAACATAATGAACAGTAGATACATAAATAAGCCCATATTTCCTTCCAAGTTCCCAAGAAATCTTCCGCGGTCTAATCTGGTACAAGAGGTAGATGATATTACCAAATTGTTATGTAGGATAAATGGTGAAGCAAACGCTCACACTTTCTATGCATGGATGTATGCTTTCATCAATACCATTTAAATCAATAAGGTTGATTCAATAATCAATTGGTCAAAAATCATTAGCGACAACATTGGCGAGCAACTCTGGAACGTGAAGCGTACTTTCAGCTTCAAAATGAATTCTTATTTGGTATATGCAGAAGCTTCACAAGGCATCTTCTCCAAGATGGATGGATGTGGTGTTCTTTCCAAGGACCCCATTTTCGAGTGCTACCCATAGCTTACTGTACCTACGTGCAGGAAAGTTTTCAAAGTGGTCAATGATGGATTCTTCTACGATTTAATTTGTAGGCTGGACAGGGACTTAAAGGCCAACAGGATAAGCAAGGAAGCGTGGGAAGTTGTATCCAGAATTGGCAGTCTATTCATTCAGTTTGCGGATTTCACATACCTCAGGGTTACCAACTTTTCTGGAGAACCGGTTAAGCTGCTCAAATATCCGAATGATAGATTGATCACCATGGAGATGAGTAGACAACTTGTGGAGATACATGACCTTCAGTCAAAACGGCACAAGTCTACGGGCTTCTTCCCGATCACTGTGGGACATTATAGCTACCCGAGAATTTATAAAGCCCAAGGATTAGAAGCAGAAATGTTATCTGAGTATGAGCAAGAGTTCTTCCTAGCATGGCTGAACTTTGATCCATTTGGCGTAGCTAGGAAGACGTTCTCCCAGGAGTATGCACATGTGCCTTCATTAGAGGATTTTTGGATGAAGTGTAAAAGTGAGTACGAGATTAGAAAGAAGGATTTCATTAGGCTATCAACACGAAAAGTGTTTGACTTTGGATTAGCGCGGATACCTATGGATCTTAAAGATGATGGGACTGTGTTACTTGACACATACCATCAAATGGGAGGAGATATAGCCATACTTCATGATAACGTAGGGGGTTGCCATACGATTGAGGAAAGGTTTGGCGCTGTTCTGGTGAATACTTCAAACTGGTTACTGACGAAGGGATACTACCTTGATGATGTTAGGAAATATATATTAGTGCTCCATTTTTATGGGTGAATAATAATTACATGTGTATTATTATTATGGTAAATTAGTGAAAGTATATTTACTATGTAAATGTAAATAGTAAATGTAAAATGTGGTTAGTATGTGGTAAGTTAGTAAGTTAGAATAATAAAACAATTAGTATTGTTTTATTATTATATTGGTGAGAGGTTGAAACCATATGGGTGTATGGTTGTATATGAAGACAAATGTTGTTGTAAGGATTGTTATTTTACATCTCCTATATAATGGAGTGTATTGAAATAGTGAATAAATGAAAATATAATATAGAGTTGTTGATTTCAATTATTGTCTGTGTATCTATTTCATGGATTCTTTGTATTAGATCAGATTAATTTCTACATTTGGTACCAGAGCAGGTTAAATCTGTCTCGAAGATGATCTCATAACTTTAGTTTCGTGATCTGGGTTTCTCCAAAATTTTACGTGCAGAATGATCTGTTATATAGGAAGCTACAGTAGAAATTTCAGCAAAACCCAGTTCACAGTTTGGGAGAAACATGAAATTTACTATACAACACATTGATCACTGCTGTTTTTTTGAAGAAATCAGAGAATCAGAGGTAATTCAAATCTGCATTCAATTTTTTTTTTGGATATTTAGATTCAGAAAAATGGATACACCAGTAGATAAATTTAATGGGTTGAAATTCCATACATGGAGAGTAAAAATTCAGATGCAGTTAATGAATAAAAATCTATGGAGGATAGTAGATGGAAATGAAAAAGCACCTACAGATGTAAGCAAAATTGTAGAATGGGAAACTAGAGATGAACAAATAACAAATGAAATTGACTATAATTATGAAGAATTTCTATACTAAGTGAATTTACTGGAGGATGGAGGCAAACGGAGGTTGGAGGTCATTCAGCGACCTCTCGTCAGTTGCCAACGACGGGGCCGCATATCAGCTTTGGTGACAGGGGTGTGTGTGCAGTTTGATTTTAGTGCTTCCAGTGTGGTGTGCCTCAGTTTGCAGTGATCTTGTTTTCAATAAGTAGAAATTTCACATTGAGGGGGGGAACATGATCCAATGTTCCATTTCCAGTATGTCAGCTTTTTCTATGTATGTACGAGCAACATATTTCAGTAGAATTTCCTATGTTATTCCCTGCAGTGAGATAGTGATGAGAGTTGTTGATACTACTGCATCATCATGATATCGTGGTTGTTAGTTATCCAGAAAAACTATCTAGAGGTTGTTGGTACTGTCCTTAAAAACCATCTGTTGTGTGGTTGTTGGTTAACCACTTGGAAAACCATCCAGAGGTTGTTGGTATTGTCCTTGAAACCATCCAGATCATGAGCATGCTACGTAGCGGCACGTTGCAGTACAAAGCAGGTTTTCCCATGTTCGCACTAAGGGGGGGAATGTTAGGAAATATATATTAGTGCTCCATTTTTATGGGTGAATAATAATTACATGTGTATTATTATTATGGTAAATTAGTGAAAGTATATTTACTATGTAAATGTAAATAGTAAATGTAAAATGTGGTTAGTATGTGGTAAGTTAGTAAGTTAGAATAATAAAACAATTAGTATTGTTTTATTATTATATTGGTGAGAGGTTGAAACCATATGGGTGTATGGTTGTATATGAAGACAAATGTTGTTGTAAGGATTGTTATTTTACATCTCCTATATAATGGAGTGTATTGAAATAGTGAATAAATGAAAATATAATATAGAGTTGTTGATTTCAATTATTGTCTGTGTATCTATTTCATGGATTCTTTGTATTAGATCAGATTAATTTCTACAGATGAAGCATTGATGAATCAAATCACAAGTAACTTCAGCACAGGAGATTCCCTCAAGAGGAAGCACGGAGGAGAAATCAACAGAAGGCCTGAGAAGATGAAAGTGCATAGCAGGTCTCAATCAAAAGAGAAGATCACTTCCACAGCTATGACATTAGTTCCAACTTGTCCAGCATCCAGTACTTCACTGACTGTTGCACCTCAGCAGGACACTTCCATTCCTCCACTAAATCCGGCAACATTCATCTTCTCTCATAAGCCACTTCATTCAACACATGTTCCTAAAGAGATGGTGAAGCTGCAGATGATAGAGTTTGAAAGAGATTTGTCTTTGGATGATTCAGAGGATGACAATCACAACACTGTAGCGGTTTCTGATGGAGAGGAATCAAAGTGGGAGATAGTAGTACACTTAGCAACTTCTCATTCTCCAAGAAGTAATTTCTCAGAATGGTTGACTTCACAGTTGGTTCCAGAAGCTAGAGTGGAAATGAACTTGGAGGAACATGACTTGCAACTGCTCCTGAGTTTAGGTGGAAAAGACAGAAAACCTAAAGTCGCTAAGGTAACTTCAAGGTTGATCATCGAGTAGTCAAGGTAGAAATTTACTGAGATGTCAGTTCCGGTGGAAGGGAAGAAAGAGGATGAGCTCACGATAGAAGACATAACAGTAACCAGAGTACCTATCGGTCAAGCCACCATAGAAGGATTGAAGCAGGATACACAGACATTGATATATGCTCTATTCCTTAGGCTTGACAGAGAAAAGGTGGAGAAAGTCGAACTTTAGAAGTAGGTATCTCAGTTGTGCGAGATCATTGCCAAGGTTGCTAAATCTTCCACTCAGCCCATTTCAGCACAAAAGCATGTGAGTGATCATCTGATGCAAGAGATGGAAGATACAAGTAATCACGTGAAAGCTATTGACAAATGGAAGAATTTGATTATTCGTCAAGCTTCTGTACAACTCGGAGAGGTGCCAGCCCACTTGAAGGTTATGAAAGATGTAGTAGATCAATTGAAGCAACTGGTGACAAGCATAGTAGATATGAACACAATTGCAGAGAGTAACCTGAGTACTTTGGCCGAAATCAATAAGCTACCAGGAAAAATGTTGATTGTGGAACATATTGTACCAGATGGATCAGTTGAGAAGGGGAAGCAATTGTATTTTGCAGTATCTTTCCATTTGGAGATCTGCAGAATTATGCTGAAGATGATGCAAGCACTTGAGATTATGGCATTGTCTTTACCAAACAATATCATCGCTTTCACTCAGTAAGAAGTGGTCAGAAATGTTACTTCATATGTACGGATCATTCCTAGCATAGTGCCTAATTCCCTAGAAGGGTCTCTTTTGATGGTACAAGGGAGAATTGATGGAGCCACTAAGCCTTCCATGATGAATTCCATTAGCAGACTGGTGGCACTATAGTTAGATATTGCGAGATTCAGGCCGAGCTTAGAGGCTGTGGAAGCATGTATCAAGGTGTTGAACTAAGGATTGTTGTAGTTCAAGACAAAAAAATAAGTTGTGGCTAAGACAGATGTGAAGATGCTGAATTACATGTTCAACAATTATATTCAGTATTAGAACAAAAAGAAGATATAAATGTTACAGCTGGCTTGACTTCTTCTTCTATTATTTCTTCTTCTATTTTCCATGTTCTCGGATGAAATTGTAAAACTTTAAAGTTATTGGTTTTGAAACCATTGCTTTAAGTTATATGGAACGATTTTATCAGTTAAGTGATAGATGTGTCACTTGAGGAGAAGTTAGAGGAAGATGATTTCTAGATGTCATCTTTACTTCTTGTTTATGTTTCAGTTCAGTTGAGTTTCCCATTTGTACTTTCCCTTCTACATTCGATAAGTAGAAGAAGAACTTTCGGGTTGATGATCAAAATTGGTAAGTAGCATTCTTGTGTTCCAGACTTTGTGCTGAAAACCCTGATAGCCACTTGAAGAAAAAGAATATAAAGGAGAAAGTTTCTGGAGAACTTTGTGTCACGGTGCATTTTGTTTCTAAGCTTTCTATCTTAGATCTTTTAATAATCTTTGTGTTATTTTAGATCTACATCTTAAGTGCCTTTGCTTATAATTCTGTGCATTGATATCTATTGGTTTCTTCTATGTGCATACAATCAACTCTGTTATCTATTGATTGGGTTACACATCTTCCCCATTTCTTCCATGTGTTTTACTATTTTCTTCCTCTATAAATATTTCCTTTCTTAAACAGTTGCTTACTTGTTGCAGAGCTATACAACTATGGTTCATGAGCCGAATAGTTAAAGTAAAACCCCATATAGATACTAACATATTTTAATTGACAAATCTGACATGGGAGCCTCACCGGTAAATGAGGGAGATTTATCTCATGACTCCCTAGGTTTTATGCTATGTAGAAAATCTAATCAACAAGTGTCGCTGATGTGTTCTTCCACATGTAGACTGAAGAAGGTCCATCCGCATCAAACAATGTTTCTTCCCTTAGGAAGAAAAAATGGTGAACTAAAAGTCTGCCCACTCCACGATGGAACACAAAGGCAGTAGTACGAGGAACTCTGAATCTGGTCCATGGAAATGTGACAAAGGTTTGGGAAGTAAGTGCATAAGAGCTGAAGGTAATGCCACAAAAGTAGAATTTTAAGAGTATGAGAGAAGAACATCTACCGAAAGGATTCCCAAGAGAAATGAAGGAAATGTCACAACCCCCACAATAGTAGAAAGAGGATCAACATGAAAAGGTGGATCAATGATTGTATCCAGAATAGTGGAAGTAATAAGAGTCCCAGAAGGGGAACTCCCAAAAAAAGAGATGAAGGATTCCTCTGAAACACCTGTAAAAGGATGAGAAACTCCCTATATGACATCAAAAGTAGGCACTACGAAGAGACGACTAAGGTCTAGAAGATACTCGTCCCAAAAGGGTGACTTGACAAACCAAAAAGCAATGTTGGACGAGTATGAATCATCAAACCACAAAGGAGGAGTGGAAAGTTCCTTACACACTTGAAGTGGAAAGGAGGAAGATGTAATGAAAGTATGAGGGCGGTAATAAGACTGCCTAATGTCTTATGGGAAGGGAGAAGTGTCATCATTCTCTAAAAGGTGGCCGAGAGAAGGAGAAGAGAAGTCCCGAGTAGTACTCTCGTCATCAAAACTACACTAATGATCCTCATCATCGGGGATAGGAACAAGAAAGTTTGTATCAGTAGAACTGTTATCACATGAGAAAGGAGAGGAGACAATTGTATCAATTGGAAAAGTAGTAGTGGAAATATATGAAAGGTCTTCTAATAAGGATTGAAGAATGCTCCAAACAGTGTGGGTAAACTTTGTGTGTGCCACATGATGGTGGAGATGTCTATAAATGTACATAAAAAAATGACCAATGACCATTCTAGAAGTGTCAAGCTAGTCTTCAAGTTGATCAGGATCACTGCGGGTAGGTACCCGTCCATACAAGTAGAGATAAAGGTCATCGTGAATAAGTAAACATTCCATTCTTGAACACCACAACACATAGTTAGACCTACCAAGAAGAAGAGGCAGAGGCTATAATGTAGAAATTTTCCTATGAAGCGTAGGTTTAGGAAAAGAAATTTTCATGGTGCAAATGCAAAAAGAGAAATAAGTGCATAATGAAAGAAAAGAAGGGTGTAAGGACACATACAAGGTTGCAAGACATTAGACTTAGACGAGAATGCATCTACATGCAATACAACACCCAAAAACAATGATAACCCCATGTTTGTGGAATTTTATAAGTAGCGAGTTAATTACAATAAGGTGTGTTCATGTGACATGAGATAGTTGACCACTCACCTTACAATAGGTGATGAATCAAGAAAGAGTGGAGGTCAAAATAAGTCTCAATCAAAATGAGAGGAACAACATGTAAACAAGCACAAAAGGGTGTAATTAAGGAGCAAGGGGACTAAACAAGGTTCATTTTGAGAAAAAATGTCTCACGTTGCAGCAAAAACCCCCTTGCTGCAAGATTGTGGCATTCACACTCACTGGTTTGCAAGAAATAATAGGGCTGATTACTGTTGGAGCTCAAAATTACACCCGTCCTAGATCAGGATGAACTGGGGCTTTGAGGCAACATGGGACTATATCCAATTTTTGGGACTTGCACTTGAGACAGAGCTCCAGAGAAGGTCGGCTTCCCATACCTATTTCTAATGCTAAACTACTCCTACAAAGGGAAATGCATCCATATATCACTACTCTACGATTCCAAAGGACTAGGGTGAGAAGGAGATGTATGAAAGGGAAACCTAAGCTAAGGAGATGTGATAACACCAGAACGAGGGGGATGAGCATAATTGGATGAGTGGGAGTGAGGGAAAACACGCGCAGGGAGGGAAGACAAGCATGCCAAAAAATGCAACGAAATTCACGTACTAGCTCTCATGAAGCACAACAAACAAAAACCCTATAAGAGATATAAAAATGCACAACAGATTAATAATGTAAAAGAAGGAAAGAAGATACAATAAAATGCTAACCAAGGCAGAGAATAACCACAAAACAAGATTTTATTGCTTCCAAGATATGTGAAATCAATTATAATGGTGAGAGAGGCAAGGATCTACATGCAATGGTTCAGATCTGAGGCTTGCAACTCAAAATGCAAAGAAGCATTGCTCTGAATAATGTCTCTTGCAAACCAAATGAGTCTAATTTTTTACAATGAGAAATGCACTACAATTTATAAAAAGAGAGAAGAGGAGGAGAAAGAGGAGGGAAATTTGGATTCAAACTTCCAACCACCAATAGTAAGCAATAAATTTTTGGAAGTACACTTGCAACACTGTTAGATCTACCTCCCCATGTTTGTTTTTCTTGTGGAAGAAGAAAGGAGACCAAATTTGAAGAAATATTGGTGGTTGGGTCAACTAGATTTGTGTATTAATGGCCCGAATGATGTTTTCTTATTTTCTGTCTATCAAATCCTACAAAAATCTAATTTTGAATGGTCAAAAGTGTATTCCACGTCAACAACTTTCAATCAAGTATAGGCATACAAGAATCCAAGCTCTATAACATAATTTAAGGGGATTTGAAGTCTACTATCCATACTGAACATGTAAGAAACATAGCATGCTCAGATTAGCTGAAGGATTCAGTTGACTGTTTGTTAGTTTTGTCTTTTCAACCATGTGTCAGGAACTCATTTGATGTGAGGATTTGGCACAAAGTTGGAATATTCTAATATGTTGCGTGTTACACATTTCATCTGACAAGTTCCATGTGGCATTTTATGACTATTGCATAAGATTGTGTTTGGCATGTGTGCTAGAGCAAGAGGCACGAGAGATGGAAGAATTCAAATATCTATGAGCACATACATAAAGAGTGCATGAGCAATGGGAAGAAAAGGTGCATATATGCAAGAGTATGAAAGTATGCAAGCAGAGCACAGGCATTGGATCAAAGGAGCGAGTGACGAAAAAGTGATAGAAGTATGCGAAAAGGCGAGCGCAAAGGTATAATGTGTAAGGGAAGAATGTGGATGGGAAAAGAGTGCGCGCGATGAAATGCACGAAACTTAGGATAATGGCATATGCACAAGGCATGACCAAGACTAGGTCAAAATAGGGACAAGTTGATAGAGGTGTGCGAGAGGGTGCAAACCATTGTTGGAAACAAGGTGGGAGCGCAATGAGTACGTGCGAGGAAAATGGAAGAAATGCAACCATGCAAAAGTGCCATGGTATAAAACTAAGAGTGTGTGCAACCTGAAAACTCGAACTCAGAGTCAAAATAGAATTGCAAGTTGTATAAATAACTAATGTGGTTATTTTGGAAAACAATTATAATGAAAAAATGGGCTCAAGATGAATCTAAGGGACCTCCAAGATGTTGAAAATGCTCTCAGAAGGTAAAAAAAATACTAGGAGGAGCACTACACACTCGAACAAAAGATTAGTAGTACAAAACATCTAGTAACGCTATAAAATACACTTTGAATTCGTCTAATTAGTCTAATTTTAAAAGAAAAATAAAAAAGGTGAAAAAGCGACAATAACATTGAATAAATGATTAATGTTAAACTACTAATTAGATTAAATAATTAAAGAGTTAATTAAAATTGAACTCCCTAATTAAAGATTAAAGTCCCTAACCTTTTAAACACCCACCTTTAAGACATTATTAGATCCTAATTTTTTATTAAGGACCTAACAATTGATATATTAACCTTACTTAAAAGACTGACCTTACCTTATAATATAAATGACCATTTTAATCAAAAAAAGAACTGCAAATAAAATTAAACCAAACAAAGTTTAGAAAAAACTTCGAATATTTAAAAAATGGTGAAGCTTTTAAATAAACAAGAGGCGGACAAAATGAAAAGGTAGGTCAAGGTGGAGGACCCAAGCTGGCATGTCGAGGTGAGCTAGCGGGAGGGCCCAGCCAAAGGGATTGGTGGGCCGAGCTGGTGGGAGGGCTGATCAAAGGGCCCGACGGGGCAAGTGACGGTGACACGGAGCTCGAGCCTCGAGGGAGGGAAGAACCCGAGGCGATTCGGTAACAAAGCTCGTGGGATTGTTAAGTGAGTTAGGTGCCAAAACTCTCGAGGCAGAATAGATGGTCGGTGGTTTGACTTGAGCGATGACTCTGTCAGGGCAGAAGACTCGGGTAGGATTGGCACGACGTAGGTGAGATTCAATGGAGAGCACGATAGCAGGAGGCTTGTAATGGTGCAATGTAGATCGGCTAGCCACGCAAGTTGTTAGCGAGGGAACACGACCCAGACTTGCTCATAACAAAGCTAGACAGGTCGACACTGTAGAAAACCAACTAGCTTGACCCAAAAAGAGACCCAACACAAAACATATACCAACTAACCAATGCACAAGGCAAGGAAAAAAACCAAAGGAAATAACCCGACTCGTTTGTACAACAATGTAAAAATGAAGACAGACACACATGACAAAGAAAAATGAGCTAGCAGGAAACAACCAACCTAATGCAAACAGAAACCAACTCGCCCAAGAGACAACAGAGATCCAAATCGATTTAAAAGGTAACTCAACTCGACAAGTTGTAGAGGGGCAGCTTAACTCGTTGGGGTGATCTAGTCCCAAAAAGGAGCTTAGTGGGAGGAAGATAGAGCTGGGGTGGAAAAAAAGTAGTGCGGGGGTGAATAAATACCTAAAAACAGTGCCCAACAGGCTCGACCAAGCTTGAAAACCAAAGAGAAGGAATTCCAAAACAGGGAAACATTTTCCTGTATAAAACAACAAACCATCAGGGGAAGATACCTCCAAAGAGGTCCAAGAAATTTATGTAAAAAAAATCGTCTTTCAACTAGATTTACTGAGGAAAAACCTGAAAGACCCTACCTCCAAAATATCATATACCCATGCACAAAGTTAGTTGTAGCAAAACTAAATTGTTAAACCCTATAAACAACATTCTACAAATGAACAAACCAACTTGTACAAGAAGCACAAAAAATGAAAGTTAAACATGAACAAGTATTTAGCAACCAGAATCAAAGGTGTACCTTTCCCAAACAATAACTTTGATACTATATCAGATTGTTCTCCAAGGATCAATAGGGAACCCCATGCACATCGAAGAGGTTGCACTTCTAATGGTGATGTGAACGCTCCAAGTAGTAAGCAAGAACTCGAATCACAAATGAAAATCAAGCCTGAAATAAACAGAGTCTAGTATTCTCATAGATAAAAAATAAGAGGTACATATAGGAGTGATGTGTAACTCCTGTGCATGACACATGGACACATGAAAACCTAACTAACCCTAATGACCTATGATCTCACTAAGTGATATGACTAACCATATGTGGTGGAGAAGACGTTGAGTGACGATGAGACAAATCATATACACCAACAATAATTAAGTTTGATAGTATATAAATGTTTTAAAGAAGGGGTCATGAGCCATTGCTCATTTTTATGTCATAGAAGCATAAACCCATCCTGAAGATCCATCCCTATGGTTAAAGGTCATAATTGATGAGCATTCAAAGATGTAATTTCAAGATATACCCAAGGGTATTTATCTAGTGCAAGAAATTATCATGCCATCTACCTCAATTAGGGAAGTCAACCACACAATATTGTCCTTATTCTTATCTAGTGTCTCCAAAATAGAGAGATTAAGAAATTGGTGTCTGAAATGTTTAAGGAAAACATTAATAGATTGATTTGAAGAGCCTAATATTCACCAATAGTCATGATCCACACAAAAAAAGACCACCTGAAGGATGTGTCTAAATGTTTAGGATTTCAACACAATAAGATAAGTTCCTGAGTCCTATTATTGATGATTTATTGGATGAAATGCATGGAGCTATGTTTTTAACTAAGATATATAACAAGGTCATAATAATATAAAAATTATGTATGAGAATTTCTAAAATATCCTTTCTTACATGTGAAGGACACTATGGGAAAACATATGACCTAATTAATGCCTCATTTACATTGCAATGTTGGACTTTTTTTTTGTAATTATGCCATTTCATACACAAAAAAAGTTGGATTTCTTCAATGATATTCTAATTTGCAGCAAAATGAGGGAGGACCATTTGATACACATAAATACATCCTTAAAAAATACTAGAGGATATCACGTTGTAGTTTAGGATTAACATGACATAGTCATGCACGGTGGTACTTCACCCAAACAAAATTCTAAGTTCTCTCTCGAAGTGCGCACAACTCTACCAGGTCCCTTCCTATGTCGACGTTCAAGATGAATATCCTATGCACATGGTTACCACCAAACACATGCATACCATATGGAGAATACATATTCACAAAATTATACCATGTGAAAAGACAATTATACATAACCTTTAGAGAGTTGATTATTCATTCATAAATCATGATCTATTACATATATGCAAGCTTACTAGGAAAACTTCACACTTCATACAAACTATACACTTGCACATATCTGCATCAAGCTTCAACTAGTAGCATGATCTTCAATACAATACCAACCAATTTATAGCTCATCAAGACTTTACAGGACTCCCCCTGACACATCAAGACATTACATCGCATACTCATATGATGCCATATTATATGGATACTACAAGTATTTATAGGGTGGGAACTTGTCCTTCATTGCTCAATCATGTTTTAGTTTGAAAATAGACCAATATTATACATAGAATGCATGCTCTAAGACTCACACTTATCTATACTTGGACTCAAACCTATGGTTCCCCAAAGGCGGTATGCTTTCTTCTGGAACCTCTATTCACATCCCGTGCGCTATAAATAGCCTTGTTTTATCAATGTGTTAGTCTTATCTATAATTAGTCATGCATGCTCTTATTTTGTTATCAACCAATTTTTATCCAAGCCTTTATTATTTTTGGCTTGCTTTGTCATCAAGTCATTTCTGTTTCGCAACATATTATCATATGTCATACCCGGATGTGTTGCGTCTTCTCCTGTACATGCGCACCAAATCTTCACACATCCTCCTTCATACTTCCGTGTGCAACTCTTGCGCACTTCCCAACCTTCATGCACATCTTATACTTAGTCAATTTATCAGCTCAACAGAGGATTTACAACTTTATACAAAACCATCCAAGTGTGCTTTCGAATTTGAAAAAAGTGGAATATTTGAGTTTTTTGTTTTTCACACAAAGAACTCAAGGTCAACCTTGCTAATATTAATATCAAGGTGAAATGACCTAATGGAAAATCCATAAAGATTTTGTGAGGTTTCTCGGGGTGTAGTGGATATTATTGCAAATTTTTGGACTATGACATAATAACTACTCCTCTTACACACTTGCTTAAGGATACATTCATATGGTTAGTAAATTGTCACTTGCTTAAGGATCTGCCCAACTATTCTTTTGGCCACACCATATTTTAGTAGATTGTTTATGTTAGTATGTGATGCTTGGGGATATGGTATTAGTGCAATTTTGATAAAAGAAGGTAGATATTTTAAGAATTGCGAACTCTAGGAAAATAAAACAACTATTTCCGCTTATGAAAAGGAAATTATGACCATTATGTATGATGTCAAGAAGCACATTAAGTTTAAAATAAATTATGATATTCCTAAATACTTGTTGTAATAATGACACTCTATGGATGAGATGGTGTTACAAATATGGGTGATTATGATAGATCATTCATTATATAGGGAAGGGAAATGTGGTATCAGATGCAGTATCAAGAATAGAAGATGATGAGCCTCTCAATTGTGAATCTCCACTATACAATTGATTACATTGGAGAAGACAAAATGGAATGCAACAAGACCCAAGTTCATAACAAATTATTTTGAAACTCGTCTATGATTTAAACATCTTGGAGAAGTGTTCTCACAGAGGAGATACCTTGTGGCATAAGGTCCTAATATTTCTAGGCAAGAATTTATAACTAAAGAACAATGCTTTATCAAACTTCCATCCATCCTCCATTGTTCATTTTAGATTACTTAAGACTTTCCATGAGGTCGAGTATGTTTTCTCTTGAAAAGGTCTTAAGGAGATGCCCTAAAAGTTTTGTCGAAGTGTTTCATTTTCTAGCAACAAAAGGAAGAAATAGTGAAGACCTTGAGATTGCAACAACTATTACCCATATACATAATTATTAGTGGGAAGTATCCATGGACTTCATTATAAAATTGTCAAAGTTAGAAGATTTGAATTACATTATGGTGGTTTTTGATTTGCTTGCTAAGTGTGGACACTTTTGTGAGATGGAAGTCCATATACTAATATGGCAGCATGTATTCGTGGAGAATGTCCAATATCTCCATGGAAATCTGAAAATAATTTTCAATTACAAGGGCCTAATAATACTATTGGACAATTATTTTGCATCATTGGATATAATACTTAAATTCTCAATCAAATGACACACATAAGCAATCAAAAGTTATTTGAAGGATATAGCTTTTGTTTCACTTGAGACAAGCAAGCTCATTATTCCAAGTGATTCCCTTTATATAAATGGTGGTATTATAAGACCTTTCATAAATCTACAAAGATGAGTTCGTTTGCAACACTCGATAGGTATCAACCATTATCACTAGCATCCTACATTTAAAGACATTCCAAATTGAAAGTGAAGAAACATCATGTGTATCAATAACAGATTATCCTAGGTAACCTTAAGGATAACTTATCTTTGGCACAAAACTAGATGATACAACAAGTAGACTAGCACAAGACGAAAAGAGATTTAGAGGTAGGTGATTGAGTCTTTTTCTTATTAGAGTCCTACAAACAAATATCTCCCAAGAAACAAAAAGGGAACATGTTAACAACAAATTCTATAGGTCATACAAGGTTCTTTGAGAAAACAAGGAGTGTGGCCTACAAGTTGGAGTTTCCTTGATTATGGGTACAATCGCCACTTCATATTTCTTGTTTAAATAAGGTTGTTGATAAAAAAAAATACGATATAAATTGAGCTTGAAGAATTGGGTAAGAAGGGAAAGTGATCCTAGAACTAAATGAAGTTTTGGAACATTCAAGGAAACACTATGATATATTACAACTCTATATCTTTACATGTTACTAGGTTACAAAGCAGTTGACATGTGGTGCATAATCATTGAAAGTTAAGTCATGTTAACTTCTAGGTAGTCAGTCTCATTAGAGATTTGGTGATGCCCTAACCAAATGTCAACTATATATAACACTACCTTTGTTACAAATCAAATTTTCTACATTGTTCTTTTAATCAAGTGCTTTTGGAAGGTCACCGCCTTAAAGTGGCTTTACTTTCATTCGTTACTTCAACATTAATCATCCATTAACTATGTTTCAAATATTTGATCTACACACTCATTTATATCATTGTTGTATGAAAAAAGTGTTATACTGTTTTTCTATATCCTACCATTGATATTGTCTGACTTTGTGAAGCATTTTATTAGATCTATTGTGTTCAGTTATTGATATTGGGAAAAGCTATTATTTTCTACTATGATATAGCTCTAGCTATAGGTTGTCGAATGATTCAATATAACACCTACACATGGTGAGGTATAATGGAGATTGAGGGTATTAGGAATTAGAGAACAAATATGCGGAAACAATTCCTCAAATCATAGCAGTAGGAAACTATTTAGCAGAATTATATTAGTTGAAATATAACAACATATATAAACAATGCACAAAAGAAGACAAGACAAGATTGAATGTGGTTCACCCAATGTGGGTGACATCCACCAAGAACTTGATCATATTTTACTATCAACAAGAGTAAAACAACTCTCACAGTCTTCTCTCATTTACAATTGCACAACAATCACTCATGAACTCACAACAGAATTTCCAAAGATGCTAAACCACATCTTAGACAAAATTGACACCCGATTGCTCAACCTTGATCACTTTTGATCACCTCTTGATGTTATAAGACTCAAGATCTACTTGATCACTCGAGATCACCCAAGATCACGCAAGATGCATTAGGATGTCCCTAACACCTCTATTTATAAGATTACGGTCCTTCTAGGAAGTTCTATAGCCGACCCTAGAAGTTTGAAAGTCATGACCTTTCAAATTCTCATGGATGGAAAATCCGTCACTATGAAAATCGCCAATTAACCACCAATTAACAGAAAATACACAACACAAAAAACAACACATGACTGCAGAATGCTCCTGAAGTATCCAAACTTAACTATTCAAACTCCAACACTTCAATGTTGATTCTAGAAGACCAAAAAACAAGCTCCACACCCTAACAATCTCTCACTTGGAGACTGTTTCCACTGAGAAAATTTCTGAACCCTTCATTTTTATCCATGAAAGACAACCAAAGTTGAACACAACTTCAACTTCTCCCTTGTGACCACCTTGGTCACCATATCTGCAGGATTCTGACTGATATGAATCTTTTCTAGCTTCAACTTATCTTCTTCCAAAGTTGTCCTGATGAAATAATATCTCAATTGAATGTGCTTCATCATAGAGTGGAAAGCAGAGTTCTTCGCCGAATGAATAGTGCTTTGAATACAACTGTGTAGTCTCCCAACTTCCTGATCATGCCCCAACTCATCAAGTAAAGGTTGTAACCAAATCATCTCCTAGCTTGCCTCTATGGCAACAACATACTCAGCCTCTATGGTTGATAAAGCCACAACCTTTTGTAATCATGAAATCCAGCTCACAGTTGTATCTTCTAGGAAGTTCTATAGCCGACCCTAGAAGTTTGAAAGTCGTGATCTTTCAAATTCTCATAGATGGAAAATCCTTCACTGTGACAACCACCAATTAACCGCCAATTAACAACAAATACGCAACACGAAAACAACACATGACTGCAAAATGCTCCTGAAGTCTCCAAACTTAACCGTTCAAACTCCAACACTTCAATGTTGATTCCAGAAGACCAAAAAATAAGCTTCACACCCCAATGGAGGGGAAGACTAGAATCTCTATAACGTATGTTTTCTCTCGATATAGCTTCTACTTCTGTATAAATAGAGCCCCATATATATATATATGGGGGCAAGGACTTGTTTCATACCTTTCATTTGAGCCACTTATCTTAATCTAGATACATAAAGGTCCACATTAATGGGATGTTGAATTCCCACATTGAATAGATTGTCTAATAAGAAGATGTGTCTATCGATAATGGAAGTTACGTTAGTGGAAATATACGCTAAAACATCTCTAACTTGAGTCTCAAATACGTTGTACATCTAATTTCTAGTCTATTAATGATTGTAATGGTCATTTGTTTGATATGAAGTCAAGCTTTTCATATAGGCATACTGAGATTCAAAACCATTCTGTTGTGAATATTCTCCCTTAGTTAATTGGTGAAGTGAAATACAAATCAAATTACTCAAACTTTTCCAAAACAGAAATAAAAAAACAAATCATCAGTTATTCCAAAATTGATCAAACTATATCCAATGAACATCAAGATTATGTCTATTACACCATTTCTAATCTGGATTGCAAGTTGTAATTCACCTCCATGAAGTAGGAATCAAATTGACATTGTCTAACACCTACAGACTGAAGTGGAGTATGAAGTAGGTGGACTACCATACTATTGTATATATAATAGAAAGAAAATCCAAATTTATTTTGGACTTACCAGTATTCTACCATGTGAAAGTCATCATCCATGTCAAGATTAACATTAATGATTTCCTCATCAATTACAAAGTTTTTGTCTTTAAAGGGTCAAGGAGGGAGATATTTAGCAATTTCATTGCTTGTTAGTTCAATGACAAAACTCCAACTTGACTAATCATTTAATATGGTAAGATAATAACATTCCACCAAATAGCTAACCGAGAAATGAAAGGGTATAGGTGCAAAAATACTTACATCGTTAGGACATGCATGGAAAATTGGTGGTGTATAAAAACAAACCAAGCCTCCACACGAGAAAATTCACACCAAAAAATATAGGTGTTAGAGGAGATTCTTTCAATAAAGGTGAAACTAAAAAAATCAAACATTAAGTAATCAGAATAAACACATATAGTCAAGGAATAGGAAGCGAGAGCCAAAGATTATTAAATAGAACATTTAGATGAAGAAAACAATTAGGAGAATTGTGATACAAAAGGAAAACAAGATAATATGGAGAGGGAAGCCAATGCATTCAAGAAATACAAGATGTAAACTAGTGTATTAAAGAAAGGGCAAGAGGTTCCAATTAGAAGCAATTTCCACATTGTCACAGATAAGATATTAATCTTTGCACCTCTAGGGTCTATATTATCCCATATCCACACTGACTTTTGGCATTGCCCCTTGACCTTTGCCATCGCTCATCAAAATATTATCATATCTACACATATGTAGATACCTAATGTGTAAGCACTTTTATGAGAAACATGTCCATGCCTTTAGACATGCAAACACTTAACTACAATATTTTTGCACCTTTGAAGTAGTTTGATAGCTTGTCCTCTCAATCTTTTGCACTTCTAGTCTCTCGTGGATATTTTGCATTATGAAAATACTTCACAAACAACCAGAGCTTATTACATTGTCAATTAACCAAATGTAGCTCTTCTTATTCCCATCAATAATCAAATCTAGTAAACAATAAATTATAATTGTAATCATAATTTAGAATTGTGCTTGGCACATTAATCAACGAATAGAATCCAGTGTTTTGTTTGACTAGGGCATCAATCGCAGGAAGCATTAAGAATTACTATTTATTGTAGAGACATTAACAAAGTAATGTAGCCACCATTTAATCATTAAAAGCTAGGTACATACAATTTTTTAGCAAATGGCTACAATGATTGGCCTTCCTATGCCAAACATTGAGCCATCAAATTGGTTCCAAAGAAAGAAAAAACTAGCCCCTCCATGTCGCATGGTCACTTTTCACTATATTCTAGTTCATTGTTATTGCATTCAACAATTCACCAATCCTTTTATACTAGTTTTGATTTTAGCGTGATACAAATATCTATTGAAGTTCATAGTTTACAAAGTTGAAATAGACTACAATGCACAACCAAATTTGATATTAAGACTTGCACATCTTCTCCGAGTTCACTTCTTTTCTTTACCATAAGTCTTGTACTTAAATACCATTGTTATGTAGTAACTAACTAATTACATAGAGATTATTATTTAAGCCAAAATCAATAATCAATGACAATTAAATGAAAATATGCTAAAATTTTTATGTTTTTTGTAATTGAAAATATTTCCTCATACATTGATGATATAAGCATAGAATACAAGTTAATCGTACAAAAAATGAGTGGACGAATCACACTCTGAGAGTTACATCGGTCGAAGCCAAGAAAGCTAAATACTAGTTTAACAATATAAACAAGTTTTCAATCAAAAAACGAGATATAACATCAAGGAACAAAAAACATTATGCCATAGAATCCACAACCAAGATAGGTAGAGGAAGATCATCAAGTTTGTCCCCCCAACCTCCCCATTCACTACTATATGGGTTAGTAGCAATTAGTTCCACCTATCTTCTTTTTCTTTCTTGTCATCAACATTCTAGTAATTAGGGGAA
Source organism: Taxus chinensis (assembly GCA_019776745.2). Classification (NCBI taxonomy): domain Eukaryota; kingdom Viridiplantae; phylum Streptophyta; class Pinopsida; order Cupressales; family Taxaceae; genus Taxus; species Taxus chinensis. The sequence continues at coordinate 231,177,062 of CM034151.1, read as the reverse complement.
ATGGCCAGCGCCAAATGAGGGAACTTACCTTATAGAGGTGCAGCCCAACCTACAGAGTCCTGCCTAGAGTGGCCTTTGCCACCCCTATCACCACCTTGAGCGTCGCGAGTTATAGAAGGATACCACAACATGGAGACACTCTAGCATCTACTGTAAGAATGAGATATTTTGTGATAGGCACAACCACAACCTTGAGGGAGAGAGAAATGGCGAGGTGAATCTAAAGGAAGTGAACTTACAACATAAGGTGATTGCCCCAATGGTCAAATAATTGCTTGAAGTGTGCCACCTCTAAGTAGAATTGAGAAGGATACCACCACTGCAAGGAGACACTCCAATGTCTATTGCAAGATCAAGATCTTTTATGCTAGCCACAACCCCAACCCCAAGGGGGGAGTAGTGACAACGTGAGTTTGAAGGAACTCATATTACGACACAAGGTTCACTACGCCAATGGTCAAGCAACTACTAGAGATGCGCCACCTCTAGGTGGACTTTCTTCGCTTGGACTTGAATCTAAAGAGTAACATTGGAAAGCATATTAACTTTGTTAGCAATAGGAGACAAGTCTTCAAGAGAGATGCTTAAAGTTAGAATCATTTCTATTTTTCATAGTTGATAAAGATTTTAGAACAAACGATGTGCAAAAGTTATGTGTATTTTGTAGGAAGCATGGTCAAGTCCCCCAAAAGCACTATTTTCCAAGTGAACATTTTTTTATGGTGTAGAGGATGAAAAAGGGATGAATCCAATGCCAAGCAGATTTAGCTCACTTGCATAACCAAAAGATATGTTTGGTAGACTCTAGGTGGTGACAACACGAGCATCCTAAGGTGCACCAGGTGAGAGCCAATTGGAAGACCTTTATGACTAATACACCAGAGGAAGTGGGCTCGTTTGGGCTCTATAACAGCTGCCACACATTCTAGTTACAACCTTCATTTCCCACACATGTTCATGGTGAAATTAACTTTCCAATGAGCATTGAAAGGCTCAATAAGTCATTGTTATCGGGAGAGGAGTTAATATCCCTAACCAAGGATTTGCACCGGTTGAAAGGAGTTTTAAAAAGGCCATTTCCAGTCATTCCACCATCTAATGGGAGCATGCACACCAAATTTGTGGAGATGATAGTTAAGTATGGAATTTTGTATTTCTATAAGTGAATCAAGATCATTGGATTGCGGCTGAAATTTCATCTCTTAAAGTAAGCCACAGGAATCCAATCCCTAGAAACCATGCAAAAAAGGTCAACAAAGAGTTTGATGCCTCTCTTGAATTATCAAACACTTTTGATCTTGGGGACTAAGGGCATAAGGGCACATTATAATAAGAGTAGAACATGAGACTAGAAAAAGTAGTGGGAATCGATTAAAGATCCCAACTTTGAAGCTATCATCATCTCATATCAAGTGTGGTTTCAATAACTCCCCAAGCTTTCCATATGCTTTTGGTTATAAAGATGCCAACAATTTCAACAGAGGCCCTGAGTGAGCAAGATGGCTTGATAGATGTAATCCTTTCTGAACTTCTTTTGCAAATAGGGTCTTCCGGGAGTTGATGCAATTCCTCAAGGAGAACTTTCTAAGATTCATCATCTTCCATAGCGTGAAATAACTTGTTTGAGCACAAAGGGCATGACCTTGAGTTTAAATATCAAGGAGCTCAAGGCCACCAAATTCCTTAGGTTTACAATACATATCTAATGCCATTCTCAGTGAAATCCTCTACCACCTTCAACATTAGCCTAAAGGAAATCTTTCGGAATTTTCTCTAGCTTGGACGTAGGTGGCCTTGGAAGGGGCCTGAACAAGAGGTGTAGCAAACATGCATGGTGGTTAAGACTTTGGAGCAAACTTGAAAATTCACTTGTAAGAGAAAGGGGTTTGAAAACCTAGAATTCAACTTTCTGCGCAACTCACTAGATCACATATGACCAGAGCTCTGAAGGTGTGGGTTGAAAGGTGAAAGGGATGCCAAAAAGCTTGAATTGCTCACTAGGTTGGCTCTAATTCCACATGAATTTGTTCAACCAATTGGGCATAGGAGTGCAGTGATTGCTATCTAGCACATTGGGTTTTCTTCCATTGAACAAAGGATTCAGAGGATGGACAAAAGATGTGCAAGCATTCCATGACATTGTTGATGGATGATTCTTCCTTTTATCAAAGTGAGAAACAAATCATCTACACTGCATCAATTAACCATTTGGCTCGAAGAGTGCAAAAGTCCAATCATTTTCATAAGTCCTCTAGAAGTGTACTTAGCAAGGAGATTATTAAGCCCTTCAACAACCAAAACATAGAGAGAAGGGGCGAGAGGGCAAACCTTGTCTAGATCGACCAAAAGAGACCAAAATGATCCTTGATTGGACATTGTCAATGGTGATACATGCCCCTACATTTTGAAATAACATTTTAATAGTGTTGACAAATCTTGGACCAAATCCAAGTGTTTGAAGCATTGCCAAAAGGAAGGGCCATTTGATCCTTATCAAAAGCTTTTACAAAGTCAATTTTGATAAACATTATTGTTAGTGTGAAATCCTAGCCCTTTCTATGCCTTCCCAAATGACAATGATGTTGTTACGGATGCATATATTGTGAATTGAAACTAGTATGTCTATCTTGGTCCGAAATGACGAGGGGAAGAAGATATCCTAACCCTTACAAAAAGAACTTAACAATGATCTTGTAAGAGACGTAATGAACAATGTGATTGACCTTCACATTAGTGACGACATCATGAGTCTCTAACTTCGGGGATGACATTTGATGTTTACCTTTATTGATTATCTGACCAAGAGAGTTGGTATGATCAACCTTGAAGTAGACCTTATGCAAATATTGCTCCATGTGTCTCAAAGCTCTTAGTAGAGTTTGCATGGGAAACCATTGATCCCTAAAGCTTTATCTACAACAATCTGCATGGTAGCCTCATGGAGCTCTTTGATAGACATCGGCAATCACAAACCACTAGTTGGCTTTCAAAAAGAACACAAGGGAGCACATGAAGGCATTAAGCCAAGGTGCTCTCTCGCGCAAGTATGGATAGTTGAGCAACAAACACTCCATGGTAGTGAGAGACAAAGGCTTTGAGAATGTCGGGAAGTTGAGTTAGTTGAGTGTTAACATCTTTGATATATTTAACTTGGTTAATCTAATTGTCTAGACCAGGAGGAGGGTGAAGAACTCATTTGGAGGCCATATCACTGATCTTTAACTAATGCAAATGGGCTATTGATTTGAGCTCCACGAGCTTGGTACTGTTCTTGCAACTTTGAGCTTGTGTCAATGCAACACATCTTCTTTCGTAGGGATTCATTGAAGGTAGACAGCTTCCAAGTCTTTTGAAATTTGAATGAAATCACGGTGTGAAGCCTTGTGGGCTGTTGCACCAGAAGATTATGACTTGGAAGCCATAGATTGCACAAATACAACTCCCATGCGGTTAATGACATTTTCCCCTACTATTTAATCCATCCAGAGGGACCATTAGGATAGGGAGTAATGTTCCAAATTTGAACAAAATGATTCTTATTCCAGACATGGTACAAATGAGCCATGTTGAGGTAAAATTGAATTTTAACATTCCTCGGTTGCGGAATGATCCACTCAACCTCAAACTTGATGGTATTACGTGCTCCAAGAGCAAGGCTCAAGGAATGATTGCCCTCAAGGTGATCAACGTTGTTAGTAAAGGTGAAGACATTATGGGGGTTGTAAACAAAGCTTTGTCTGAGCATGTTTCACTACTCACTGTTCAACACCTTGGTGAAGGTTAGACCAAGTGAACCATGAATAAATCAAAAAGAGGTGGCCATCGTGGTTGGGATCTCACAACCCTAATTTATTGCACGAACAAAATCACACCTCTTTCTCTGATGCACCACCACATCAGGGGGATGCCCTCTTTGTCTTCCCTAGATTCGATCATGTTGAAGTCACCACATGGATCCAATGGGCATCTAGCGGTGAGTCAGCAAGCCACCTCCAAAAAGTGTCACAAGCATCACTCTTAGCAAACTTCAGCTCCTATGTATAAAGCCATAATGGGGTCCTCAACCTCCGGCAAAACACGAGTGGCCGCTCGACATATTTCTTTTCTAATTCCCATAGCCATGCTAAGGTGTCACCGTAAATTGATTCATCAAGAACTCCCTTCGCTACCTCCCAAAGATAATTACTATCAATGATTATATGAAAAGAAACCATCAATATCAATGTTAGCCAATGATGATGAAGAGGGTTACACGCAAACATAAGTTATCCCATGATAGGATGTAAGAGGACTCATTGGACATGTGCCAAATTCTCTAGGTTTGCACTCAACATCGCCATCAGATCAATATGGCCAGGTCACTGAAAATATGTTGATTTGTTAATAGCAGAAAGAAAAATCAAAGATGCAAATAGAGGTGGAAGAACAAAGTATCAGGGACACATGTGAAAAATAAAACATATTCGAGGTGTACGGATATAAAGAGAGATGGCTAGCATTGAGCAGTACATAGTGAATCAAAGCATGGCTCATAAGGGACCAAACTAAGCAATATTTTACATGTAATCAATAAAGCATATGGCTCGAGCATAAAAGCCAAAGACAAATAATCCCAAAAATACTAAAAACCTAAGGCTTAAAATAATACTTGTTTACAGCACTATATGTTGAGAATGGGTAGAGAGATGGTGTATTATTTTACAGCCTAATGAAAAATACACTGATAAATAATGGATCTTAAAACTTGAGAGATCTGTCTCATTAGAACCAAGCTTGGTCAGTTATTGTGCACTAGTCTGCAGGCTTTTGAGATATCAAATTAGTTTGTATAAACTCAACTACATTTTATAAAAGCACAGATTAACATCACAATTCACATTCATGTTCCTTGCATTATCGTGATAAAAAGGTGATAAATTTCCACAAATCAAGAATAAGCAGTTTACAATGCACTTGTATATTTAAGTTAAACAATTTCTTTCAATACATTCCATATGTTCTCTTTCAATATAACATTTTTCCTCAACCTCTTATGAATCCTTCCATGATTAAAATACCTTTCCTTCATGTAAAGTGGCATGTAAATATTTGCATTCAATCCCATCTAAAACATACAATGGTAGGTGATCAACTCCCTAAATGGATAGTGAAGTCTATCCACATAAACTAGCATAAATACTCTTGATTAATGGGTACAAAATAACTAAATTTCCCCACGTGTAACTCTTATGGAAGCCCAAGAAGTGTGGACAATAGTTCTGCAGAACCCTCAAAAAGTAGATACGTTAACAAATACTTTTATATCCCATAATGACAGTCCTCTAAAATATAGAATATGTATCTGAAGGTGCCCATAGTAAGCAAACTAACAAATAATGTTTGTAGGCTAGGCACATCAAAATTATCCAGACACTCTATCACCCCCGAATCCAGATCTTAGAACGCCCACTCCATTCAAGTGGGTTGTGTCCCCCCAAGAGTGCACAAACCAATTGCCATTCTCATGTTTACGGAAGACATTAATTGATGCATTCAAAACCCTTCCAGGAGTAGATTCTCCTCCTGCATAAGTCCATAATGTTCGTAAGACACCCCCATGAGTAACAACTACCACTCTTTCACCTGACATGGCAATTTACCCACAACGATTAATAAAGAAAAAAGAGAATTAATCAAAGACATTAGGCTCAAGTGTATCGTAAATTTCAGTTTTCAAGCAATGATCAAGCACTGATAATGAGGAATATTTGATGAGGCCCAAAATAATGTGTCAATAAGATAACAATATGAGAAATTGTACTTTATACTTATCCTTCATGTGGTAGGAAATATAGATTGAATGTCATTTGCATGTAAGATATCATTTGTTTATATTGTGTGCTTGTCCAATGGGCCACGAACCACCTTTTACTATCCATTTTAAAGCACTTCCACTACTAATAAGGAACTTTGTAAAAACTAAAGCAGCTAAGATTTCCACGATGATTATTTCAATTTGTATTATTTTTAATTTAATGCATCCAAGCTACAAAAAATACCTCAATACATCCATTGTTAGCATATCAACTACACAGTTACAGCATCCAACTTGTCCAAATTTTAAATTAAGGTTGGAAGGATTTTTTTTTTTGAAGGATCATTGTTTTATTCCTTCCATCCCTGCTGCCACAACAAAATACAAGAGAAAAAGGTTTGGTGAATGTAGCCAAAAATCATGTAATTTATAATATTTCCTGTCAAACTTCAAAACATGGTGAAGAGTACGGCTATCGGCATAATTATCAGAGATGGAATCGTCCATTTCCATCCTCCAGCTAGAATTCGGTCTTGCTAGCTCGTCTCTCTTCCATATTCAACCATAATATGAATTTATTTCATAAGCATTTATGATTCATGCATTAGATACAATCCTCAATAGAATTATAATAAGTGCATACCACCAGGGAATATATCTCCCCCTAGTAGAGACTCCATTCATAATACGTATGTTAGTTGTCCTCACTAAAATCTAGTATAGACTCCTACTTAGCATGTACAGTGCAGTCCTTACCGGAGTCATACTATGCAACCAATGATATAGTCCTCACTAGAAACTAGTATGGACCCCATTTAATTTATATGTACTGTTTGGAAACAGCTTTGCTAAATCTTTCCTACTCAATGATCTTGATTACAAAACCAAATTCTGAAATTTCATTGATAGAATACCAACCAGAAAATGTGTAACACTTCTGCTAGGGTAGTGGTAGGATATACAGTGAAGTCAGTTTTCTGCTGGAATTCCCTTATATCCTCTAGATCCTCTGTACCGTGTTTTCATGAACTGCATGGTTCTGTCTTTTTAGAAAACTTTTAATCAGTAATTATTGAAGTCTATCCAAGAGTTTTCTTGGAGATCCGCCTCAATAAATATTTTGGGAAAAAAGAAGGATTTCGAAGGTTGGCTTCCATAAATATTTTTCAAAAAAGAATGAAAAGAATTTCGTAGGTCAGTATCCATAAAGAATTTCTGTTGGAGCTAGGTATGGGTTTTCATGCCAACTTTTCTAATAGCCAACCTTAGTTCAGTGTCTAGTCCACACGCCTTTCCTTGTTGTCGGACGAAGCATTTATCCCCCATTTTTTAAACATTAAGGGATTGCTTCTGCAGTGATTTTTGGTTTCCTTTGGCCATAATACCTTTTTCTTATTGGACAGACCCGCTGCCCTCCCCGACTCTTTAGTTTTTAATGCTACAGATTCCCACACTGCCCCTTCTATGGGTTTATTCGACCATTCAATGAGATTCTTCTTTATTTCTTCAATTCTTAGTTTTTTGCTCTTTCTTGAAATAATCTTACATGATCATTTTTTTCCCTTCTTTTACTTCCTCAATGTCAACATGTCAAAAGAACATTGTTTTTTTAGGCAAAAGACAAATGTAAATACATTAACTGTATATTATTACAAAATGCATACGGAAGTCTCCCAACATCCATGTGTTTAATGTTTTGACAAATATTTTACTTCATCCAGAAAGAAATGAGAAATAGAGAGCTTCGATAATATACTTCAAGTACAATTTCTAAAATCTGCCATATTCACGAATAACGGAACATGTACCATATTTAGTTTGAGAACACTACTGCATAAGACTCAAAAGAAGACATTAGTGGCCACACTATTTGGAATAGAATCTACAAGATTGTCTGGTGTGTGCACCCTACAGTATTTAGCCGGCAATGGAGACGCACTTGTACCAGGTATATGCACTACACCCACACCTGTACCAGGTAGGCACACTGCACCCAAGGCACACTAGGTGTATTTCCCTTAGTTTCATACATGCCCCGTAGAACAATTAAGAAAAAAGTGAAATGGCCAAATGCAAAATTCAAACATAGATTTTATCAAATACCTTAATACATATTACCATTCACATTACAATCTATCTAATGTCCCCAAATTGACATTTTTGACCCTGGTTGGATTTTAGGCCATTCCCTTGCTTAAAGAAACAATTTATAAAATATATCTCATAACTTACTTCTGCAGACCTGACCTTTAGAGGGAAAATGCGACTAGGATATTTAGAAAAAGCCACACCAAATAATGGTAAACTGAATGACTTTCTACTCCAGTACAACATGCAGATTTTATGAAGCTAAATCAGTCCCTAACTGATGTATGAGACCTTGCAAAATCATCCTTTTGACTGCTGAACGTAACTGCCCTAAAATGGCGACTAGGGTTGTATGAAAAACCCACACAAATCAGCTATAAAATTTGTATGAATCCATGCTAGACTGATTCCTTGAATTTTAACAGCCAGTACAAATAACAAACTCAGGTTTTTTATAGGTAAAGTAAGCTCAAATACATGCTCAGAAATCTGCAGATTTATATGGCTGAAAATAGCACTTTTTAGCCCTTCAAAAGTTCTGCAAACAAGCTATTTGGACTTACGAAAATCAAATTATGATGAAGCAATACAATTCAGTTCTGGAGTACCTTCACACAGCTCAGATTTTACTAAGGGATGGGTCGCTCCACTGTGGATAGAATTAAAAGAACCAACTGCTGCAAACACCTTTCTGCAATTCCTCTTTACTGCTGAAATAAACTGAAAAATGTTGCAAGTTCAATGGAAAATCCTGTATAGAAATTCCTCACAATGCTCTTGGGGTTTTCGTCCACAAGAGGGATAAATCCTAAGGGTTTTCGTCCTTGGATTATTTTTTGCAAAAGCTCCAATCTTCAACACAATTCAGAAATTATAAGATGGTTATAGGATGGCTTCCCCTCAAATCGACTTCTCCTTATAAAGAAAGAGAAGATCCAAAACAATCTCCAAAATAACCAACCAGCTTACAATGATTTTCCCTATGCATTTTTCCCACCAATTTTCCCTTCTAGGACAAGTCGCATTTTTCCTTAGGGAAAATACAAAATTAACATGGCCTTTTTGTTCTTTCTAAACTTCATTATTCTTCCTTAAGGCAAGTCACCAAAACCCCCTAGGAAGAATAAAAAATATAATTAACCCCTTTTACAATGATATTTGCCCCTCAAGGCAAGTCGTATTTACCATAGGGATCACAATTTATTTCCATTAATGTAATGTCCCTCTTTCTCGGATAATTTTATTGAAGACCTTTGGCCCATTTTTGTCTACCCGAAGGCCAAAGGGTGAGATGAAGGGTGCCTTAAGTTTTCTTAATTTTATTATATTGTGCAAAATTAAAATATAACATTATAAAAGCACATCTAATAAATTAATAAATTTAATATCAAATTAGAACTTAGGAAAGTGCATTAAAAAGAAAAGCACTTAATTTAATTGTACTTCCTAAGAGAAAATGCGACTAGCTCTAGGGAGTCAAAAAATTAGAAGTGTGTCAAAGCTCCCTCCAAAAAATGCGACTTGGCCTAGGGAAGTGCAATGAAGTTGATTGGATGCATTAGAGGTCATTTTGGGTCCATTTTCCTTTAAAAGAAGAGGTCAACCTACTTAAAGGCATTCCAAATTTTTAATTGATATTTTTTCTTTGCATTGGAAGCTTTGCAAATAAATCCAAGGACGAAAACCCTTAGGATTTACCCCTCTTGTGAATGAAAACCCCAAGAGCATTGAGAGGGATTTCCACTCAGGAAATTCCATTGTTCTTCACAAATTTTTATCATTCCAACAGTGTGTGTAGAAGAAATAAATTGTAGCAGTTATTATATTTTCCAAAGTGGAGCGACCCATCTTTTGTCTGCTTTGAGCTATTGTGGAGTCATTCCAAGTCTGAAATTATTTACCATCTATTTTGGAATCAAAAAGAAATAATTTCAGAATTTTTGGAAGGGTTTTAAAAGGTATTTCCATTCAGATTTCTGAACTGTTTTGCAGTCACTATTTACCTCTAAAAATCAGATTTATTACATATTTGGGCTTCTTAAAATATTGTAATCAGTTTATAGTAGAAACAAAATTATTTGATTGCTATTTGTGTTGGGTTTCCACTAAAACCCTAGTCGCATTTCTCCTAAAAAATCAGATCTGCAGTGTTTGCTTTTAGATTTTGTGTTGTTTCAGCTGGGGTTTCATTCTTTTCCACTAAACTTTCAATCAGATCTTGGTGGGGATCTCTCAATTAAGTCCAATAAATTAATTATAAGTGCTTAATAATTTTATTTTATTTTCTATAGGCACTTTATAATAATTTATTGTGACTTAAGTCACCCTTGTGTTCACCCTTTGGCCATCAGGTTGACAAAATAGGCCAAAGGTCTTCAATTGGGAAGGGGATATTACAATCTAGTCGACTTTTGAATTCAGAGTTCATTTTCAAACCTATCACTGAGATTCCCATGTAATAGCAGAGAACTATTTACTTAGATTTGGATCTATATGTAGTAATAAACAGTTTGTGGTGGTTTTGGATATTGTTTCGTGATTGCTTCATCACACATTAAAGCATGGGCTTATATATATGCATGGGCTTCTATATATAATATAAATTATATAAATCAGTGATAATGTTATTTAAGTATATTAATCCATGATAATACATTTGGTTTAATAAGTTTCGAGCTTTCATGAACGTCTTATAGTTCAAATACTTTGGAGAACTATAGCTCAAAATTTCGGACTTGGTGTTGTTGTCATCATTTAAATCAGCCACCACATGATTTCATTTACATACAAGTGGGTAGGCAAGTATTTTCAGTTAAGGGATGGAGCATTTTTTGATTGGTGACTATTGGGAAAACGTTTTCAACCTTTACAAAAGTGCTTTTAGTTATTGCAATGCTCACATTTCCTATTCTTACAAGGAGATTTCAATTTTACAGCCGTTGTTCCATTTTTAAGTTGCTGATTTTGATAAAATCAGATTATAAATTGTTATTTTCAGACTTGAACAGTCGTAAGATTGATCATTTTGAGGTCACTAAATCATTGTAAAATATTGGTAAATGGTTTCAGCTGAAGTGAATGACTACTTCAGCCAACATGGCTCCGGTTTGGGTGGGAAATCAGGTGATTCATGACTGTCATAATTTGTTTTCAGCCTGCATATAAGATGATTTGTGTATTTTCTTGGAAGGAACAAATTACTACATCGTTAATGAAGATCATCTTGAGATGATCAAATTGTTTCACCTGTCAAGCAAGAGAAGTGAACTTGAAGGTTGTATGGAAATTTTCAAACCTTGGAGAGGAACATTTGAAATGTTTCCTCATATTTTTGGTTCCAACATGGAAAGCTTGTACCTATGATATGGTGAGATATGCACATCTTTTTGCTTTCAGCTCATATGGGAAAAAATTGTCTTTCAAAAAGGAGCATAAAAATAATGTGTTGGTGGATGCTTTGTCAAGTAAGCCACTTCCTTTCTCTTTGGATGATATTGCCATACAAAATGGGAAGACGAAGGATACAAAATTTACAATTCAGCCAAGTTTGCAATTTCTCGAGGGAAAGCAATTTCGGTAAGGGAGGACTGTAATGTCCCCTTTTTCAAACTAGTTTGTTTTGAAGACTTCTTTCCCATTCCACTTCCTATGGGCAAGAAGAAGGTGAGCAAAGAAAGTATTTGTTGAATTTTTTGGTCTTTTTCTGAGCATTTACATTTTTCCTTTCGTATTTTCCCTTATGACGCAGATAGGCTAGGTCTAGAAGATGAAAAGCCAAGTTAAACATAAGAGCAACAACATAATAGAGGTCGGTGATGGGGGAACTCCCTCCTTGGTTTGTGGCACCACCAAAAGGGTATTAAAAGGGGTCACTTGGACTGATTTGTGCATCAATCTTTAGGCATAAAATTATACTTTACTTGGTTTTGGGTTAGTTGCTCAAAATGGAGAGAGAAGAAAATCTTTTGGTGTGACTTCACAAGGAAGACGAAACCCTTGTCAATTGAAGAATGAAAAGTCTTCAATTAATTGTTCCAAGTGCTTCAAAGAGGTGGATAGTGCATATTTTCAGTGAGGGTTTGGTCCTAAAGTGAAATTCAACCCCCCTCTTAGGATAACGACCCACCTTGGAGAAATGATTGGTGGTTTCTAAGGCATGATGTCACTCAGCTCGGCCATCACTGCATTCTCCATGTTTTTGGCAGCAGAAATCTACTTTGTATTTCATTTGTAGGGCTTGGAATTATTCATTTCCAACCATTTTGTAAGGGCATGCTCGACTATAATTTATTCAATTTTCAGTTGTGTTTAGAGGTTCAATTCCTAGTTGATAGTTGTTCTAAAATATTCCTAAAGCACCTCTACATATGTCAGATGATGTGAATGGTGATATTTTGATGAATTAATGTTTTTTCCTTCTTGCCGTTCTTAAAATCATAATGTTGTTCACTATTATATTTGTAGTTGAATGATAAGATAGATAAGATAAGATAATTTTCTTAATGTCCAACGAATGACCATAATAGTAGGTCAATGGGACTATACAGTACAATGCAAGAGGTGCCAACAGGGAGACCTAAAGGGGTCATCCAAACAATAAAAGAAGGGAAAATAATAGAGAGAGGAAAGAAGAAGGAGAAGCAAAGGCCACCGTGACCAGAATAGTGCAGATGGATGGAGCCGAAGAGGAGGGCGGGAGAATCCCACCACTAACCTTGTCACCTAGCATCCAAGGCCGATTGAAAGTAGCTAGTAATATGCATGTGTCCTATACCTGATGATCTGTAAACTCTTCAACTTTGGAATTATCCACAGAATCACAATATAAACGTTGTTGTTCTACTTTCTATTAGAAAATGACAGAGATAGCTAGTGAATGAATTTTTCTTATGCTTAGAATACACAATTCCAGGAAAGGAAATAAACTCATAAACAACAACAAGTTTTATCCTAGAAACCTCAAGAAGAGGAAAAACAATTCGGGAAGGGAAATTCCTCTTTATTCCAACTTTTACTAGCCAATTCAAAACAATAGGTACAAACTTTACAATAAGTATGAAAGAGAAGTAGATAATATATCACACTTCCTCCCAATTACTTTCTTGCTCTATTTCAGCACTCCTTTCTACTACAAAACACAATTCTTGCACTAAGAACTTATTTCTAAATTGCTTTCATGCTTTGATGATCTTGTTATCTTCTACAAACATGTATTTATAGCCTTTCTCATCTCCTCCTGACACTGGAGAATGTTAAAGGTAATGGAGGAGAAGAGACATGGAAAACCTTTAAAATTTTGGGCCTATCCAGTTTCATATTATTATTATTTCTATCCGTAAAAGTTTAAGGACTGCTACTGAATGCAGATGGTGGTCCCAAGACTGCCGCCTTTGTTAGATGGCGGTTCTGTAACTTCCAACCTAGTTAGGGTGGTAGTCTTGTTACTACAAAGAAAGAACCTTCATGTATTTATTTTCATTGTTCGTGCTGACTGATATGCTGAAGTAGAGTCATTTTTAATCCCTATAGATCACATCTCCCATACTTAGGAGGGTTTTGGTTCCACAAAATCTTAGTGGGTGAGTAGATGAGGAAATAATTCCCTCACTTTCTCCTTCGAGTACCACCAGGCCTGCCTTGGTGTCTTTCCTTTCAGAATGATCTGCTAAGACTCCTATGCAGACCTCTCCTAGTCTCTCTGACCTTCTGTTGTACAGCACTACATCCTCCTCCAATTCACCTTGTGATTCCAAGACGTAATCCTCAATGGAAGGTAGCAATTGTAGTCCTTCATCTTCATCTAGCGTGGATGGCTCATATAGGTGTAAGTTCTCATACTTTACTACAGAATACATCCTCATAAATGTTATGTAAAATCAAGTCGAAAAACATTTTCTCCAACCTTCTCCAATATGGTGAAGGGCCCATATCGTAGTGGCTTGAGCTTCCGTGCTTGACCTTGTAGTCTCTCCTTGCTCAAGTAAAGCCAAACTCTATCTCCAACATGAAGTTTATGTTCCCTCCTATGCTGATCATGCCTAGCTTTGTACTTGGCTTGAGATTTCTCTAGCTGTTCTTTGACCTTGAGATGGATTTTCTGGATCCTCTCAATAATTTTTTTGCTCTAGTCACCTCTGTGTCTCATTTCTTCATCTCATCCTACTACCCAACTGCTATGTTCAGTGGATTTGTAGGTAGATATCCCAAGCAATGCTTTAAATGGTGACTTCATAGTGGATGTGTGTATTGCCTAGTTATAGGAATGTTGAATGTAGGCTAAGGACTCATCCCAAGTCCTTGGGTATTTTGTTGTTATACCCTTTGATCAAATGTACCAAAGTCCTGTTTACCACCTCTATCTGTTCCATCTGTCTATGGATGGAAAGTTGTGCTCCTCTGTAACCTGGTATCCATCTTGTCCCACAAAGTAGTCAAAAACTTCCCCAAGAACCTGGAATCCCTGTCAGAAACAATAGACTTTGGCAAACCAAAATGCACCCATACATTAGCAAAGAAAAGATCTGCTACCTCATGTGCTTTTACTGTCTTTTTACATGCCATAAGAATACACATCTTACTGAATCTATCAACAAAAACATAGAGATAGTCATGGCCATGTTTAGACATAGGTAATCCTCCTACAAAATCCATAGAAATGTCCTCCCACGGACTAGTAGTTACTTGCAAAGGCATATACAAACCCTCCTTCCTAGTCTTAGGCTTGCTAGTACAACAAAGTTTACATCCACGTATAAATTTTGATACTTCTTCTTGCATATTGGGCCAATACACGTACCTTTGCAAGTGGGCTAGGGTCTTACCAACACCGAAATGTCCCGCTACTTTCAAGGTATGTGCTTCCCTCATCAATAGAATTCTTTCTTCTTTTGGCACGCAAAGCTTCCCCCATCGGTAGAGCAGCCCGTCCTTGAGATAACAATCTTCAATCCCTGTCCTTTCAGTCCCTTGGGACTGTAACTTCTGAAATGTCACCCCAAAGTCTTTGTCCTGGGCATATGCCTCTCCATAAGCTTCCTTCGTGAAGGGCTCGATCTGAGAGATAGTGGCCAAACATGAAAATTTCTCCTATGTGGGTGGCCTAGACAACATTTCTGCCACCAAATTTGTACTACCCTTCTTGTATTTGATCACTAGATGGAACTGCTGAAGGAACCCCATCCATTTCTAATGTCATGCCTGCTGCAATTTAGACTGTGCTTGCAAATACTGGAGAGGTTTGTGGTCAGTGTGCACAATAGTTTCTTTACCCAACAAATAAAGCTTCCATTTTTTAATTGCCTGAACTAGTGCATGCATTTCCTTATCATATACTGAATATCCTTTGAACTGCTGAAGTAAAAGTTTCAGAATGATAGCATACACGGGTTTACCTACTTGAAGCAACACTGCGCCCATAGCGTAATCACTGGAATCTGTCTCTACTTCAAAGGATGCTGCAAATTAGGAAGAGAAAGTACTGGAGCATGACTAATCTTGTATTTCAATAACTCAAAGGATTTGTCTTGTTCCTTACCCCAGTCAAAATCCTTACTCTTTGTGGCCACTGTGTGTAGAGGTGTTGCAATCGCGGAGAAGCCCGGAATGAACTTCCGCATGTACTGTACTGCTCCCACAAAACTCCTAGTCTTCTATGGCTCCTGTTGGTGTTGGCCAATTAGTGATGGCTTCCACCTTCTTTGGATCCACTCGTAGCTCTCCTCCTCCAACCACGTGCCCAAGATAGACAAGTGACTATTTGGCAAATTCACATTTCTTCATATTACAAAGCAGTTGTTTCTCCCTGAGAACTTGCAAGACTTGTTGTAAATGAGTTAGATGTTCTTCCCATGTGGCACTAAAAATCAAGATATCATCTAGATATACAATGACACATGAATCTATGAAATCCCGCAATACATCATTCATCAATCTCATAAATGTAGCGGGTGCATTGCATAACCCAAAAGGAAGTACTAACCATTCATACAAACCCTGTTTTGTTTTGAAGGCAGTCTTCCATATATCCTCCTCCTTCATTCTTGACTTGGTGATAACCGGACTTGAGATCCAACTTCGTGAAGAATTTGGCATGCTGAAGTTGGTCCAAGAGATCATCTATGCGGGGAAGTGGATATCTGTTCTTTATGGTGATCTTGTTCAAAGCACGGTAGTCGATGCACATTCTCCAAGAACCATCCTTCTTTGGCACCATCACAATAGGCGAACCACATGGTGAGGTGCTCGGACGTATCACCCCTTGGTCTAGTAGTTCCTGGAGTTGTTTCTTTACTTCAGTACTCTCAAGCAAGGATTGCCTATACAACCCGATGTTCGGTAGAGGGGACTCTGGCAATAGCTGAATCTCATGCTCTACTTCCCGTTTTGGTGGTAACCCACTGGGAGCCTGAAATACTTCCTGAAAAGACTAAATAATACTATCCAAATCATGTTTTCCTTAGTTAGAAATCTCTGAAACTTCTACCCCATCTTGTTTATCCTTTAACAAAAGTAAACAAAACTGATTATGATTTGCCTGAATAAGTCATTTTGCTTGGTTAGCACTCACCATAGTAACCCGTGTCTTACGCTGGTGTGCTCGGATGTTGTAGTTGATCCCATCCTTGACCCATCTGTACCGGTTTTCCCTTCTCATAAATATAGCATCCCTAATATACAAGTAAGGACTTCCGAATACAACATCAAAAGCATCAAGTGGAATAACATCAGCTTCCAAAACATCAATATATTGGGAATTTATCCCAAACTTGACCTTACATCTTCTTGTTACCTGAATTTCAACACCCTTCTTCACCCAACCCAAAGGATAAGGGTGTGGATGCTCGTAAGTCTCAAGACCAAGCTTCTTTACAACTGCTTCAGAAATCAAGTTAGACTGAGAACCGGTATCAACCAAAGCATTTACCTTAGTTCTCTTGATCTGGATTTTGATCTGGAATAGTCTACTCATCTCCTCTTCTTGGCTGTCCATGTTGGTGGCCGTGCATCCAAGCCTTTCGTCTACATCAGAGTCATCTTCGATTTCCACCTCCCCTTCTGTTCTTACAGCTGTCATGGACTTCTTTGAGTCCTTGGTTCGGTTCTTCAGATGTAACTCCGGATGCAACTTCCAACATGTAGTGTCAGTATGACCATTGATATCACAATTCTTGCAAAAATTCTTGGGATCTTTACAAGTATTCAAAGTAGTGGCAGCTTGTTTACCTTTCCCTTTCCACTTACCCTTGTTACTTGTTTGCCCATACTCTTTTTTCTGCTGATTTGTCGACTGCTTTGCCCTTGGCTCTGCTTCTCCTTGCTTCTTTCATCATCTATGTAGTATGCCTGCACACATGCTTCGTTGAGATCTTTGGGCTTTGTGGAGATGACTTTTCTTCGAAGGTGAGTGTGAAGTCCTCCCAAGTACTTAGTCAGAATATCCTCATCCTCCAAGTCCATGTTTAGCAACATGGCCTGCCTCCGAAACTCCATAGTATAGTCCTGCACACTTTGACCACTGCCTTGTCTAAAATACTGCCATTTAATCATTTGGTCAGTCTTGTGGCCAATAGGATAGAAGTTAGCTCTAAGTAATTCTTTAAATTCTTGCCAAGATTTCACAATAGGACGCTTCTTCTTTTCACAAGTGGTTAGATGGGTTTCCCACCAAACTAGAGCGTGTCCCTCCATTTTGAGACGTGCAAAGGTGATCCTCTGTGCCTCAGTGACATTATGGACACTAAAGTAGACTTCTAACTGTTTTAACCATTTATCAAGCAACTCTGCATCTACTTGTCCTTCAAAAGCTTTTAATATCAACTTTCGTCTCAACTTTAAAAGGAGTATGATCAGATTTTACCTTTTCTCTTGTGTTTGAAGTCTCTTCTTCATGCTCTTCCCCATAATCTTCCTCATGGTGGCTCCTTCCTATGCCAAACTTTTCAGCTAAGCCTCGAACCACTAAGTCCATGGAGTCTTGCTTGACAGAAGTTGTCTTTTGCAAATCTGCAAGTTCTTCTTGCCTTCTAAACATCCTATCCATCATGGTCTCCAGCATCTCGATTCTACGGACCAAGTTCTCTTCCTCCATTTGTCCCCGAATTCTCTGTTTCCACTTCTTTGTAGAAATTTTTGGATCACAAGGTAAAGCCTCTTCACCTTTAGATCTCGTCACTGTCATACAAATCCAAGAACGAATACCACAGTCCTGGATACTTGTTAGCTCTGATACCAAAATGATTTGTAAACTCTTCAACTTTGGAATTATCCACAAAATCACAATATAAACATTGTTGTTCTACTTTCTATTAGAAAATGACAGAGATAGCTAGTGAATGAATTATGCTTATGCTTAGAATCCACAAATTGCAGGAAAGGAAAGAATTTAAGCTCATAAAGAACAACAAATTTTATCCTAGAAACCTCCAGAGGAGGAAAAACCAGTCGGGAAGGGAAATTGCTCTTTCTTCCCACTTTTATTGGCCAATTCAAAATAACAAGTACAAAATTTACAATAAGTATGAAAGAGAAGTAGATAATATCTCACACTTCCTCCCAAATACTTGCTTGCTCTGTCTCAACACTCCTTTCTTCTACAAAACACAATTCCAGCACTAAGAACTTCTTGCTCACTTGCTTTCATGCTTCGATGATCTTGTTCTCTTCTACAAACATGTATTTATAGCCTTTCTCATGTCCTCCCGTGCACTGGAGAATGGGAAAGGTCATGGAGGAGAAGAGAGGGAAAACCTTTAAAATTCTGGGTTGTTCGTTTCATATTTTTGTTTTCTGTCCAAAAGAGCCAGGACCGCCGCCCAATGTAGACCGGCGGTCCTGTAGGACCGCCGCCCTGGTTGAGCGGCGGTTCTATAACCGCCGCCCTGCACAGGGTGCAGTGGTCCTGTTACTAAAAGACAAAACCTCCATTATTTATTTTTCCTTCTTTGTGCTGACTGATTTGATGAAGTAGAGTCATTTTGGATCCCTATGGATCCCCTGAAGTCGTGATATATACTATATATATATATATACGGATATATAGGATATATATATATACGAGCCCCCTGCGTAATCCTACTAATGAGGATGACAGTTGCTTTGAATATTGGGTAGGCCTCAAATCGAGTGCGATTATGAATGACCTGCATGTAAAAGGAGGAAAGAAAAAAAAATTCACCTTTAAAGATCTTGTCATAAGTAAAATTCCTAGAATTTTGGTGTCAAGGTAACGCTTGGTGCCACACGTGCACTTCGAGGGGATGCACCGAAGAGATGGTCAGGTAACACCCTAGTTTTTGAGTATTCATTTCATGTACATTTTATGAGATTGAAGGGTAACTCATTCCGGAGCTTGTGTGCCATCCTGTTGGAAGAGAGCAAGACACCGTTAGAAAGAATGATTAATTGAAGGACTACTCTCCTAAACAGACGGATGCTTCCAGGAATAGAACAATGGAATGTCCCTTTGATACTCATTTTCAGATGAGTAGACACAGGATTCAAAATAAAGTTGGAAATTACATCTAAAATTTCATAGGAGAGAACAGAGCTGGAACAAAACGAATCGGAGCGGTCCGAGCTGACAATCCAATCCACATGTAGAAGCAAAACTATCTAGTGAAACCCAATCTGAACAAGGCCTATAGACCTGCAGAGTGAACCTTTTCATACCAGTGATTCAGTGAGATATTTTCTTGCCAATATGGTTAGTTTATTTGTGATCAGAACTAAAATGTCCAACATAGCATGTTTATTTTAGGACAAAGCTCCTATTTATATGACTGATTCTCAAGATTATATACAATGAAACTAACTCTGTAAATGTCTTCTCTGAGTAAATGTGGAGGTAGAAAATGCTTACTCAGAGGGAGGTGGGCAGGGGCATCTAGGGAGTATCCACCTGAATCTCAAGAGAGCCGAGAAGATGCGATCAATCTTGCATTTTCCTTCAGCGGGATGCATGTTAATATTGTTAAAAATTTGCATGTTTTCAATAGCCTTAGATGTAACAATAGGCAAGATGGGTAAAGAGGACTATCCCTACTTGCAGTAAGAGGGAACTTAAAAAGCCCCAGGTCTCCAAGCAACCAATTTGGAAACCAAACAACAATTTTAATCTCCAATACTAACAGGGATGAGCCCCGATCTTAGCCAAGATGGAAGACGAGGTGGCACCGATGTCATCTACACCGGATGATGCGTAACTGAGTAATGTTGTTTCATGAACCTGCTCAACTATTGGCCATTCAAAGTCTTATCATGGATGAAACATAAACTTGAAAACCATGTAAAGGATTGTGGGTCGTACAAGCACTTCCGATAGAGACATCATGAAAAAAATGTCCTGGCAAGTGTTGGTGGAAACATTGAAAATCCATAGTATTTTGTAACAAGAGCCATAACCCTTATTGATGCGGGGCTAAAGGGCAGGCTATTAAATTGCTTTTCAGTTCAGCCCTAGAAAGAGACATTACAACAAAACCCTCGTCGACTTCTACAAACAAATTAAAGTTACAAACTTACAATGTGTTGTAAATCCTTTGTTGTAGAGAAATTGAAAATAAAGCAATAAAATTGATATCCTCTAGCAGTGTAGTGGCTAACTAGAAACCACCATAAATTGAAGAATGAAGACACCATGATGTTCTAGATGATTAGATGGCAAAGATAGAATGGCAGTTTGTAAAAAATGTATTTGTCGTCCTCTCTCCCTCAACTTTCTTTGAATATGTTGAGTCTACCCATTTTTAACTCACGATCATTTGCTTCAATGGTGTCAATAAACTATAAATACTCTACAGTGTTAGGAAATTAGTTACAAACTTTGTGACACTTGCTCGCATAATGCCCTTTCCCTTATGGAGTGATCTAACCCCTTTTGGTGGAGAATTCAAAGGTGGTTGTAGATGAATTTACCTATTGTAATGATAATTGGCATCTTCTACAGACCAGTCTCACCCAATCAATTTTGCTTGTCATCCAAAATAAGGTTAAGGATATAGCCTACATGCAGAGAGATATTTCCACCAGGGTGATGGGTGCCTCTGATCAAGGTGAGAACTTCCATATGCCTTCATATTTATATTGCATTGTTAGTAATTACCACATGGGTGCAGGAAGAGTTTGTCGTTACGATCAAAAAATAGAAATAGCTTCTCAAACATCAGGGTTAGAGTTTCTACATACTTTACTTTGTCTGAGAGTGGATCAATTGACTGGTGATACAAAAGTTTTTCAGTGGGGAAGTGTACATCTACGAAGACATTGACTGAGGGTGTCATTTGTTCCTTGAATCCGTCCCTAAACCAATTCCTTATAGAAGATCCCATCGAGATATTTTTGACAGTTCTTTTGAACAAAGGAAAATGGAGTATTTGCATGAGGAAGATACCTTCTAGTAGCAACCTTCAAGTTCAAGTCTTTTGAAAAAATGGAGCACATGTTTCACAACACCAAGTGGCAAACTATGTGGGAGTGATAACTAGTCATTTTCTCGAGAAAAATAATGTTCTCTTCACCTCTGATCTTCGACACTCTATTGTGGGGCCCAATAGCTGAAATGGGCACATGCCATTATCTACTTATTAGGAGGACCCAGCCACCTTTGTTCTACCATAGTGACCTGTACATTGCAAAGGTTGTGTTCCAAGCTTATATTATCTAAGTCCAAAAAAGTCGTTATATTCCCCAAGCTTAGCTTGGATGAGCTAGAGGGTGTATGTGTGGACCATGATTAGAGCTCGGGTTGAGCTCTTTCATGTCTAACATTGTTTCCAGTTCAAAGTGCCAAGATCATCAATGGTTGTTCGAATGGATTCAAAGTCACCTCATGCACTCACATGAGCTTGGGAATCTGATCTTATCCAACACTGCAAGTTCTACTTGCATGCTCAATTGTCAAGCTCGTAATTAATCCCGAGCATACGTGACAAGCCAAGATGTCTGCGCCACCTCATGAACCTCTATTGGATAGTTGTAGCTTCTGAAACACATTGACTCGGGTGGAACAACCATCTTCACACCAAAGTGTTTAAGTCAGGGGCCAAGCCTGCAAGGGAAACTCCCCAACTAATGGCACCTTGCGAAGAAGCATTGCCATGGTTGCATTTTGCCAAGTGTCAAGATACTAATAGCGAAGCTAGATGTCATTGCAAGCTCAACTTACAATGAGTTGGTCTACTAGCTAATAAAACAGAGGAATGTGTGGCCAAAGCCACATCTAAACCGTATGGCGTAAGCCCTAAGTTCTATAAATAGACTTATGCAATTATCCCTTCCACAAGCGATGTGGGATATATAGATATCCCCAACTAAAAAGGATAAATCACCAACGGTCCATAAACGAGGGAGATGGGTTCGGCTTGAACTTGGATTGCCACCCATATCAAAAGGATAAGGCTTAGCCAACTCACCCTAATAGGTTGTACAGTGTTATATAAAGGCATGTTAGTATGCTTGGGAAGATACAAAAACTAGCCTAGAGGACTTTGTTAAGTCCTTATAGCTTCTATTTGGAGAGTTTTACTCCCATTTTTAATGGGGAGAAGGCATGTCCCATTAATTTTGTCTGATAAAAATGTATGGATGTGATGTAACAAAGAGACAGAGAGTAGAGATATTATTTCCCGTAAAAGTTGGAGAATTATTTCCGCATTTCCACGTAGAGATCAACATTTTCTCGGTAATCAGATTGTCAGTTGGGCAAATTAGGTGTCTCCACCAACATTCACAGAGGCTACGCCCATCTGCATTGAATGGTGTAGTGCCCATTATTGAATGTTATAATCTAATCCTAAACTAAATGTTGTGGGTTGGCCAAATAGGTCGGGGATCACGTAAGGACACTCCACTAAACCTGTGGCAAAGTGCTTGTACGGGGTACAAGGGAGGAAATCACAATGATGAGGGGGAAGGAGGGAAATTATGAAAGGAAAGTTACTGTCGTGAGTAGGCCAATTGTAGAGTTCACACCCAGTAACCAGAGTAGTTCAACATTCAATATAGAACAACCTTGTTACTTTGACATCAAGACGAGATGAGACTATGAACACAAAGTCTTATCAATCTCCTCATCAAGAAAAGAACAAACTCTTTTCTTATTTATTGACATTCACAAAGTTGTATAATGAGAGGAATAGAAGAACATATGAGAAAGGGAAATGGAAGAAATGTAGCTCTTATTTCTTGTGCATTGATACAAAGTTCAACAACTACAATCCACAATTGCTACAGAGTGGAAGTTTTCAAAATCTAAGATCCTTTGGAATGGAGAGGCCATCCCAATTTATAACAAATTGAATTGACCTCTCACCTCCCTCATATGAATATTCATTTTTATATTCCACTTGTGACCTTTCATTTTTCTTTAGAAAGGACAAATTAAGTATTTCTCTTATAATTTTGAGAAAATACTTTTACAATTTTAAAATAGGTCACTTAAGTGAATAGGATGAAATACAATGATGAAGCCCAACAAAGAATTAGAAAGGAGAGAGAAAGGAAGAGGGAGAAAGAGAGAGAGAGAGAAAGAGATGCTCTAAAGTGTGGATGAGGAACACTCCATCTGATGAAGATCATCCACTCATGAAGGTGAAATGCTTTCAAATGAGGAAACAACCTTGAACCATGAGAAAACTCCTTTCCATGAATGGGAACCTTTTTTGACCTTGAATTATGTTTCCTACTGAATGAAACTCTTGAAACAATTTCTCTGAAATGCAACCTTGATGAATGATCATTGATCTACCTCTTGTACATGATACACTAGACACCACCTTGAACTGAGTGTTTAGAAACACTTTGAAGAAGATACTTTGATGATCACGGACATTGCTCATGACAAAGATCTCCTCTTGGAGAGATTGAAGCTTGAAACCACATCGATGAAACCATGCACTATCTACACTTATTGCCCATGTTCCAAAGAACAGCCCATTTTCCCTGAGAAATACTATTTGCAAGCCATGAAGTGTCATTTCATCATTTCTTAGACATTATGCACACAATTGAGATGAGAAACTGGAATAATTACTCGAGCATTGTAATCCACTTGATCATGCAACTTGAACACACTAATGAATTGAAATGGAACTGATTTGGCACTCGTAAACTTGAATAACTTCATCTTTGACTTTATGTTCAAGGAATCTACTTTACACCTGAAGAAAGGGAGGATTACCACTTTTAGTAAGTGGAAATTTCCATGTGCTTTCAAGACTTTGACCAGTTAAATTAGACTTTCTACCGATAACCCAAATGTACCTTGCTTCCACCTGGAGTAACCTTGAATATGAGTTACTGTGGGAATGGCATGAAGAGTTGAGATGCACATTTTAGGAAACTTACTATTTTTAGTAGGCTCTCCTATACCACTTTCTAAAAATAGAAACGTGGTCACCCTTTCCATAGAAAATGTAAAAGTTTACTTTCTTACGATCCTTGGTCAAATTTTCAAGAGATTTCCCTTCACACTGCCTTGGTGAACTGTTTGAAATTAATTCTTTGAAGACTTACTAAAGGCCTAGTAAGTGTCCATGTGTAGGAGGCTTAATATTTTTAGAAATTGGTTTTGTGGACCTCAGTTTTGATGAAATCAACTTTTTCTGATATGGGTTTTTGTCTTTGTTGCACCTTTGAAGTTTCGGCTCAACCTGGTCTCTAGAATGGAAGATATTAAATTTTTAAATTTCATGCGGGGAAACTGGGGTTTGTTCATTGCAAAAAAATTCTGGATAGTGCATGTGAAATCCATCACTTGGGTTTTTACGGCCTCTGAAAATGTAGAAAGAATGCAAAAAACAGCATGTTGATCCGTGCCCTGGTTTTTTAGTTATGAACAAATTTCTTCGAGTTTCATGTGCACACCTTCATTCTTGAGCAAAATGATTGGAGCATGGATTTTTGTTTTTCTTTGCAAAATCATGGTGTTGAGATCATGGAGGAGTAATGTGGATGAATGGAAGAGAGAAAAATGGAGGGAACCTAGGAAAAATTTTGCCATAGTTTTGGGTGCAAATGGAGAATGTGGGGGGAATGAGGAGAATGGCTAAGCCATGGCTATTTAATGTTGTTTAACCTTGAGGAGGGGGGGTGAATTTTTTTGTCCCCTTTGCCCCCTTGGAAAGGGACAATGGGGGCACAAAAGGGCGCCCTCACCTCAAGGCCTACCACTTGGCACTCATGCACAGGTGGAGAGGAATGGAGGAGGGGGCTGAAATCAAGCACATGTGAGCTACTTTTTGGTCGTATGAAGAACCAAGAGGGAGCAAGAGTGGGGGGGCACATTTTTTTGTCCCCTTGGAGAGGAACAATGGGGACACAAAAGGGCGCCCTCACATTGGGTTGACACTTGTCATTCATGAGTGCGAAGGTGAGGGGGCTAGAAAATGAGCACCTGGGAGCTAAATGGATTCGTCGAGGTAATATTGCATGTCCATAGGCTCTATGGGAGGAGAGGCGCCATTTTTTGTATTCCCCATTTCCCTTGGAAAGGGACAATGGGGGCAAAAAAGTGTGCCTTGAGTGCCATGTTGCCATGTGTCCCTTCAAAAATTTGACTAACTACTGAAACATGGTACCTCGGGAAGAGACTTGAAACAGACATAACTTGAGCTCTCGGATGACTTTTTTCACCCTTCTTTATATGAATTTGCATGGAAAAGGCCTTTTGAGAAGGATGGGATGGGTCTCATGCCCTGATCATTCCTGCAACCCTCTCAAAAACCTCCTTTTTCTCGGGATCGCCAGTTGTGCTTGGAAAGAATGAGTTGCCTAGAAAAATGCATGGGGTTTGGGATGGATCTGATTTTTCCACCATGTAGAGGACTGAAAATGCTTTCCATTGATATTTTTTTTGGCTCATAGCTCATTTCGGAGCTCCCGAAATCCCCTCTTGAAGTTCAGGTACTCTTTTACGGTGCAAGCTCCTTCAGCCTCGAAAACTTGCTTTTGGTGAACTGACTCCTAAACCTTCGAATCTTTCCAAAATCTTCCTAAATCAGTTGCACAATGATATTGGCTCATGAATACACCTCCTTGATGAATTTGGGCCTTCGACACTGCTCCAAAGATTATGCACTTGTCTTAGAAAGGCTGATGATAGCCCTTCCTAAGCTTGCTTGAAAATCCACTTTCAAAGACATTGCTTTTGAAGTACTTAAATGACCTTTTTCTCCATAAATCACCTATGGGGAAGGGTGATACACACATATGAATCTTGGATGGATAGGGTAGGCCCGACACAGGGAATATGCTAACCTGGGAGGGTGTGTCCGGAAAGTTATACCATATAATTTTTTCGATACTAGGGTATGGTTGTCTTGTTTTCAAGTGAATTTTTCCCATGCAAAAACACAGGACAACAACTGGCTCTAGCTTGGGGACATGTTGTGGATCGAGCACAACAAGGACATAACATGAGAATCCTAGAATCTCAATTTTCTTCGTGGACCAGTGCCTTATCCATTGGGTTTTATGAATTCATTAGAGAGATATGCTACACAACTTCCCTTATTGAACACACACACACACATGACAAGAAACAAACACACAACCAACGGAAACATAAAGTGGGAAAGGAAACATACAACAACAAGGTACAAACCTAAATCAATTGTGTACATGTGGGGGACAACCCTCTTTCATTGAAGCACAAACTTGAATTGAGTGTTTACCCATAAACGGGTGTCACTGAATAACATTCTTCTGCAAATACATTGATAGGTTCATTTAAGTATGAACCTCTTCACATATTCTTGGGAAATCTAGCTTGATTTCCAATGTAAATGATGATTTTCTTCTTTACTCCACCACCTTTGATGTTTTGACACATTTTTCTTGGTTTCCCGTTGCTCCTCAAGTTCGTTCCACTAGTTGATTTCTTGTCACTACCATAAAGATATTTCTTGATTCTACTTGACTTACCATTTTCATTACAATACATTTTTTCTTTTGTGCACATATTCTTCATGGCCACCACTCTTATGGGTTGATTCTCAGAAGATGTCTCGAGAAATTTGGCATCATTCTCCACCTCTTGATGTTCTATGTTTTTTAATTGTTCCAAGAAGTCATTTTTCTCGTGCTACAGGTCTTTTGACATATGCTGCCCTATATAGTGTTTTACATGCATTGCATCCTCCTCTTGGAAAGAGAATGAACTCCAAATTGGGCACACAACATGGAAATTATCATCTTGTTTTCCTTGTCAATTTTGGGCTTCATCTTTCATTCCTATGTTGAGGGCATCCATCTCTTAACTGGGGTGAGCACAAAAAGGTTAAAGTATATTGAGAAGGTTTCCATTTTTAGAAAAATCAGCCTTAGGACTAAGCAACAATCCATTTCTCCATTTTTTGTTGAGGATGTTTCCATCCTTGTGAAAAGGAAATGAGCACAACACCGGAGCTGAAATTTTGTCATCATCATCCTCCCATTCTTGATTTCTAAGAACTAAGAAGTCCATTTCTATAATGAAATCATCATCTTCTTAGGTATGCCCCATTTCAAGAGGTGGGGGCATGTTGCAATTCTTATTTTTCTTGTCCTCTTCTTCCAGTGAGAAAGAGAAACTTTAAAGATCATTAACATACTCATCATATGGAAACTCATTCTGATTCTTGGTAACATGATCGAAAACATTGAAGTTATTTGTCATGAAGGTGTTGAGCATCGTTCCTTTCTCTTGAGCCACATCTCTCATCACTTCAAGATTTCTCTATTACAAGTAAAGGATCTCATCACTAATAGAAATATCCACCGAAGCAGCTTTGTTTATACCCTCATCCCATGAAAAGTATACCTTTTGAAACTCACATTTCATCAAACCTTCCTTGTAATCTCTTCAATGACAAACTCTGTGAGGTTGTAGACATTTCCATTTGTGAACCTTATAAAGATCCTCGTGAAGGTTCTGAAGAATTTCTTTGGAACTTGGCATGGAATGTTCTATTGAGTCATTTGGAAAGTTGAATAATATATTTCATTTTTACTGATGCAAATAATTCTTTGTTTTACCAGACCAGGATGGTGGGACCAACACATATCTCTAACATCTTATAGAATTATTCACCCCAAAACATGCCATGGTTGGGCATGTCTGGTACAAGAATTCTCATTTGATTTTCATTGTTAGGAAATCCACATTGTTACCTCAGGTTTTGCAGTTGTCCAATTTAGAGGTACAATGATGGAATTAATTGTAGAGAGTTGCATTAAAAAGAGGTAGGTTTTATGTGCAGATTCAATTGCCCCTTTGTGGGCATGACATTTCTGAGGCATTCTAGAAGTCTAGTTAACTAGGATGAGGATGTGGAGTCCAAGTGGTTGTTGAGTGAGTGGCAGTTGACTAGAATGTGCACACACTAACTAATTAATCAATCATTTAATTAATAAATGATAATTAACTTAGCTTAAAGGGTTACTAGGGGTACATGGGATTAATTTAATTAATCCAAAGGGTGCAATGTGTATGAATTAATCAATTAATCATAAATGGCTAAATAACAAGGTGTACTAGGAAGTGAAGTGGGATAAGATGGAAACAAGTTTTTTAATTTTGGGGTGTCTTCAATTTATACCCTCATCCCATGAAAATTACACCTTTTCAAACTCGGATGTCATCAACTTTTCTTTGTGCTCTTTGACTGGCTCCGTGATTCTTGGAAATTTATCCACCAAAGAAGGAAGCTCAAGATCATCCTCGAAGGTCACAAAGAAGTTTCCAAATTTGGAATTTTGCAATGGGATGTCTGTCGTCGGGTCGTTTGGCCATTGAACAATATACTTCATTTTACGATTTACTGGGATAGTAGCATGTTACCAATTCAACTATATATCTCCTCCAACATCTAGGCAGAAGCTTCAACCCAACAACATGCCGTATAAGGTGGGCATGTCTACTACAAGTACATCTCAATGGTTTTCTTGTAAGGATTCTCATCATGATTCAAGAAAATCTACCAATGCTACCTTGGCATCTTTGACTTTTATGATGAGAGACACTCATTTCATTTCCATGGAGAGACATTTACCAAAGGTAGGGGCAAGGGAGAGACCGAGAGATTCAGCAAATTTTGCATGCATGAAATTTTCCGAGGCACCAGAGTCAATGATGTAATTTTATATTTTATATCCATTTACAAGTAAGGCTATGTAGAAAGGTTCTACCTTCCTAGAGGTGGAGGGTGCGGAGGAAAGATCGTTCATGGCTGAAGTAGATTACGATGCATGTCGTGGTTCTTTTGTGGAGATGTCTTCAGAAATAGGGCTACTTATTTTAACATTCTAAATGAGTCTCTCCAATTGTTTGGGATGATTTCTTAAGTATTCAAATTCAGACATTTAGATATTGATCTTTTTGAAATGGTCAATGATGTCTAAGGATGAAGAGGTGGTGGGAAAATCATGGGTTATGGCAGCATTGTCACAAATTTTTTTAGAAACTTATTTTCCATGAGAAGCAGAAGGGGACTTACTTGAAGAGGAAGAAGGATTTTTGGTTGGGCTAGCTTCATACTTATTCTCATATTACTATGATCCTCATTTTATATATATATATATATATATATATTTTTTTTTTTTTTTTTTTTCCATTTGAGGATTCAATTTCTTTACTTGGGAAATGGAAGAAGAGCCTTCTCTCTCCTTTTGATATCAGGTGAACATTGTATATGTGTAACCATCAATGGAATCTTCATCATCAAGTGTGCATTCACAAAACTCGATCCTAGCATATTCACTTTCTCCTTCCTTTATAGATTCAAAGCTTTCTTATTCTTCTTCTTCATAGTTCTCGCACATTGCATTGACCAGTGGGGCTTCCAAGGCAAGCTTTCGGGTGCTCATGTGATCTGAGAGAGTTGTTTCTTCATGGCCATCATATCATTAGCCATTTTATAAATCATTGGATCAGTGGGTGTTGAACCCAAACTTTTACCTTTCTGTTTACCATGGGGATTCTTTACCTTACTAGAAAATATTATATCGTGTTCCATTTCAATAGCATAATCTTGTGCTTCTTTCAAATTTCTAGGTTGTGATCTTCTGAGGAAGAATCCAACTTCATGTTATAAATCATTGATAAATAATCTCTTCAGGTTATTGTCTGAAGGAAATGCATCTTATGGGATTCTTCTGATTAACCGGTCCTATTTAGCTATGAAGACTCTCATAGATTCCATAGACTCCTTGTTCATATGTACCAATTGAACCAAGAGATCCTAGAGGTCTTTTTTAGATTTAAATTTGGCTTCAAATTTGGTTCTTATATCGTCCCAGCAAGTGACAGACCTTGTTGGTAAGAGATATAATCATTCATCTACCTTTTCTTGCAACAATTCCATGAATGATCTAATAGATACCTTTTCATGTTTAATTCCCAACACACCACATGTGGTGATGAAATTTTCTATGTGATCTTTAGGGAGTTGAGAACTGTCACCTCTAAACTTAGGAAATTTCTTACGGGAACATGTTGGTAGATCATGAAGAGGAGGTGCAAGAGCAAGTGGACCTATATTCCTTCCCCATGAAATAATGGGTTGGGCTAATTCTCTTTGTTTACCTATCATGATTTCTTCTACTTCAAGTGCTTCTTCTTCAACTCTCAAAAAGTGTAGATTTTACAATCAGGATTGTAAAGAAGATTTTGATCATTCAAGTAATTTTTTGTTTTTTTCTTGTATTTTTTTATTTTTTCGGCAAAGATCTTTTATTGGGTGTACTTGGGAAAATATCTCCCCAATAGAGTCACAAAATATTGTTCGTGAGAAAATTTATCAGTATGGAAAATTAGGTTTCTCCACCAACGTTCATGGAGTTATGCCCCTCTACATTAAATGGTGAAACTCTCATTATTGAATGTAACTAATCTAATCCTAATCTAAATGTTGTGGGTTGGCCAAAAGTCTGGGGATCACACAGGGACACTCCATTAAACTTGTGTCAATATGTTTATACAGGGGTATAAGGGAGGAAATTACAATGATGTAGGGAGGAGGGAAATTAGGAAAGGAAAGTTACTGTTGTGAGTAGGCTAATTGCAGAGTTCACACCCAGTAACTATAGTAGTTAAAACATTCAATATAAAAGAATTAAAAAAATTAGTACAGACATCAAGATGAGATGAGATTATGAGCACAAATTCTTATCAATCTCCTCATCAAGAAAATCCACAAACTCTTTTCTTATTTATTGACATTCACGGAGTTGTATAATGAGAGAAACAGAAGAACATATGAGAAAGGGAAATAGAATACATGTAACTTTTATTTCTTTTATTTTGACACAAAGTTCAAGAACTATAATCCATAATTGCTACATAGTGGAATTTTTCAAAATCTCATATTCCTTGGAATGGAGAAGCCATCCCAATTTATAGCAATCTGAATTGACCTCTTTCCTCCCTCATATGACTCTTCATGTTCCATATCTACTTGTGACCCTTTTTTCCATGAATTAAGTATTTCTCTTATAATTTTGAGAAAATACTTTTACAATTTTAAAATAGGCCACTTAAGTGAATAGGATGGAATACAATGATGAAGCCCAACAAAGAATTAAAAAGGAGAGAGAAGGAAGAGGGAAAAAGAGAGGAGAGAGAAAGAGATTCTCTAAAGCATGGATGAAGAACACTCCGTCTTCGATGAAGATCAGCTCCACTGATGAATCGGTGAAATGCTTCAATGCAATGATGAATTGTGAACCTTTGAACCATGAGAAAACTCCTCCTGAACAATCCATGAAAAGTTGCCACTCCTTTTTGCCTAATCATGCATATGGATGAGACCTTGAAACAATTTCCTGCACAATGCAACCATGACGGTGATCACCACTTCCTCTTGTACACGATACATAGGTACTTCGGACTGTCGAATGAGTGTTTAAAAACACTGCGGAAATATTCCCTTGATGACCACAGGCGTTGCTCATGAAGATCCACTCTGGAAAGGTTGTGGATGGAAACCGACACCTGATGACCTTCTGTACATTGTTGCACTGAAAGGAAACTCCAATTAAATTCACTTTGAACACTTTGCCCTTAGAAAACTCTTGAATTGATGGGCTTTTGCATCTTGCTTGGACATACCGAGAAATGATAAACAATTGAGATGAAGACCACTGAGAACTCTGAGAGACAACGCCCTTTATCAAGAAAACCTTTTGATCACAGAGACACTTGAAATGGCCTTTGATCCAAAATTGATTATTTTTTTATGCGATAATCTGCTTGAAACCTAAGCGGGAAGCTTCTGTGAGCACTTGGACCAATCGGGGAGATACGAAGTGCTAAAATTTGACCACTTTCAACCTGCTTTGCCCATTTACTATTTTTAGTATGTCCACTTTGAGTACCCATTCTGGCCATTTTTACCATTTCTATCAATTTTGCCAATTTTCGAGTGTCTCTATCATGTGGGAATGGAATGTAGAGTGTGAATGCACTTTTTTCTCGGACTTATTATTTTTAGTAGGATCTCTTATAGTGACTTACTAAAAATAGAAATTGGCCTTCCCGGTGTCGGATTCGAACAGAACCAACTGCAGAAGTTTACATAATTTGTTACGATGCTCTAGTCAAATTTTCAAGATATTTTGCCCACAAAAACCTTGGGAATTTGAAAAATATTTTTTTCCTAGTGAGGCCTTCAGGCACGAAGCTGCCATGGCAGCCATTAATGGAGTCCTTGAGCTTTTTGCAAGCTTTCTTTCCCACCTCGTATTTTGACGAAAACAACTTTTTCGATATGGGTTTTTGTCTTAGTTCCACTTCTCAAGTTTCGGCTCAACACGGTCTCTGGAACAGAAGATATTGAATTTTTAAATTTTAGTGTTGGGCATAGTTACATAAGACTCCGGGACAAGGGGACGTCAGGGCATAGGGACGAGGTTTCTGGGACGGCAAAAAATTCCCAGATTTTGGGGACGGCGAGGGGACAACTAAGGGACGGCTATTAAAATAATATATAAATATTAATAATATGTCCCCTAACCTTGGAAAAAAACATGGAAGGTCATAATTTCAGCACCATAGCCAATAATGTTACCAAAGGGCTTGTAACATGCCAACATCTCTTTATCATGTCACTTACATGATTATATCCTCGAATTAAAAAAATATCCTTTTGGAACAAAAGAGGCCATGCAAACTACATGAATAACCATCCATATACAAAAACGACTAATGTAAACTGAAAAACACTAAAAAATTAAATACAAAGCTGGCCTCTAGAACATCCTAATATACCTACTAGTAAAGCCTTCAATATCATACAGAAAGAAGCAGAAATACTTGCACAACAAAATTTTGAAACTAAATAAATCCTTTAAAATATGCAGATGAATTTATTGATCCTATTGCTATGTATAAGATAGGCTTTAAAATGTAAAATAACAGTGACCTCTCGTTAGAATATCTTCTTTTAGAAACTACATAAGACAACAAAAATCCATTTCTTGGGAAGGTGAGTTTGCATGGGAAAAGGATTAGTCTTCATTTTCATCTTTTCAAAGTCATAATCCTTTATGTTTTTTATATTTTTTTGGGCACTTCGGGGACTTCAGGGACTTCGAGACGTCCCCTAGCCGTCCCAGGAACTTCATGGCATCCCCGTTGGAGTCCCCAAAGTTTCAAAGCACCCGAGACAGCTTGGGAATGGGGGGTGCGCGTCCCCACGTAACACTGGTGCTAGGAAATGAGGGTTCACTCGTTGCGAAAAAATCTCTTAGTGCATGTGAAATCCATCAATTGGGTTTTACGACCTCTGAAATTGTAGAAAAATGCAAAAAAATTGAGATCAAACCATGTCCTGGTTTTTTAGTTATGGAGTTTTTTAGTTTCCTATGTACACCGTCGTTCTGGAGTAAAATGAAGCTTGGAGCATGGATTATTGTGCTTTTCTTTGCAAAATCATGGTGTTGAGATCATGGAGGAGTAATGGAATGAATGGATGAGAGAAAAATGGAGGAACCTAGAAAAAGTTTCCTAGAGTTCCGGGTGAAAATGGAGCAATGGGGGTGGAACGGAAAAATGGCTAAGTTTGGCTATTTATATGTTTGGTTACCTTGAGGGAGAGAGGGGTGCATTTTTTTGTCCCCTTTGTCCCCTTGGAAAGGAACATTGGGGGCACAAAAGGGTGCCTTCACCTCAAGCTGCCACTTGGAACTCATGCACAAGAGGAAAGGAATGGAGGAGGGGGCTGAAATCAAGCACCTGGGAGCTACTATTTGGTCATATGAAGAACCTAGAGGGAGAAAGGAGGGGGGCGCATTTTTTTGTCCCCCTTGTCCCCTTAAAGAAGAGCAATGTGGGCACAAAAGGGTGCCCTCACCCTAGGTTGACACTTGTCATTCATGCATGCGAAGGTGAGGGGGCTAGAAAATAAACCTTTGAATCTTTCCAAAATCTTCCCAAATAAGTTCCACAATGATCACGGCTCAGGAATACACCTTCTTGAAGAATCTGGGCCTTCAACATTACTCCAGAGATTATGCACTTGCCTTAGAAAGGTTGATGATAGCTCTTCCTAAGCTTGCTTGAAAATCCACTTTCAGAGACACTGCTTCTGAAGTACTTAAATGATCTTTTTCTCCCTAAATCACCTATGGGGAAGGGTGACACACACATATGAACACTTGGATGAGTACGGTAGGCCCGACATAGGGAATAGGCTGACCTAGGAGGGTGTGTCTGAAAAGTTATACCATAGAAATATTTTGATACTGGGGTATGGTTGTCCTGTTTTCAAGTGAATTTTGCCTATGCAAAAACACAGGACAACAAAACATTACTATTTTAACTTTATTTAATGAAAATTAGTGGTTTACACTTAGCTGTATTGAATGTTTTTAAAGGTGCTTTTAGGATTAGGGTTTAATGTTGTTGGTATAAATAATATCTTTTTTAGTAAAACATAACAAAAATTTAAAAAAAATTGGGATGTCCCCTCCAAGTCCCCAAGTCCCCAAGTCCTCGAAAAGTCTGGCACACCACCAAAATTTAAGAGACACATTCCCACGTAACATTACTTTTTACAAAACCTACTGCATAGAGTGAAAACCCCAATGTTTTCCTAGTTTGGAAGATACATTTTATCCCTGATATCTCCTATACATCTAACTCAAATAGAATTCAACTAGTAACAAAAAAATCAGTGAAAATTTTACCCAGAATTTACTTGCAGCAATCCTTGGCTCTTCCTTGCACTGCAGAATTTTGCCAAGATCACCACTCTAATACCACTTGTTATGATAACACTTCGTTGAAAAAGGAACAGATTCACTAAAGGGCAACAATATTTATTGCTGCGACACACAAAATACAAAATAACAACAGAAATATCATCCAATAGAAGACACCATCCAAATGGCAGCAGTATTCCAGCCTAGACTTGAACAGAATTGTAGTGAAGAGAAGATCTAAATTTTCAATAATGTTAAGCCGAAAGTACCAAATATCCAATTCATTAAAGAAGGGTAGCTTCAAAGGAGGCAACCTCAAATAAATAAAAAATAGACAATACAACTAATGACCTAACTCTTATTTACAGGGGTCAATAGGTTGGGGCATCCTAATGATGCCAACTGCATAGAAATTATCAATTCTAGAAACTACCCTTGACAAGAGAAACGATATATATGTGCCACAAGTAAGCTACTCTGTAATCACACATGACATGTGATGAAAAGATTTTAACTAGGGGCTAACTAAAAGTCATGCGACCTGCATTAGTAATCCATTTCCCTTTCCATCCGTCCAACTTGTGTTTTACATTCACCAGACTGAGACATAGATTGTTTTTTGCCTCCTCAATCAATAGTATCCCTAAGAATCTCGAAAAGAAAATATCTCGCAACCCTACATTTTTGCAAGGTATAATTTTGCATTAAATTTCACATTTAAGAAAGAAACTTTGGATTCCTCTTGGTAATCATCTTACATGAAGCGCTACTTTATACTTGCACATAACCGTTTGATACAATTGCACTCTCAATGTAGATTCTACTGAAAGCATCATATCATCTACAAATTGTGAGTGATTGGGTCTCCATTTGTTGATATCTTGATCCCCCTCAAGTGTCATCTTCTATTATTATCCTTGAGTGTCCTAACCCAAGCCTTCTGATAAAATAATGTAGACTTAAATCCTTTCCATGAACCATTGACAAGAATTGAGTACATAGGATTTGCATAGCATTCCTTCACCCAATCTTATGATTCTTTCCTCTCGCTACTGTCGTTGGTGGCTGCTCCTCCTCTCGCTGTTGTCGTTGGTGGCTCCTCCTCTCGTTGCTGATGTTGGTGGCTGCTCCTCTCGCTGCTAACGCTGGTGGCGGCTGCTCCTCTCGCTGCTGACGCTGGTGGCTCCTCCTCTCGCTGCTAACGTTGGTGGCTCCTCCTCTCGCTGCTAACGTTTCGCTTGCTGTTGCTGCTCCTCTCGCTGTTGTCTCTGGTGGCTTCTCCTTTCGCTGCTGACATTGGTGGCTTCTCCTCTCGCTGCTGACACTGGCGGCTGCTCCTCTCGCTGCTGACGCTGGTGGTTGCTCCTCTCGCTTCCATCACTGCTAGTTGTCCCACTTGCTGCGGTCGTTGTCGTCGGTCACTGCATCTTCACTATGGTTTCATGGTTGCTTCAATTGGGTTCCTAATGGCGGTCCCCTTCATTATAACCTAGGTTGTGGATCCTCTCAAAAAATCGTCAATTGTACAAGGATGTGGTTCCTTTCAACACCCTCAGTTTACCCTAATTCCAAAAAAAAAAAATCTTATGATTCTTTAGAGAAGCAAAGCACTCCAAAGTCTTGTCCAATAAATTCCAATTGACCCTATCATAAGCCTCAGAGGTATTTGGCTTCAACAACATTTCTCTCTTGCGATTGTTGCAAATAAGCGTATTATCTCATGAACAATAGTTACACCAAGGGGCTAAAGAGTTTCTTCCAAAAGCTCACTTTCTAATGGAAGGGATTGTGAAAGTCTTGTGTATTTAGTAGTTACACCACCCAAGATCAGCTCCCATTCCTCACCCCTGTTCCCCACCCGCAGGTCGAGATACCCCCCTATTTCTAAGATTTGTGGAGAGTAAACTTGGGTTGATTGTTCCTTGTTAATACATTAATAGGAAATATTTGAAATAGAAACGCAAAGCAAGTTTCACTTAAAATGAAAGTGGAGTCTTGATAGCCAACTTCAAATATGCCACCTTTTGATTTTAAGAATAGTGACATCCATTTTTGTACACCTTTTTTTGTTGCTTGTGTTTTTTTAGTAAAGTATCTTTGTAGTTAGAATTCACTTTTGTAATGGAATAATAAGATAAAGATTCTTGAGATAATTCTTTTTATGTTAATTTTCAATTCTTATAATTCCATATTTTTGTATTATTTGAAACAACATATAAAAGTAAATATTTTGTATGAGACAATAATCAAATAAGTAATTTAATTTACCTTTATGGTTATTGGCTATTTCCTCCAAAGCAGATGTCGTACGATCGTAAAGTTGGTTTAAGCTCTCTCCTCCACCCTAAAACAACAACAAAATAACTATAACATAAACCAAGATGGCCCATATCGAGACCAAAATTTCATTCCTAATCATGGTTACTAAGAACACACTACAGTAATAACAATCTCAACAAGATATTATGATCAATCAAAACCATCGTCCACGAGATTCATGATCCACACCTCTTTCTAAAATTCTCCACGGGTAAGGGGCCATGACATTTGCATCTTGTAGAGGATGACAATAAAATTATTTACATTGCTTGACCTAAAAATCATAGAAAAACCTTCAATGGCCATACTTATTATGGGATGAATAAATCTTGATTGGGCTCGAGGGGTATAAAGTCAAAATGGTTGTTAAAAAGAATGATTCATCAGGTAAAATATGTAATTGGGTATCTCACTAATGAGAAGACAAACATTCCCTACCCACCATACAGTGGTAATGCCAAGCAAGCATGCACAAACATACAATGTACGGAGTTGAGGATTCCACAAGATCATCTAAGAATAAAATGACTACATTGATTGCAACTGAATATGGCATAATGTTCAACTGTATACTGAATATTATGAGTAACAAGAAGGATATATTCATAGCCCCACACTTGGGCTTACAAGGGCAAACCCACATGATTGATGTAATTGAACTAGAGACCTAGAAAGAGACCAATTTAATCATCCAAACAAAGGAAAACTAAGCTCTCAACACTCCCTTACAATGTTATTTGGAAATTTGAAACAACACAATCCTCAAACAACTAAGAAATTATGACATAATCACCAACCTTGCCAAAACTTTTTCACATATCTCATTCTTAGAACTTCTAAAGAACTCCTTAACATAATGACTTACCCCTCATTAGAAAGACCAGTGCTGCACTTGGATACTTAGCCTACATGCACCAAAGACCACCAGAATGGCATAGGTCAACTTGATATCTTACATGTGACATGTTCTGAGCCAAAACCAAAGGCACCACAATGAGGCACGTTCAGGTTAGTTCTTCAGAAATTATTGCGTTGAACTGCCCATAGATGTAAAACTCACTATAAGAGTGAGATCTCATTCGGGTCACTTCCTAAGCTTAGGTTTATGGACAACTTAGTAAAATTCAGTTGCATGGTAGACAGAAAGGATGATCAACAATTACATCACTGGGCTGCAGCTATGTCTCCTTTCTGACATAAGATTAAAGGCCCATACAACCAAAAAACTTCTCTTTAACCTGCAACACCTTGTGTGATTATGACAACCTTAGAGCCACATCAATCGACATCATCATTATCTCCATTACGCTTGGCTCCAAGACAATGTGCTTGCAAAATGTTAGCATCATTGATCAAGATACCAATTACAAGCATGATCTTGTAGGTATGACAATTGGATCCACCAGATGATATGGTTACTTCCCTCCACAGCTTCCTTTCAAGTTGCATACACTTAGCCTACACTTGGGGAAGGTCTTATGTTGCTTCAAGGGAGTATCCAAGGACCTTTTTTAGTATTTTTCAAGGGCTTGTATCATCAAGAAACGTACTAGTATGTTCATGAAGCACCATTAGCTACCCACCAATGGCATACGAACTCCACTGCATCAACCTTAGAAAAAGGCTGGGTGAATTGATCACTGAGAGGACAATGTTGAACACAAGCCCACTCTTCTTTCTTTTGAGCCTCCTCCACGAGAAAAAATCATAAAGGGAGGTCCTGGAGCAAGGAAGGTAATTTTCCCACTAGATGAGAGGCCTCTACCTCATATTCAACTATATCCTTGAAGATTACCACCATAGTTTATCTCT
The DNA here is from genome assembly GCA_019776745.2 of Taxus chinensis. Classification (NCBI taxonomy): domain Eukaryota; kingdom Viridiplantae; phylum Streptophyta; class Pinopsida; order Cupressales; family Taxaceae; genus Taxus; species Taxus chinensis. Next base: position 231,137,875 of record CM034151.1, on the reverse strand, counting down.
AAACTTGACATCCTATACAAAGGATCAAGTGCTTTACTCATTACATCAGCATTCTGACCCGAAAGGACAAAAATGTCATATATCATTTTTGCCAAAATCAACCAACTGGTGACATACCAATGACGATAAATCTCACCCTATGTTTAGTGCGTGGCATGATAGACAAGTACACTTTTCCATCCTTAGTTTACCTATGATCCCCTTCCCAAAGGAAACTTGTATACCCTTTACTACAATGGGGCAACATGTGTTGCCAGAGCGGGGGTAGGTGTGGTTTTGATCTCTCATGGGAGAAGGATCTTACCTTTTTGGTTTCTTTTTAGAATTTGAGCAAACAAACAACACAACCAAATATTAATCCCTACTAACAAGCCTCCTCTTATCTTGAATACTATGGTATAGAAAAATCGTCAAGTATCTTTAGATGACTCACCAACTCAGAGTTGGTATAGCCAAGTAGAAAACTGTCTGATATCAGAATGCCAAGGTCAAGACATCCTATGAGACTATACTTAGAACTCATTTTGTTGCTCCCTAAAGTGAATGAGTTTTGGAATTTAGACTTCATGTCCGACTGAGTCTATTCCTAGACAGCAAAACAAAGATCCAGTCATGTAGTTGTTAGATAGATCATTAGCTACTGCATCCAATTGTCGTATATAATGATTCCCTTTCATGGGATGTCTAAGGATGACTTCATAGTATCTATGAGAAGTTTCAACCTGACCTCTATAGGTGTAGAAGAAGATTTATGATCATACATTTGAGATGGTAGTGTCAAAATAGATGACCTCGAAGTGATGAATGTCAATTTAGTCAAAAAAACGAAGCCATTCTAGAGTACCTCTAGGATTATGAGCACCTTCCCCCTTCACACCACAAGAGGGGATTTTCCATGAAGCTTCACCCCTCCTCAACTTTCGGAAATGAGTACTACATATCTTATTACAAGGTTGAAGGCTACAACATCTCCATTGCCACTGAAGATGTTGCAACGTCATGCAACATACACGATAAGAATGATAATTTCATGGATCATTCCTCTATGACTACATGAGATGTGAGATCAAGGGTAATGCCTCTCTTATGTGAAGACTGAATCATTGACATATTTATCTATTTTGAATGAAGGAAGACCCAAAGATCCTGCTAAAATCCATTCAAGGTCTTCATCAATTTGCATACCGTACGAAGCTGGATGATCACAAGCCCGAACTACCCTACCAAGTTGTGTCATATACATTTCTTCCTTCTATTATGACGATGGATGACATAGCAAACAAATGCCATCATACACAACCTGATAAAAAACTTTCCAATGCCAAACTGAGTTGCAACAAGAAAGTACAACCTATGAAACTCATCATAACACTAATGGTAAAGGAGGAAGTCATCAATGTCTCCTCATAATTTGGTTTCATTAAACCAATAGACTACACAAACTAGTTGTCTGTGAATTGAGTCCTGCCTTCTAAAAAATGGAAAGTATTCATACTTGTATACAAATGATTCTCGATATCAACAAGACTTGCAGCCAATGGGATGATTTCCCTGGAGGCAATGGCACCAACTTCCATCGACGTGATTGATGATGAAGGCATCATACTCTAGTTGCATGGCAGCTTCCCATTCTCGGTCATTGACAAATTCTTCAGAGTATAATCTATGGCTCCAGGATTTATGAGGAAGACCAGAATTAAGAATTCAAATTACCACCCCCTGCTGGAACCTAATCATTATGTTTAGTAATTCGTCGAGACTTTCCAGTCTTAAGAATGTGGAGGCAATGACCCACATTCTTCCATGACCTCAAACCACTAAGATTGTTGAATAAAACCACTTATGTCGATTACGTTTGTTATCTAAGGATGTGGTATCTAGTTGAGAAGATGCATGTGGGAGTGTTGCACATTCATTGCCTCTATTTCCTTGCTTTTTATCCTGAGTTTAGTGTCACATTGAATCTAGAGAATGCCTTGCTGCCCAAAATTTAGGTGTTACTTTGATCAAGAAACTCCGAGTAGGTATATGGCATATCCAAACAATGACCCTTAACGTTGATGCCCAAAAAATCGTGATATGTCTTTAAATGGTTCCACCCACTAGTGATGTCAAGAATTAGGTATATTTTGTTGGGAAGTTAGGAGCCATGCACAAATTTTCCCCAAACATCACTTACGACTGTCAACCTGATCAACATCCTACTAAAAAAAGAGAACTACAATCGTTGACAATGGAACTCAAGAGTGGTTCTGCGAGGCCTTCAATGAGGCAACACAAGCACTTCCTTCACTTAAATCTGGTACCATCAATGTAAGTGATATAACACTTATCTTGTATATATGTGTAACTGATAATCTCTCTTGTTTGTATGCTTGCACAAGAAGACAATGGTGATACAAAATGTGATCTGTATATCTATCATTAGGCACGTCCTCCTATGATTACAAATTGACCTGGTATTCCTCAAGCTAATAAGTGAAAGTATTACTATAGCCTGTTGTGTGATCTAATCCATGAATATGACCATTCATGTGCTAAATCCCTGGAAACTAGGGTAAGTGTGCAAGTCTTAAGGGCTTCACACACTCTTACATGCAATTCAACTCTCTCCAAGAAAGTTGGTTGTCTAGTCACACTTATGTAGCCATGGGTTCGAGTTGACAAACGTCAACCAATACATCTTGTCAAGGGGAAAATAGTTTCTATTTGGTTAGCCAATAATCTGTTAGACTCAGTGAGACTTCTTGGTAGACCATGTTGAACTTCTTCTATGAAGTAGTTGTGCTACATCAAAACTATTCTTCACATTGGCAGTCCTCCCCTTGATAGAGTGACATCATCACCTACTTTGAAACTAAGGGTTGTACATGCTTCACCCTGTTGGCTAGATTTTCTACATAGCTGAAAACCTAGGTAGTCATGAGCTAAATCTCCCTCATTTATCAGTGAGGCTCCCATGTAAGATTTTGTCAGTTAAATTTGCTAGTATCTATTTGTTGGTATTACTTTAACTATGCAGCTCATGAACCATAGCTAAATAGTTTTGCAACAAGTAAGTAGCTGTAAAAGAAAGGAAATATCTGTAGGAAGAGGGAAAATAATGAAATGCGATAAGAAAGGAAAGAGGGAAGATGTACAACCCAACCAATAGATTAACAGAGTTGATCACATGCACATAGACGTAAACATAGATAGATATTGAACACACAGAATCATGAGGCAAAGGAAACTTTCAGATATAGATCTAAGACATAGCACAAAGTTTATGAATAGATCTAAGACAAGAAAGTTAGAAACAAGATGCACCATAGACACAAAGTTCTCCAGAAATATGCCTCCTTTCTATTCCTCCTCGCTTTCAAATAGCTATCGAGGGGTTTCAACACAAAGTCTGGAACACAAGAATGCTGCTTGCAAATTCTGATGATTTTAACCTGTAGGTTCTTCCTCTACTTATAACATGTAGAGGGGAAATTACAAATAGGAAGCTTTTAGTGAACTGGCACATGTGAAAGTTGTAAAGGAAACAACTGGAAACCTCCCTCCTAAAATTCCTCTTTGCATGACATGCATGATTCACAACTGAAAATAGAACCTTCTATTTTGCATGTCTGCCACCTATTTCCAAGTAGTTGACTTCTTCAAGTAATGGCTTCTAAGCCAATCACTTAAGTTTCATAATTTAATTGATTCCTTAATTACTTTGTCGGAGAAAATAAAAGAAAGAGGAAAAGAAATAAGAAGAAAGCTGCAACCCTCCCAGTCTTGCTCTTCTTCTTTTGGTGCATGCGGATGACTCTTTTCCCTTTGATTCTCACCAAACTGGATCTGGAGGCTATGCATGATTTTGTTGATCTTTCTCTTTCATCATGCTTCAACATGGTTGGAACCATCTTTGTCTGAGCTCTTTTTCTTTTAATTCTGTCGAAACCCCTTGCAATTGGATCCATTTGTGCAGATCTGGCAACTTTTTCATATTGGAAAGATATATTCAATGTACCTGACATTGATTTGAGCACCTGTGATGAATACCTGTAATTTATTCAGACAAAGATGGAGTCCAAGGCATGAATACTTGATTTTTATCACCAAAATTTGCATATAAAGCCTGTAGCCCTAAAATTTGAGGTTTTGCTTGCATGCAAAGCAAACAAAAATATTATTTAATTCACCTAGGCACATATACCAACATGCAGACAATTATCATAGCAAAAATCAAGCTATTCCAACCCTAGGCGCCAAAACTGGAGGCTTCCTAGCAATGAAAAATAAACTTTAATGCAAAATCCTCCTTTTGGCGCCAAAACCTGTCTGGTCTGCAATCCTCATCAAAAAGAATTAACTGTCTCTCCCTTATGGTGTCTCATGCTTATATAACCTCTAGCATGTTATTTTTAATAATTGTTTTTTCCTATTTCTGGCAATTTAATTAATAAACAATCATGTTTATTCACCCAAATTGGGCGCCCAATTATGCATGTTGTTGGTTGCTTTTAAATAAATTTATTTTATTTATTTTTAGCATGCATCCTTGACTTCTCCTTAGCTCTTCCTTTTGCATTGACTTTCTTTCTATTTATGGCGCCAAAATTGGGTGAATAAACCATTAATAAATATTATTAAATACATTGTTATTCACCCAAGGTGGGTCGCTTTTTTTAAACAAGGGTAATTTCCAGAAATAGGAAGTCAATTTTGATGGAAATTTCCACCATGCACTGCAGCTCCAAAAATCCCCTCTTCCACTTAAGTTATTTGACTTTCATAATGGGAATTTTTACCCTGCAAGGCAGGTAGGAAATTCCTGCCTGCCTACCACTGCCAAAATTCCCACTGGCAAATCAAAACATCTCCCAAAAAGTGCGACTTGTATTAAAAATAGCTTCCTTTGATAAAGTCCAACTTGCAGGGGTGAATAAACCTCTTTGGTGGGAAAAGTTAGCCTGCTAGCCAGGCGAAAAATTCCCATCGGTGCTTTAAGTGATTTTTCTTTATTTTATAAGAGGAATTTTTACCCTACAAGACAGGTAAGAAATTCCCGCCTACCTGCCACCTCTAATATTCCCATTGCAGCTTAAGTGACTTTGACTTCATGGGAAAAAGTACCCTGCAAGGCAGATAAGAAATTCTCACCTGCTTGCCACTACCAAAATTCTCATTGTAGTCTAGATCCATTTATTCCTAAAAGTACGACTTGCCTAGGAGAGGCTTTTTATGCTTGACTTCATCTTTTTTGGTCAGAAGTTTACTTTCTGAGGCTGATTCCTTCTGGTCCAGTGGTCGTAAATGATCTTCAGATGTTCCAGGCAATTAAACAGACTATACACGACAAAGAACAAACCCAAGGGAATTATATAGAAAGACCACGGGGAAAACCAGAGAAAAACGCAAAAGAAATAATTAAAAGCGAAAAACATTGCCAGAAGTCACAGACAGCTCTGAATTCATTCTTAGTGAAAACTCGTCGAGATGTGTGAATACTGGCATGCAAAACTTCAACAGGATTCAACCGGAGCACAATTTACTTCAAACGGGGCATTATTTATTTAATATTTAATTAAATAATAATTTCCCACAGACAAAACTTGGCGAAGGGATACTATGAGTTTCGACATCTAGGTATTTGTCGAAATTGGCTCATATGATTCACTAGGAATATCTTAACGTCATACAGACCTCTTCTGGCAATAAAAACACGAAAAAGACCCTTTATTTTAAAAGAACGAATTTTTTTTAAACATGGGGTAGTCTCAGATTTCAAGGTAAAATCTAGAGACACCACACCCCATGCATCCATATCTTCAATGTCACTTGGTGGATCTAGCTCAAATGTTTGTTACTCTTTTTGAAGGAACTTGGCCCTAAATATTTGAGGTGGAGGTTTGATGGAGATCTTTGTTGATCTAGATGAGCTTTCTTCACCATTGTTGGTTGCTCCTTGGTTCGTTGATATATTATGTCCATGTAGAGCCTTAGCCAAGTCCATAATGGATCTTGTCAATGCATCACGCATTTCCCTTTAGGATTCCCCCATAGGCTGCTGCAACTCCCTTTGACTCCTTGTAATTACTTCTTACATGAAACTCATCCATTGTTCCTTTCTTTGGAGTCTAATTTCTTCTTTGATAAATCTATGGTGATTTTTCCTTGTGTCAAGAGCTGATCTCCTTCGCAAGCTAGCAAGGATCACCGCTCTGATACCACTATAATGTCCCCAGTGGGATAATTTATAAACCCAAAAGGAATACCTACAAATCTGATTTATAACAGCCAACTGATAGAAGATTTATTTGATAAAAATGCAGATCTAAAATTTCTTCTAGAAATGGCGGCTTGCCTTAGAGCTTAATGGCACTCAAAATTGATCTAAACTTTACCCAATAGTTGCCAAAAACAACCAGAATTTATCATATATGTATGAATACCAATAATATATATTTTTGACCAAAAAAGGAGCTGGAATTTTATCAAAAGACTGCAGAAAATCAACTTAGAGAAATGGCTGGAATAGAGGTTTCCCAAGCCTAAATCACATGCAACCAGGCTGAAAATGATCTCTAAAATTATGGCAATGCAAATAGAGACCAGATCTAGAACAGTTGTGCCCTAGGGTGTTCAAATTCCACCCAAAAGTGGGTTGCTCCTCTAGAGAACAGCTGGAAATGTAGATAAAAATCAGCTACAACACCTCCTTCAGACCCTAGCTGGAGATGCCACAAATCTGCAATGTAGGGTCTTCAAACACTGCTAGATTTCAGATTTTTTATTTGAAACTTGATAGAAACTCCTGAATAGAGGTTCTAAACACACAGGATGAAGAGTTTTTGTTCTTCAACTTTGGCAAGAAAGGGTTTTCATCCTTCAATGTAAAAATGGAAAAGCAATCAGCTACACCAAGATTCAGATATCAAAATATGTAAAGAGATGTCTCTCGCAAGTGTGGCGACCTCCTTTTATAATTGCAATTGGCACATTAGCCCACACAAAAGCCCAATCAGCTCACTCCACTTGGGGGAAAGTTACTTTATTTTAATATTTTTATTTCCCTTGCTTTATTCCCCCATATGGGTCGCATTTTTACCTTAGGGAAAAATAAAAAAAAGTGAACATTTGTTTTATTACTTTATCACTAATAAATAATTAAAGTGCTTATAATAAAATCATTAGGTACTAAAATAAATTTAATAGGATTAGTTTCGCTTCTTTTCTACCCCTTAGCTGTCGGGAAACAAAGAAAGGCTAAGAGTCTTCGACCAGTTATTTTTGAGAAGGGGATGTTACACTCCCCGATTTGGCGAGTTGTCCCTCTCACTAAATGATACAAATCAGACTGTTGATTGGCTGGAAACAAGTTACAACAGACATAAATCACTTGAAATTCTATCCGAATCAGGGCTATCAGATCTGATTTGTTTGTCTTCTTCTGCAGTAACCTTTTGTCCACATCATCCAATGATGGAATCCTTTTTAAATGTGCAAGCCCAAGCTTGAGTTTTTCAAACTCAGCCATATGGCAATGGTATAACAGCTACCAAACTGAAATCTTATTGAGAAAAACAAAATCATGAGCAGTGTAAAAACTGAAAATCACCTTACAAAAACTGAAAAATTGGGAAAAGCAGATCTACAATTGAAAAGAGTAGACATATTGGCTCTTAGTTTGAAACTCTTGCAGTCCATACTCATCCCAACTTTGAGTAGAAGATGACTTCCAACAAGAAAGCTCCATTTTGCACATAATTCTTCAAGTGTCCACCATGGGGCAGTATTAGTGAGTGTGTGTTAAACCAACCAACAATTGCCGCAATGGAGTATCACAGTGCATTGAGTGCTTTGAAAATATATATCTCTTTCCTTAGTGGTAGCCATGCTTGGAACTTCATCCATTATACCTTGAAATATTGTTTTCTTTTCAACATCTTTGAATTCCATTCTATCAAACAATCTCAACCAATGTATGTCAATACTTATGCTCGCCACCTTTTGATTGTTGTTACCTTGCTTATCTTGGGTTCCAAATGTTGCCTCCATGATGCCCTACTGAATTTTCTTCAAATATTGGCTCGGATCAGACCCTATGAGTGTTGGTGGATGAGTGTAACAGTTATATATAGCTCTGGAATTCTTCAAATCAGTCAACTTGTGGCTGTATGTGATTGTTAGCAGTAATCTCAACTCAGAATCCTTGGGTATTAGTAAGATAAGAAAGGTGCAATAGCTGCAATACTGGAAATCCTTCACACCAATTAGTAATGACAGTAGTATAGGGATCGGAGACAACCCAGCTATGACTGAAAACAGTTTACGGGCAGTAACATCATTCAATCTTATGACTAAACACATTTGTATGGTTGTCAATGAGGCAGGGTAGCTGCTGGAATTGGTGATGACATCAGCCTTCAAGTTGGAAGTTCGGAACATGGTTGTCCCAATTATGTTCCTCTTTTCCTTGGGTGGTAGGAGATCTTCAACCCTCACTCTTAACTCCTTCCCAAACAGCTAGAAGGGTGTTGGATTTTTGTACTTAATGATCCCCTCAAGTGATCGCTTTCACACATCATGTTAGACCAAAAGAACTTCACCATATTTGTCAACTTACAGCTGTTCAAGGAGAGTACTATCCTTCTAAAACATGAATTTAGAAAGAATATCAAACCATGGTTGTAGCATTGTATTTTCTCACTCAACCTTGGGTTGTGGTGGCGGGAAACCATCTTGTACGAGCAACAAAGGTCTCTTCAATGTTCGTGGATGGAGTATGCATCTTACTGGTGACAAAACCTTTTTCTATCGCTGCAATAGGTATAGGGGCAAGGCTGGAAATGTGGAAGACTGCAGTCCAAAAGTTTGTGACAGCACTCTTCAAGAACCATGCATTATGTTTCTTGTTACCCATAACTATACCAACTATGTTAAGTTGATAACATATGACCGAAAGATCCCATTTTACCCATGTCTCACCCTTCTTGAACTCTCCTAAGCAACTACTTGTCCCAGCAACAGTGGTTGTCTTCTTAACCAAGTCTTCATGCTTAGAATTTTGCTCCAAGGAGTGACTTATGAACTGGTCCTTCACCCCTTTGTTGGGATTCACAACATATCTTTTATGATTCTTCAAGAGTTTCCTTTCTTTTGTTGACAAAATAATAATTATTGAGATACCCTCGACACTTCCATCCTCGTGACCCACAATTTTCTCCTCAAGTGCATGCTTACCAGCTAAGTCACAAACAATATGAAAGGAGAATGTCGCTGCTCTATCTAGCATGCCTTGGACCTTGTCTAAAAGTTAGCCATTTATCCATTTGTCTCCACTTCTCATAACATATGTATTGGCCCATGCAAATCCCATTTTGAATATCAAATTTAAAGCTAGCAAATATTGTATGAGTTGGTTTACCTGATTTTTGAATTGTTCCATTGTTGCTTGCTTTGATTTGTTGGACAACCCATAGTGGCTTCTTAGGACAATTTAGAACCCAAGGTTCTACCTTCAACCTTTTTCCATGTTTTAAGTGATGGCAAGGCTGGAATAGTTATTTGATGTCCTCACCATAACTCGCACTAAAATTATGAGGGTGCTTACCCTCTTGACAACAATTTGAAACTGCCGTAGTATGGAGGACTGAATATGGGACATGACCATCATTCCTTGGGTTGTCATTAGAATGCTCATCTCCCTTGACTGAAGTAGAAGCTTTTGTTAGATTTGTCTTATCACAACCATTCTTTTCAAGTGCCCTTCCATAGCTATCTTGAAAATCCATCTCATATGGCCATAGCTCAATCTTTGCAATGCCTGAAAGATGGATAGAGGCTTCTTGGAAAAGATCCTCTTTCCATTTGGTACCTTTCATCTTATCTTCATTGTTAGAATAATTCTCGTGATGATCAAAACATTTTAAGGACTTAGTATGAGGGTGATACAATAAATCCTTGTTATGGAGAAAATCAAATTGTTTACCATTAGTTGTTGCTATGAAAATTCCAGCAAGTTGAACATCAACCTTATCATCCAGAAATTTGGCTTTGACCAACCAAATTCTCTCCACGGCCTTGCAGATCAGATTTTTCTTTTTTCTTGTGCTCCACCATAAAAATTTCTTCCTTAGCAACTACTTGAGGCTTTGGCTTTAGCTGCTCTTCCTTCTTCTCCAACCGTCTCCCACCAATAAAAAATCTTCAAAAATAAAATCAGACTTTTTATCATATGTGAGAAGAGTAATTTTACCCAATCTATGTTGGATATCACTTTTTGGCTCTTGATGACTTGCTTTATTTTTCGTTAGTCCTTCACTTCTCCTTAGTTGGCAATAATCTCTGAAAGAATGCAAATCTCTTGTGTTGTTGCTCAAGGATGCATATTCGTCACCATAAAGATCTCATTTATCAGCAACTCCAACTGCTTGTGGTTGTTCTAACTCCACTTGTGGCTCTTCTCTTTGTAGGAATTTGGCTTGAGACCCTTTCTCCATGATTGGCAAAAGAGATTTCTTCACCATGATTACCTTGATTTCCTTGGAGATTCCGCATGGTAGTGCTTAGCCCTTGTATAGATCGATTCAAATCAGCAATCAGCTCCTACAAAGGAGTCTCCTAGATCCCTCTAAGCATCCAACAAACAGGTTTGCGACTCTCTGTTGCCGCTAGTGAACACTTCATTCAAATAGCTCATCTCATTTGTTGGTGGAGGCCTTTCTCTATCACCCATACCTTCCTTTCTTGGAGTTCTTTTTGAGTAGTGATATCGAAAACCCCCTTCACTTGCATCCATGCAAAACTGATCTTCTCCTTCACAGGCTAGGAGAATCACAGCTTTGATACCACTGTAATGTCCCCAATGGAGGATTTTAACACAAAGGGAACACCTGAGAATTTTGATTTATTACAGTATGGAGGAAATAGAGATATTAAGACAGCAATGTATTTTTTTCACAAAAAAATAGAAATCTGAAACAAACCCTAGGTATGGCGAGTTGTTATGGAGACAAAAGAGCCACAAAGTACCTTGAATCTGATCTCAAATTACCCAAAGCTTATGCCAAAATATGTATGATAAATTATGAATGCAAGAACACCAAAATACTGAATTTTTGGGACCCTCAACAAGAGCTGGAATTTTATTTTTGGACTGCAAAAATACAACTTACAGAAATGGCTGGAAAAAAGTGATCCCAAGCCCAAATCCTCCGAAACAAAGCTAAATATGGCCTCCAAAATTATGGCAAAGCAATTGGTGATGAGTTCCAGAACAGTCGTGCTCTAGAATGTATAAAACTCCACCCACAAGGGTGTAGATAGCCCTAGCTTATGGTTGTCAATCGTGCCCTAGCTGTCCCTACTTGAAGTCTTGGCAGATGTCACTCCACTGGCTTAATTTCTTCGCTAGAAACGCAGTTCCGAAGCGGGAAATGTAGAAAATGTGCCCGAAAAGTGTGTCTTATCTCTGAAAATCTGATCTTTTCCTCTGAGAATATGATATAAGCTCAAGTGTGATCTTTGTATGAGACCGCCAAGGAGAAATTGAGGGTTTTCATACCCAAAACCTGAATGCTAATGAGGGTTTTCATCCCCAATAGCTGAAAATAGGAGCAACAAGCCCAAACTCTCCAAAATGAAATGTAGAAATGCCAAAAAGTGTGTCAAATGAAACCCCAACCCCTCCTTTATAATTTTCCATTGCCTTTTCCCAAGTTGGGCGCTCCATGTGGGATTACTAAAGTGACTTTCAATCTTCTAATTTATTGTTGGCTTTTATTTTATTTGGAAAGTCACCTTTATTTTTATTTTAATAATAAAGTTTGCACCTTTTTAATAAAAATGAGTGACCTGACAACTTATAAACATTAACTTTATTATTTTTCTTTATTTGAAAAAGGGGACATGACACAAGAAAGGTGGAGGCCACATCGAAGGAACCTATTGATTTGGATGAGATTGATCTATACAAGAACTCGACTATGCAAAAAGAGGAAATCCTTGCGTTGACAAAGGACAAGATTGTTGCTTTCGAGAGGGAAGCTATGGAGAGAGAAGAACAAGCAGGTGATATCTGATTAGATGATATCTTGTGAAATGATGTCGAACATGCAGAAGAGGAGCCACCGCTATCAACTACCAAGGTGGAGCCGCAATTGCAGCCTTCTAGGAGCGAGCAATCACAACCGAGTGTGGGGAGAGGCACTAAACCCTCTCCCCAACATTTCTCTAGAATGGCAAATGGCAAAGAGGAAAATGTAAATTATTGTCATTTGTAACTTGCATAGATATGCAATTTATGATGATGATTTTCAATGACAATCATCATAAATTCATAACACTTATCAATTGGTTGTATTCGCATGATGATATGATTTTGTACTATATTTGTAGTCAAATCTAATAGAAAACACTTTTCCAACGTTTTACCGACTTATTTGATGCAGCCAAGCCAAATTCTCATTCAGAAAGAGATTTCTAAGCGGGAGACAGGATAATCTACACTTTAACATGCATTACTTGGACCAATGATATCCTTTAAGAAGGAAAACACTATTAGAATCACAAGACATATATCCTAACACCAACTTGTTTTTGTATAAACAAGACACCAGAATTTTGCTTTGGACTTGGATTTGAGTCAGATGAACAGGACCTCTGAAAAAAAATTGAAGCAACTCTAGCACTTATAAATGGTACTAATGAGATATGTAGTGGATAGTCTCTTTGACAGATCGAAGCTTCAGTTACAAGTGCCTTTTAAGCATAAGTTAATCAGGTCATAGGTGAATTGAAGAAGCAAGCACAACTCCTGGAAAGTAAATATGGTTACCTTCAGACTATAACTTGAGCTAAGAATTAGGCAACTCAGTACAAATTTTGCAATTTTTCATAATTATAATTGTTCACTTTATAGGTAGTCTTACTCTCAAACCTTCCACGTTGTTTATCCATTAGAGTCAATATGATTGCTAAAATGGCCCAATGGTTATTTTGTGTATGCACATTACTGTAAGTGAAATGAAATGAAGTGAAACTAAATTATATTAATGTCTACGAATGACCAAATGTAGGTCATTGGAACTCAAATATACATCCAATGACAATCGAAAATGCTAGGGTAAATGTATCCTAGGATCAAAGAAAGACTAAATAAAAAGAATCAAAGCACTAAAAATAAATGAGCCCATCTTAGTTATTATTCATGCTATATGTACATCTTAATGGCTTCATTCATGTCCTTTACCAAATCTCAATATATGTTCAAAGGGCGTCTCATTGCACCCAAAAGTTTTTAAAAAGAGGGAAACTTTAAAAATATGCCCGTCAACGAATAAATACTTGGTCCTCCACAGATAGCAGATATAAACTGCACTAAATGTGCCATCATTTATTGATCTATTACAAATTGTAATCAATGTATCTTGTTGTCAATTTTAATCAATAACCCTTTGTCACAACAAAATTCAAGTGGCATTGGTCAAGAACATGAAACATAAATAATACATTTCTACAAATAATATGATATATTTCACAGAATCTAGGCATCTTTGATGAATAACAAAACTGTGTGTGAAGACCATGAATAAAATGTTTTCTAGTGATATTGTAAGACCGGTATTGACTACTACAAGAGAACCGCTGTATCTTCCCAATGTATCCTAAATTATGCTTTGCTCTTTTTTGTTAACTAAGCAGGTCAGAAGCCAGTGTACTTCTTCATATTTGAAATAAATTACATTGCAAATATAAGAGAAATATGATATTGAAAACAAGGATAGAAAGGAAAAGGAACAAATTACCTGCAAAAGAAAGGATCCATGCCTTATAACAGTTTTTATCGTGATATCCTTTCCCCAAGGTAAGCTCTGCCCAATTCGAACTAAAGATTCCTACACAGCATTCCATGTTAGAACATTTAAGTCATTTTGCAGTCAACTATCATAGTCATTAGTCAAGATCTAACAAATTAATAAAAGTAATAGAGTTTTTCCCAGAGTTTCTGTTATGGATTCACTATTTTGCACAGTTCAACATAATGATTATCCATGTGTGTGATTTGAATTTAACAGAAAATTGAACTAGAGTTTCAATCGCAAGATTAGGCAAGCAACTTATTATCTTCAAATTTAGCATCTTGTTCATTGGAGGCCCCTTCCCTCACTTGCATATTTGCACTTAATCTTATGGTTCACGGTTTTTACCTAAGTCACAAGGTTTGTGTTCATGTTCAAGTTCGGCAAAGATAAAATTCGAGAAGAAAAAAATCAGGATTAAATTTGACTAATATAAATTTGGAATTTTTTAATATAAGAAATAAACCCACAAACTTGTCAAACGTGGTAAATGTTACTAAATAGATTTGAAATCCATATAAAAGGATGCCACATTTATAAACTATGATATACTTATCAAAGTTAAACTATAAGAAACATGAAATTGTCAAAAAGTGACAATTAGGAGTCGAGAGTCAAACTTCAAATAATTCCAAGTTATCAAGAGCACTTGGTTGAGTTGATGCAGTATCATCATCACTAGATGCACTACTCAATTCACCATCAAAAAATTCAGGCTCATTTGCATCCTTTATGACTTCTAGAGTTTGTTTGAGTTGTCAAAAAGAGGTGGTGTTTTGTTGTTGCCTTGATCATACACACTTGCAGATTACTACGAATATAAACAAGATCTCCCGATTTTCTAGATAGCAACTTGTTCCTCTGTTTGGAATGAATGTGGTCAAAGAAGCTTCAATTCCACTCACAAGTTGATTAACTTGCTCCTTGTCTTAATATTTGAATAGCAAAGCGTTGAAGTTCAAGAGTTAGTGCTCCATAAGACCTCTACCATCTGTACCCAAGCATGTCAACTCATGATATGTCAAATTTGATTGTTGACATTCCAAACATCCATTCTCATGTCTTGTATTTCTAGCACAAGTCTCTAATTAGACTTGTAATTGTTGGATTTGGTTCAGACCCTTCAATGGCTTCATAAAGCCCCGCCATAACTTCACAATCACTATGTCCATCAATTTGAAACAGCTTATGCTTCAAATAACATGTCTCTTCCTGTAAAGATGTGAGCATCACTTTCCATTTGGAACCAACTGTATCTCATATCTCCATGTAGTTTGCTTCCATATTTTTCACTGCTTTTTGAACGGATTCCTTGTAACGGTCCATGCTCTCATAAAGCATGTCGAAACAAGAGGTGTTGTCATCAACAATGCGAAGTACATCAACAATTGGTCCACACACATTTAAAACCTTTGTTGCACTTTCCCAAAAATTGTTGTTTAATATAATATAATCTATGTTCTTCCCTTAGGACATTTAGAAAGTGTGTAACTGTCCCTATCATTGGAACAAATAACAGACCTTAGAGTTGATTTCTCTTCAACCGCTCTTTTCAAAGTGATATAAAATGAAGCAAACTTTGTTTCACACGGCCTCAACAACTCCATCAATGCATGTTGCCCATAAAGATTGAATGTGGCATGGTGATTTCTTATAAAATTTGCAATTGCTCTCCCTCTGTGAATTGCTTCATGTACCCATGGAAATTTAGTCAAGTAATGAAGCAACAAATCCAAGCAATGTGTTGTACATGGGCTCCAATATATTTGTGGGTACTCTACAGTCAGCTTCCTAGTTCCCACACAACTTGCGGCATAGTTAGTAACCACTTGAACCACATTCTTCACACCTACTTCAAGAATGGTTTCTTCTGATATTTAAAAAAATATACTTTGAAGTTTTCTAACGGTTCATGGTGTCAATCACCTTCAAGAACACAACACCTTGAGGGCAAGCCACTAGAACATTAAGCAGTGGTCTCTGACATATATCTGACCATTGATCACTCAATATTGTGCACCTGGTTGCCTTCCAAGGGGCTTTGACTTTAACTAATTTCTCTGTCACCCTATCTTTTGACCTCTGCAAAAGAGTTGTTCGGAAAGCCTCTAAAGAGGGAGGTGTGTGGTCTTTGCCAAACTTTGTAACTTTCTAAATTACATTTAGAAATTGTGGATTCCTCACTACATTGCATGGAATGGCACTTGAATAAAATAGATCAGCTAATGCATCATCCACATGTTGTGTTTCTACTGGTTTCCACAAGTGGTTCAATGTTCCACTCCCCGTCAATCCACTTGTCGAGGCCTTTGGCGTACTGGCAGAAGAAGACGCAAAAGATGTTGTGAACTTAGACATGTCCTCTTGGATTCTTTGTTTCTTTTGTATTAATTTCATCTTTCGTGCAATAAAAGCAGATTGATCATTCTCTAGAGCATTTCTAAACTCCGCCGTCATTAATCCACATGGAGCGAAACCCCCTCTCGGACCCCCAAAAATGCCAAGTGGTCCATTACCCTTGTCAAACTCATAGTAAAAGGATGACCACCCAAGCGACATTTGGCATTGTTACCTTCACGGGTCACATGTTTCCATCCCTCAGCACTTGATTTTGGGGGACTTGTTGAATTACAATCTGCATTTAAATAAAATAAATTAAATTAAATTAAATATACCAAAATTAACTACATTTTGAATAAGTTTTAAAAAATTAATTTAAATATTTAAATATATGATAAAATAATAATATTAAAATATAATTATGTTCACAAAATTCAATTTAATTATTGTAAATATTTACATTAAAAAATTTAAATTCACCATAAATTTAAATGAAATTTTTTAAAATATCAAAAATAATATATTTTGCAAATAAAATTCTTTTATATTTAAAAATTTTAAATATTAAAAAAGTTAAATATTTTTACTTGTAATAATATAATATTATATACAGTCAAAATATTATTAAAAAAATAAATTTAATTTTATATTTAGTATTTTAAATTTTATAATTTTCATGTACGAGAACAGCGGGACGTAGGGACGAGGTTTCCAAGACGGAATTTTTTTTTCAAATTTCAGGGACGACAAGTGGACGGCTGATAAAAACATATATATAATTTATTAATTTTACAAATATAACTTGAATGATTCAATAAACTAAGACTTAAAACTGAAAG
The DNA here is from genome assembly GCA_019776745.2 of Taxus chinensis. Classification (NCBI taxonomy): domain Eukaryota; kingdom Viridiplantae; phylum Streptophyta; class Pinopsida; order Cupressales; family Taxaceae; genus Taxus; species Taxus chinensis. Next base: position 231,120,858 of record CM034151.1, on the reverse strand, counting down.
CTTGAAGCTTGAAACCATTAATGATTAATCCAGTTATTCATCACATAAGCCAAGTCCCAAAATGTTATATATTCAATGTTCATATTTCAAAGTTCAATGTTTCATATTGAGCCATTGACATAATATGATAATACTAAGTAATACATGTAAGATTATCATAGAATTTAGAAATTACTTCTAGAACAACGAATCCGAGATACATTGATACTTCATACTAGATAGAGTTGCAATGAATCAATGATACATCAACGATATCAATATGACAATAATATTAAAATCAAATACAAGTCTTCAATAATCAACATGAGAAGAGTACAACTACATATGTTATTAAATATTATATCATAGGCTCATAATCATAACTCAAAAATATATATATGATATTGCATAACCAATGACCATTTAGAATAAATAAAACAATAAAATTTTGGCTTAAACTTTAAGTTTTCTGTTTTTTTAATGTTTAAAAGAGGCAAAATGTAGGGGACATCCCTCGAACATCGTGGAGACGTCACGACGTCTCCTATTGCGTCCCCTAAATCTTAAAGCACCAAGGACATCTTGGGTGCGTCCCCTAACCTTAGGGGGCGTCCCCGGGACGTCCCCTCTTTTTTTGTTTTTTCAGGATGTGGTGGAAACATCACGTCCCCGTCCCCAAGTCCTTAGGATGTCCCAGACATCCGGGACGACTGGGGAGGGAGGGGTGCACGTCCCTGCGTAACACTGATAATTTTAAATGTTAAATGAAAATTATTTTTATAATTACTAAAAAATGAAATCCTATACTATTAAAAATTTCAATGTTTAAATGCTTTATTAAAATAATAAATTTAATAAAATAATTAAACATTGAAATCATGACAAAACAAACTTAAAACAAATAAAATTAAAGACTTAAAATTATAAACCTAATCCGCATATTTACAAAGTTCAAAGACATACATGGTGGCGTGGGCAGAGCTGAGCAGGTTCCCTCTTGGCTATGAATGGTGGTGAATGGTGGTGGTTTATAGTCAAACCTCCAGACTATTGGCAGCTTGGCACTAGCAGAGTTCGCCCGCAGTTTTAGCTTTTGGTGTTTTCGTGGTATATTCCCTTGACTCCGCTCATAGGGCTTCAAAATTTGGATTGTATCACAATTAGGGCACAAGGTGATCACTATCACTAGTCACAGGCATGAACTATGGATTGAACTGTGATTGATCACTCGCACATTCACTAGGGCACTTCACTATCCACTCATGCAAACTGCAAAGCACTTCACTCTCCGCTCGCACACTGCTCGTTGAAAACTCTTACTCCCCACTCGCACTTCAACCGCTCACAATTGGATGGAGAAAACTGAAACTTATCGCCACTTTTTATAAAGTCAAGAAAAAAAATTGGGTTTTTTTAAGACAAACTTAAGCGAAAACTCACATTTATTCAGCTCAAATAAAGTTCAATGATTTTCGAACTTCCTGCCCGAAAATTGCCAGACTCTATGACTTAGCAGCCAACTATACCAAGTCTTAGGAATCCACTATTGTGGTCATTAGGTTTTTCTCTTCCTTCTTGACTCCACCTTCAACACCTTCTCCTGCGAGCTCAAGCCAAGGGGAAGGTTACTGTGCCAACAAGTTGAGCCCAAATAAAAATTCCTTTTCCTACCACTTTCACTCATGCTGGTCTGATTAGTCATTATGCATGCTTTGACATATTGATATTGCAATAACGCATTGTATTTACTTCATTGCCTTGCATATTGCCTTATTCGCTCATCTCCTTATGTATTGTCCTTTGAGTGTAGGCTCTAGAAAGGCCTTCTATTTTTTCTTTATTTAGATGTTGACTTAGTAGAGACCCCTTTCCATGCATATACAAACTAGAACAAAGGAAAATAATGATTCCAATTGAAAATTTGAGCACAAGAAAATCTTTAAATTTTAGCAAACAAAATATCAAGAATTTGATTATTTTCAGCAATGGAGCAACACAGTATTTTATAAAATTTGTAATATAGTTGAAGCATTTGTAGCAGTTATTAAAGCTGTGCAGAAAAATTCTGCAGATTCTAGCCAGGGCAGAGGCAAGTAATTTTTTATAAAAATCAGCCCAGGCAACATTATTGATACAAGGTAGTGTACACCCAATAGCTATGGTACACAAAGTATGACAATGTGAGAGCTCTCTTCCATGGCCTTCATCTTTTTATAGAAATCGTCATTCTACAACAGGTTAATCAACCTAGAGGTGTGTCATACCACAACCATCAAGGTACCGCGCATACCAAACAAAAGCATAACTAAGGAAACTACTCATGTCAACACGTATGATTAGACAATATCATTGTTGATTACATATGCATAACAAATAGCATTACAGAGGATTACAATTGACATGACTACAAACATGGTCCTCTTCATTAATGACTCATGAGAGGAACATTCCTTCTCGGGATGCACAATCTGCATTGCTATCTTTTTGTATCTATAAATAATGTCCAGGTTTGAAGATGAAGTATAATTATATACCACTTATATTATAATTCAAAGCATAGCACAGCTACAAGACACACAATGGGTTCTTGCAAGCTATTTTTAAAGACTTTGCCAAAACTTCTTCTGTTTAGAATCTTTGGTCTGCCAAACACCTAAGAGAAAGATGGAATCTGTTAAAGATAAAGAAGCCTACTTGTAGCAAGACTTCTATACTACTCATAAAGGCCATTGTCAAACAATCTGTTTAGAGTCGTGGTCCTTGGAATTTAGTCAAGTCGAATCGTTGATGTGATTTTCATTTCCCTTTGTGTTATTATTTAGTAAACTAAAATGCTTAAGCTTATGAATAACACTTTCAATCAACAAAGCGTGTAAACAGAATTCAAGCAAAATCAACATTTAAAGCGAAGCATAATAAGTTAGAACCTATAGACCTGATTTTAGCTGGAAATGAGGAATCTACTACAATGCAATTGCAACTTAAGATGAATAGTTCTCATTCTGTAGCATTTCAAGATATATGTGGCCGCTGAATGCCTCCCCAAGAACAGTCGATGTTTGAGCTGCAAAATCAACCTCAGAAGTTTGTTTGTAACTTCTGACTTTAAACGTAACAACATTGTAAGATCAAAAAGAACCAGACAAGTTGTTTAGTTTTATTTCATGCACATAGTTTATTTAAAATGCTTTACATTGATTAGACATGAAAAATCACCAAAAGAAGTAAATTAGAATCACATCCACAGATGACCAAAGAACTGTTGATGGGATTGTTAACCACTTCATATCTGGTACCTCATAAGCTCACTACAATGACAAACTGTCAATTTCAAGGTATCAAATTCAAGACCCTCAAGGAGCAGCATCTATAAAATCGGTAGCAGTATAAATGAATATTAAATTAACAGACGACAATGTTGAATGCTACCAAAAGTAGATTGCCCAAATTTCTTCCTAATATTAATAATAACAGATGTTCATGCACAAAAGATCGGAGATGCTCATAAAGACACTTACAGGAATTGGTTGATTATCCCTATGTGAAGCAATAGCCTGAAAAGCTGCTGGCTCCAAGAGGTGTGCTTCACTCCTACTAAGACCTTGAAGCTTTCCCAAATGTCTCTCTCTCCATGCTGAATTTTGTATTACCTGAAACCATGAACAGATATTTTGCTTTAAATTCTTTCCGTTTCTCCGTAAAAATGTGTTATATAAGTAAAGACATTCATATAATCTGGCCGGAAGTAAATCATTCTTCATGACACTTTTATGACCTTTTATTTTGCAAGTAATCCTGTAATGTCCCCTTTTCCAATTTAAGAGCATGATTTGGCCATCTTATCATTCCCTTTTCCATGGCAAAGAAGTAGAGGAGTTGGAGAAGGAAGTTGAGCATCTTTGTATTTATTTTTCTAATTTTTAATGTTTCTTTTTAGCATGTGTTTGCTTTTAGCAGGTCGGCTGGGTTTTATGCACTTTAAAAGCCAATTAAAGATTAAAATAATACTTTAAGAAGCCGTACTTGCTTTGGCGCCAAAAGGAGGTTATAAAAGAAGATTAGACGGGTTATTTGATGCATCTAGATTTTGGCGTATTTTCCTATTTGGGCATTGTGAGTTTGTTGCTCCATGTTCTTCCACTTGGAGACGAAAACTGTAATGTCCCTCTTATGGGACCAATGGGAAATGGCAACCAACAAGTAGAATAGAACAAATTTTATGTCAACAATGAACCCTTCTAAAACCCATGGGTAATCATGTAAATGAAAAATATGAACTCAGCTGATCTGCACATGTAAACTCTTGTATTTCTCGTTCAAACTCAGCCAACGATTTCAGTCTTCCATTGGTGCCAAAACATACAAATGCTTCAACTATGCTAACATAAAATTCCTTATCTCAACGCTGCTAATGAATCAGAAATAATCAACCCAGCAGATTCTCATACAATGCAAGTATCAATCCTATAACCAGTCGCTGAAACTGGGAGATGGATATGACCACAAATGCAAGGGATTAATTTGCTATTTGCTGCTCCTAGACTGCATACAAAATCAAATCCAGATTGCTATATCAAGGAGCTATAAAATACCCCAAACCATACACAAAACTCAGTCGATTCCACTTAAAAGAAATAGCATCAGAGTGTAGGATGAATTCGCTGCTTAAAGTGCACATGAACCAGGCATATGAAATCAGATTTAGCACTCTTACTGTAACAAGGGACTCATCACATTCAAACTCAATTAGATCACTCATAATACCCTATCATTCATGCAACCAATCAGCTCTCCAATCTTTGGAATATAACAGCCACTCGTGGAGTATGTTATTTGGAGGGGAATTTGCTACCAGAGGAGATCAATGAATGCATTCAATCTTGGATCAAACCCTTGATATAGTTCGCTGTTATTTGTGCCTTAAAACATGCATCCACATACCTTTAGAGAGACAAAGAACATGGATTTCGCTGTCCCAGCAGACATCAAACTGATCTCACAGAGTTTGCTGCAATTAGAAGCTACAAACACCCATACATAATGCACTAACCCAGTCGCTTCTATGGAATTAATATTGTAAGAATGCTACACCATTAAATCTGCAATGAAAGACCTTAGAACACCACAAGGACATGCAAACTACAAGTCGCCAATGCTAGAATATATCAGCCACAAGAAGATATTCAATCAAACTAGAAATCGCTGCCAAAATAAGTACCTTGCACACAGCTATGAACCTTTAAAGGAAATCACTAGAACAAGAAGGATAACACATTTATTTTGACCAAAACCAGATCATTAATCTATTAATTTTGGATCAGACTTGCACAGGTAAAACACACAGAATAATTATATTATTTCTCTATATTCAATTCATACGGGATTAATACATACTGAACAAGCTGCAAATATATAGGGAGATAGTTTCCTATTAAGTAGGAAACAACTCAACCACAAATCTATATATATGTGAGTTGTTATAACTCCCAAACAACTCACGTATATAATATAATAACCTGATATTATGAGTTTGTTTATTACAACTCATAATATATTACATAATATTATTCATCCAAATATATGAATAATGTGAGCACTATATAAGTATTCCTAACATAATCACCCAATTTGATTACTCAACTTTGCCTCATACAAATCACTACCACTAAATATATTTTGCTCCCAAATTGACTCTGAAAATCAGCCACCAAACAATGGATGCAATTCGCTAGGGTTTGGAGTGCCAATATACCTTAGAAAAGTTCGCAAAAGCACAATAAGAAGTCGCTAGGGCAAGAAGAATGCATACACAAGAAGTCGACTTGCAATGGCACCAATGAATCCTTCAAATTGATATCAAAAACCAGCTACAAATGGATTGCAAATAGATCTTCAACACATGAGAGAGCAAGAGCATCAAGTTTTGGCATACATCCCTACTCCAAGCATGGAGCCAAAACCGAAATCATCATAGCATGTCTTACAATGAATAAACAACCTCTTTTTATAGACAAAGAGGTGCACAATTTGAATTTCCCTTTTGAAGGGAAAACACAAACTCTAATTAAATATGGCTATAACTATGTGCACTTTATTATTTTTGATTAAATAATAAATATAACTAGCCTATGTGCACACTGACTTAACTAAAGAGGGCCCACCAAGGGGTTACAACATAGATAATAGACATCTTGGAATAAATTCCCAGCTCCATTCTCAAGCCCATTGGGTTAAGAGTCTTCAATTCTTCAATGCGGAAAATGTCCCGATAAGGGGATATTACAAAAACCCTCGTGTGACGTCCTAGAAGGATGAAAACCCTTCAACATTGATTGAGAGTAAAGTTTATTGCAGATTTGCAGAGAATATTTAATATTCAGATTTTTATTGGCATTGGCCAGCTTTATCCACTGATTTAAAGATTTTGGGATCAATTTTGAGAGGATTTCCATGGTTGGAAAATTATGATATTGGTCTCATTTGATTGTTGGTATTTTTATTATCATTTTGAGTATTCATATGTGTGGAGATTCCTTGTTTTCTAAGAGATATTGAATTTACAAGTTTCAAGTGTTTGATGATTTGATCACAATTTCTGGCTTCTAAAATCAAGGGAAATCCTAGAAATAACTTCTCATAATTTTTGAGTGTTTTTATGGTGGGTTTGAGAGTGTTTTTGGTCCTTTATTAATTGATATCATAAAAATCAAATTTGCTTGTATTGGGGTTTGAGCTAATTTCCTTAATTTTTCAGTTTTATCCCCAAAAGGGATATTATAGTGGTATCAAAGCACAAATTCTCAAAGGCATAGGGTTTCAGTGGAAGAAGGCAACAAAGGTTTGTTATTATCAAAGAAGAAGAAAAATATGGACTCTCAAAAAGCCAAAGTTGACAAGTTGATTGCAGGCCAAGGGAAACTTGCAGATACAATGGATTTTCTAGCCCTATCCGTCCAAAGGATCATTGAACCTAGGGTTCAAAATGGTGATGATAGCTCATCTAGAGCTAACATTGCACGGCGACCAATCGGTTACAAAGCCCAATTTCCTTCCTAGAGAAAAAGCTATTCCGAAGGAAGAAACAAGGCCCACCACTGGACGGAATATTGCTGCAAGCTATGAAGAGTATATGGCTCTTCCAAGGGAAATTCGTGAGGCTATTTCACTGGCCGAATTCATTGGAGTGAATCAAGGAAGACCGAGGCACAAGCCTAGACATCACATGCCACACAAGCAACATGAAGAAAGCACGAAGTTTGTTAAAGAGGGGGCTAAAACCCCAAGTTCGTCATGCAAGGATGGAAATACCTATTTCCCTAAGGAGAAGAGGGAGGAAGAATTATTGCAGCAGCTGGTTATTAAAAGGGAGCAGCCCTTGGGAGCCTCAAAAGCACCCACCACCATAGCCAAAAGTGAATCCTTCATTGATTTTTCTTGCAGCCCTAAGGAAACACAAGAAGAGGAAGAAATGGCCAAGCAAGAGCCAAGAGGAAGTGCTGGCTAGATTTTTTGCACAGTTGAAAACCTAGTCAGTCATGAGATAAATCTCCCTCATTTACCGGTGAGGCTCCAATGTAAGATTTTGTCAATTATATTTCGTAATATTTATCTATTGGTTTTACTTTAATTGCATAGCTTATGAACCATAACTAGGCAATTTTGCAGCAAGTAAGCAGCTGTAAGCAATATGTGCAGGAAAGGGAAATAATTAAATGCGAAAAGAAAGGAAAGGAAATGTGCAACCTAACCAATAGTTGATAGAGTTGATCACATGCACATAGACGAAACAAATAGATCTTAAAACACAGAATTTGAAGCAAGGGAAAGTTTCAGATCTAAATCTAAAACAACACAGTTTATGCATAGATCTAAAAAGAAATAAGAGACGAATGTGTCATTGACACAAAATTCAACGGAAATCTCTTCTCTATTCCATTGCTTGCAGAAAGCTATCAGGGGTTTTAGCTCAAAGTCTGGAACACAAAAATGTTGATTACAAATTCTGATCCTTTAACCCGTAGGTTCTTCCTCTATTTATAGTGTATAAAGGGCAATTACAAATAGGAAGCTTTAAATGAATTTCCACATGCGGAAGCTATGAAAAAGAAACAGCTGGCAATCTTCCTCATGGAATTCCTCTTTGCATGACATGCATGATTTATAACTGAAAAAAAATAGAACCTTCTATTTTGCATGTCTGCCACCTATTTCCAAGTAATTGAATTCTTCAAGTAACGGCTTTTAAACCAATCACTTAAGTTTTATAATTTAATTGATTGCTCAATTACTTTGTCGGAGAAAATAAAAGAAATAAGAAGAAAGCCGCAACCCTCCCAGTCTTGTTCTTCTTCCATATTCTGCATGCGGTTGACTCTTTTGCCTTTGATTCTCACCAAACTGGACCTGGAATCTATGCATGACTGTGATTTGTTTGCGAGTATTTCCTTTGACCTATCTTCCCTTCTATCCTTGAAGCTTTTACAATTCTTTTTCAGTACATGCACCAGTGCAATGTTTGCCATAAATAATTCAAACAAAACTCATCATTTTTATTTTTTAATTACATATGAGCAATTTTAAATTCTGGAAAGCACTCTAGGTGAATGCAAATACAAGTAAATTCAATGAAGGCTTCAGCTGGAAGATTGGGAGCACATGCACAAGATCCTAGAAGGAATTTTCCATGCACTAACTTCTACACGGGCTGCGTTAGAAACAAGAGGATGATTTTTGGCCGGAAGCCTTTGCAATTATGAGATCTAGATCTATCAATCAAATTGCTGATAGGTTAAGGACCTATGTCTGTATCATTGACTTTAGCAAATTTGGAAGCTATGCATGATTCTGTTGATCTTTCTCTTTCATCATGCTTCAACATGGCTGGAACAATCTTTGTCTGAGCTCTTTTTCCTTTAATTCTGTCAGAATCCCTTGCAATTGGATCCATTTGTGCAGATCTGGAAACTTTTTTAGATTCAAAAGATATATTCAATGTACCTGACATTGATTTGAGCACCTGTGATGAATACCTGTAATTTATTCAGACAAAGATGGAGTCCAGGGCATGAATACTTGATTTTTATCACCAAAATCTACATATAAAGCATGTTGCCCTAAAATTTGAGGTTTTGCTTGCATGCAAAGCAAGCAAAAATATTATTTAATTCACCAAAGCACTTATACCAACATGCAGATGCTAAGAATGACCAAAATTAGGGTATTCCAACCCTAGATGCCAAAACTGGAAGCTTCCCGGGAGTGGAAAATAAACTTTAATGCAAAATCTTCCTTTTGGCGCCAAAATTTGTCTAGGTTGCAATCCTCATCAAAAAGAATTAATTGTCTCTCCCTTATTATGGCAGCCTCATGCTTATATAATCCTCAAGCATACTATTTTTAATAATTGTCTCTTCCTATTTTTGGCAATTTAATTAATAAATATTCATGTCTATTCACCCAAATTGGGTGCCCAATTATGCATGTCTGCTGGTTGCTTTTAAATAAATTTATTTTATTTATTTTTAGCATGCATCATTGACTTCTCTTTAGCTCTTCCACTTGCATTGACTTTCCTTCTATTCATGGCGCCAAAATTGGGTGAATAAACTATTAATAAATATTATTAAATGCATTGTTATTCACCCAAGGCGGGTCGTAATTTTTAGCAAGGGTAATTTCCAAAAATAGGAAGTCAACTTTGATGGGAATTTCTACCCTACACTGCAGCTCCAAAAATCCTCTCTTTCACTTAAGTTGTTTGACTTTCATAATGAGAATTTTTACCCTGCAAGGCAGGTAAGAAATTCTCGCACCGGTTGCCGCTTCTAAGTGTTTTCATTGCAGCTTAAGTGACTTTGACTTCATGGGAAAAAGTCACCCTGCAAGGCAAGTAAAAAAATTCCCGCCTGCCTACCAGCCTACTAATTTTCCCATCGTAGCTTAAATGACTTTGACTTCATGGGAAAAAGTACCCTGCAAGGTAGGTAAGAAATTCCCGCCTACCTACCACTACCAAAAATCCCATTGCAACTTACACTCATTAATTCCAAAAAATGTGACTTGCCTGGGAGAGGCTTTCTGTGCATGACTTCATCTTTTTTGATCAATAGTATGCTTTCTGAAGCTGATTCCTTCTGGTACAATGGCCATAAATGATCTCCAGATGCTTTAGACCATTAAACAGACTATACTAGACAAGGAACAAACCTAGGGGAATTATATAGAAATACCATGAGGAAAACTGAAGAAAAACACAAGAAATAAATAAAAGCGAAAAACGTTGCCAGAAGTCACAGACAAAGCTCTGAATTCATTCCTAGTGAAAACCCTATTGAGATGTGTGAACACTGGCATGCAAAACTTCAACAGGATTCAACCGGAGCACAATTTACTTCAAACGGGGCATTATTTATTTAATAAATAATTAAATAAAAATTTCCCACAGACAAAACTTAGCGGAGGGATAAAATGAGTTTTCGCATCTGGGTATTTGTTGAAATTGGCTCATATGGTTCACTGGGAATATCTTAACATAATACAGACATCTTTTGGCAATAAAATCACAAAAAAAACTGTTATTTTAAAAATAACGAATTTTTTTTAAATGGGTAGTCCCAAATTTTAGGGTGAAATCCTAGGACACCAGGATGTTAGGAGAGTGGGATCTACCATCCCCTGATAGACTTTCCTCAGTGCTTTTCCCTTGCCATTTTCCTTGGCCGTGCATCCCCCTTGAAAAGTACTAAGGGAACTTGGAAGCTTGAGCGGAAGGATCCACCGCCGTTTTTAGGTTCAAGAGGGTGAAGCTCTCTCCGGTTCTACCAGAAATTCTCATATGCTAATAAGAGAGGGAGTCTTTCTCGGAAGTACCTTTTGGTTCTCAAGAGATTTAAGATCATGATACTTGCACACGATGTTTTCTGCAGATCAACTTCATGACCTAAATATTGTGGTCATTCTGTTGTTGACATTAATATATTTATCTTTATCATGTGATGAATCCAGATAATGAAGTGAGGGGTGTTGAGCATGTTAGGGAACAGTGTAAGGCTGGTTGGAAACCCTTTTCGTATTTAAAAATGATGACATTCCGTTTCCATTGGTCATGTTCAGAACAGTAGACAATAAGCAGATTAGATTTATGTTCGATCCATGAGCTTCTAGTTCAGATGCTATCAAAGTTGGGCACTATGTAGATTCACATTTCCAGATGTGGTTGACATTCCCATGCCACAAAGTCTTCATCTCTGGGTTCAATCACATGGAGAATACGTAGTTTTGGTTTCAACTCAAAAATTTGAATCACAAGCATTAGTAGAAATGGAGGATGTATCGATCACTCCTATATGTGATGAATAGGAAGAGCTTTACATGTGGGGATCACCTTGTTCTCATTGAATATGTAATCAGCATTCCGTATTTCCTTTTCCATATCCATTGTCATACTTATCATCATAACTTGGTAGATTAGCTAGTTAAGGATCACATCTACTATTTGGTTTGAGTGATGTTGTGACTCAGAAAGCCACTCCCAAGCCCCTTGACGGATCAGCTTGAGATATAGATGAAGTACCCCTCAAATTCATTGCTGGCAACATGTCAATTTGTGCACTAAATATGACAGTGGTATGTGATGCTGACTAGAAGAGTGCCCCCATATGCATTGTAACATAAGTAGGAAGAAGATTAGGCTCAAAGGCTCATCTCATCAGACTTGCTGATTGGCTCTAGAAGGCAGCAATAATGAAAGATAATTTCTACAGTCTTCCTGAGCTCAAGACATTATGGGTCACCATTCAAAATACTCTCAGCTATGGTCACATCGGTTGGGAGTAGATGCAACAATTGTAGACATAGATGGACCCACTGGAAAAAATGGAGAATACATGCAGTTGGTATGCAGCCCTAGAGAAACATCAGCTTTGGCATTGCAATTACTCCGCGTAGTTTGACAGTTCAAAAGATCTGCTAAAAATCAATGTGGTCCACTTTCAATTTCATCTATGCTGAGACAAGTGGAAGACACTGTCCTCATTTGAGAATAAAAAAGGTTGATTATTGATGGGATAATGGCTAATAGGAGTGGTGTGCAATTTAGAGCCCCATAGGACAATCCATTTGCAAGATATAGAAGTGGCACAAATGTGTAATGTTTGGTAATATCCCCTTCCCAGTCAAAGACCCTTAGCCTATTTTGTCAAGACAAACCTGCTAAGGAGAAAAATAACCATGGAGACATGGGTGGCACATTATCTTATGATGTAGCATAAATTAATAAACCATCCCCCAAAGAGTTATAATAAGATATCCTCGTCTTAATAAAACTAGAAAACTTGAACCAAATGTTCACTCCACGTGACACAGGTATAAAGTTTGTTACCAATACAAAAACTAACTGTGCATCAACATATGAAGTAAAACCATCACACCCAAAACCCAACACCATGTACAGTCTTGCAGGACCCCTGTTCAACCCTCCACAGCAAGTTACCCATCCCATTGTTGAAGCTCTGTGCACTCTTGTTCTGAGATTGGGGGCATAAGCTGTGGGTCACATCCTTCTTTAAAAGGACAAGCTTCGACTGAGCTGTCCCGAGACACTTGATCATCTATCTAATTTCTGAATGTTGGCTCTTACCCTTCTGCGTTTTGAGTGGAAATTATTTCTAAGGACAATAATCAGTTAGTGAGTACGTCCCAAGTGGAGCTGAATCGATCTCCATGTCAGAGAGGTATTAGACTATCTCTGGGCTTCAAGAATGCTTGAGGTAGTCTGCGCACTGGCAGTTGAGTGCACATAACATCACTCATGATGTGGAAAGGATTTTCACAGATCTTATGTCACCTTCAAGGTTTGAAGTCTCAAGGGCAGTTGTGTGCTTCAGCCTTCAATTCTCCAATATAAACTCTACTACCCTTTGTATCCAAGGTCCGATAGAGACTGATGTTTCTTGGATTGCTAATGAGGTGAAGCTATAATATCAGGTATTTATGAATCATTTCCAATCAATTTATGAATTTTTGAAGGGTTATAAAGTGCCATTTTCAGCCATATTCATACTGCAGAGATTCTTCACAATGCAATTTCAGCTGCAAAATTTCTTCCCCAATACAAACCTCAGAGCTTTACTGTCGATCACGTTGAAAGATTCCCTAAAATGACAGTCTGGAACTGGCAAAACATCAATTTTCCTGTTGTATTGTATTGGGTTTTTCTAATAACCCGTAGTCAGCTATTGCTTAAAGCCTAATTCAGATCTGCCTTGTTAATATTGGTTATATCTTCTACAAAGTCAATTTTTGGAAAAGAGACTCAGCGGGTATGAACAAATGGAGAAGCAGTTAATCCATGTCCAAATGCCACAGTAAACTTGTCATGATGACTTCCTCACTTGTACGTTAAAGTTGACCTTGAATGTGGGAGAATGGGAATTAGCTCTTGAGTGCATTTCAAAGTATCATAGGAAAACCCATTACCAAGAAATGGGGGTGGTACAAATGTGCAATATTTTGTCAGTTCTGGGTTATCATATGGCATCGGAAATTGAGCGATTTGACTCCTCAATTAGAAATATGGACATACCCTTCCACTATCCATATGGAGGGTAGTATAAGCATGTTAATGGCAGGCATTAGAGATGGTAATTTTCAGATTTTTCAAGACTAGACTAATCGCTTGTTATGGCAGGGACCAATTGTTGTCATTTGGCATTGTGATGACTAGAGTGCACATTTTTAGTCTTGAGTAGGACCAATTGTGGAGGTTATGGACTAGCAGTAAGTATGCAGTGCGGAAGGACTCAGTTAGTGTTCCATTGCATGCCATTTATGATGAAGATAACGATGATCTAGTGATGATAAAGCTTATGAGGTACAACTAATTTGTGGCACCATTACATGATGAATTGTGTCTATTGGGCGAGAATTGAGCTGATACCTGTTGTAAAATGATAAAAGTTTGACTTGTTTTTCATGACTATTTCTTGGGATAGCCTCTTTGTCAACCATGGGCTAGTACAGTTATTATTCACATTAACCTATATTTTTCAGAATTTATAGATCTGATTTCCCATTGTATTTAGTTTTCTATGCTACGAGAAAACTGGTGAGTATTCTACTTTTTTCATTATGGTTGGAATGTCTTTATTCAAAGCTAATTTGTGATCATCTATGCATCCACTAAGGTTGCTGCCATCAATTATTTGAAAATCCCTTATAATTTCTTTAATGCTTTCATGTATCATGATTATACAACTCTCTCATACTTTGAGGAACATTATTGTTGCATGGGCCTAGCTGGGACCCTGATTTTTTAGTCAAGATACTCTACACATCTCCTTTGTCACCCCTCCACCTGTACCCACACCATGGGATAAACAGACTGCTACCTAGATCTTCGAAAGACAAGTTCATGGGGGTCTCAATGAATTGGACTCAAAACATTTGTAAATTTGATAATGCAGAAAAAGTTCACACCAATTAATTATCATTTGTTTGTGAAAAATTTTGATAGAAAAGAAAGTAAAACAAGACTAAATCACATTATAGGCTAACCTAAAGTGCTACAGTTTCCTAGATATAGAAAATAATGGGATCTTCAGGACTGTAATGTCCCCCTTTTTCGAATTTAAGAGCATGAAATAAACTTCTTGTCATTCCTTTTTCCATGGCAAAGCAACGTAGAGTTAGAACAAAGGGAAGATCATGAGATTATATTGTCAGTTATTTATCATCCATATTCAATGATTTATTTTTAGTATGTGTTTTCATTCTTAGTGGGTCCGCTAGGTTTAGTGCCTTTAATAAGGCTTAATATAAGATTATAATGACTTATTAGGGGTCAGCCTTAACTTTATGGGTTTTGGTGCCAAAACAAGGTTATAAAAGAAGACATAGGACCTCATTTGGAGTATCTAGATTTTGACGCATTTTCCTATTTGGGCATTGTGAGCTTGTTGCTCCATGTTCTTCCACTTGAAGATGAAAACCCTCGTGTGGCTTCCTAGAAGGATGAAAACCCTTCAAGTGGTGTTATTGGAGGACAAAAACCCTTCAACATTGATTAAGAGTGAAGATTATTGCAGATTTGAAGAGAAAATGTCATATTCAAATTTTTAATGCCATTGGGCAGCTTTATCTACTCATTTAGAGATTTTGGGATCAATTTTGAGAGGTTTTCCATGGTTGGAAATTTATGATATTGGTCTCATGCTGGTATTTTTATGGTAATTTTGAGTATTCATGTGTGGAGATTCCTTGTTTTCTAAGAGATATTGAACCTACAAGTTTCAACTGTTTTTGTGCCATAATAAATTCCCATATTTCTGAGTTTGATGATTTGATCGCATTTTCTGGCTTCTAAAATCAAGGGCAATCTAGGAATAACTTATCATAATTTTTGAGTGTTTCTATGGTGGATTTCTCTCTCTCTCTCTCCTAGTTGCTAGGGTTCGAGAGTGTTTTTGGTCCTTTATTAATTGTTGTCATAAAAATCAGATTTGCTTGTATTGGGGTTTGAGCAAATTTCTTTAATTTTCAGTTTTATCCCCAAAAGGGATATTACAAGTCCATTCCTTGCACAAACAAAGTAATCCGCACATAATTTTCCATGGCATGTCTTCTAATGATCCACGAATGTCAAGTAATCAACAAGGCTTTCACCAAGATACAACTGTCTTATGTATTGGAAATGCACATCACATGGTTTTGTATGAGGTCATTGGCTCATTACTCTATTTATTGGTTTTCCAATTGTTTTTTTCCTAACTACCTGAAATGATGTCCCATCCCATGAAACATAGAGTGCATTGTTATTCTCTGATGTCCCCTTTTCGAACAAGTAGAAATTTGTAGCACCTTCAACACAAATCGACCCAAGAAGAATGAGATCCTTTTAATTCAACCTCAAATAACTCAATGTCAGCATAATTACAACCCAAAATGGGGTTGGAATTAGCCAAGGTGGTGGGTTAAATGGGAGAACCAATTGAAAACCCAAGCTTTTCCAGTTCAGATTTTTATAACAGCAATTATTAATTTAAAAGAGCTTGCAGACAACTAAAAACTTCTAAAATCCATAACTCAATCACTACTCCATCTTTTTGCATAAAACCAAGTGCATAATAAACTAGAATTTTAGAGTTTTCTAATGCACTAACAATCAGATTTTTCTGAGCACTTAAACCCCACCAAAATAGCATTGAAAATTCCAAATCTGGGCACTGGGGTTAGAAGAAATTAATAAAATATTTCCAGCACTTTTCCCGGCTTCCAAACACACCACGAAGTGCCTCCCTTGCTCAGAAATAAATGATAAACAAATCAGATTTGCAGATCTTGCTTTATGATCACCAAAAACATGCTAAATAATTCTAGAAATTATTTTAAAAACTGTCTGCAGCATAACTTCAAAAATTCATATCTTTTACTAGAGTAGTCCAAATGAGCTGAAATTTTGGATCTTAGGCCACAAAAATATGAAGAATAATATTCCAAAATTAGTTTCTGTACAGAAAACACGAAACCCTAATTTTCCCCTAAAAATTAGGTCGCCCAGCACATTTAGGGCATCAAATTATCTCCAAAAATTATGAAATTAATTGCAAAACACAGCAGATCTAAAACCAACAAATATGCTCCCAAATCATGCAACAATAATCAGTTTGCACCATAGATAGATGCACTAGGGCAAGGAAGCTCTCCTAGTGCAATTCGCCACATGCAACAAATGCACACAACACTAATGGATCTTTATCAAGATCAAATTTACTTAAACTCCAAATCGAATGAGAGAGAGCGCAATGAAGAGCTAGGGCATACATCCCATTTCTCCAAGCATGGAGAAACATAAATGATCAAAACCAACATGAGGTGAAATGACCCCCTCATATCCCTTAAATAGATTTCTCAAAAGGGATCGACCTACTTGGAGGGAAAATTAAAACATTTAATATGTTAAGACTATGTGCACTTTATTATTTTCAAATTAAATAATAAAAAGTAACTAATCTATGTGCACATTTTTAAACTAACTAGAGACTCGCACTTGTAGCACTAGGCATGCCAAGGGGCTACAATGCAAACAACAGATACCTTAGAACAATCCTCAAACTCTATCCTCGAACCCATGGGGAGAGAAAATGGGTTGAGGGTCTTCAATTCTTCACTTTTAAAAATGTCCCAAAAAGGGGGCATTACATATTCATGACTCGAGTGTTCTCTTGAGGATCAACAACGAAGTTATTTGATGACAATCAAAGTAAGCATCTATACAAATGAACCTGTTTTACAGCCAGTTTGAGTGTTCCTTCCCTTATATTCATAAAATCAGGTATGGAAAAGGATGTCCCAAGAACAAGATTTTTGACTTGGAGAGCATTTACCGTGAAAATATTTTTCTCAATAGGTGTAGCCTATAAGTGAATAGTTTCTTGTGGCTGCAAACTTCCATCAAAGACCCGGTTGTCTCTAAACAATTTCAAAGTTATATAAGATTTTGGAATTGGTTTTCATGTATTCAGACTGTCACCTTCTCTCTTTCTGGGTTCATTCTAGAAAAACATATCAGCTTCTCTGCACTATATTTGACTAGCATTCCCAAGGTTCTCTATCTTAACCTAAGCTCTTGCTCTAGTACTCGTGTCTTTTCATATTCACCAATTTGTTTTTCAAGAACGTACTCATCCATAGGAAAGACAATTACATTTAAATAAAATAATGCTCTGAAGTCTATCCTCCCAGAGTAAAAGCTCCACCTAAGTAATTCATCTATTGAAAATAAATATCTGCACTAATGCTGCCAAATATGCAAAATGAAAAATCCAATGCAGGAAAAACTAAGATACCTAAAAATGTGATCAACTACATCATTAAGAATATGAGATGAACACGGGTGGTCTATGACCAAAGATGTCATGACTCAACTGTCTGCCACATAAAGATGTTAAATTTAGGCTGACAGAAATTATTCTGGACCTGTGTCCATTACCGTGTATTTTCCATGTCTACCAACTTCTATAGACTTTGGATTTAATGAATCTCTTGTAGGTGCTTAACCATTTGTTGCTACAAACAATTAACAAACATTGGCTGCTGATCTGAATGAAGAAATTCTGTGCTTGGATGTTTATATCTGCAATGCTTCCAACCATTTTATCAATAGAAGGTAAGTAAACGTTATTTTTTAGGTCATGGCCAAGCTAGACACCAATTTGTATGTGACCTCCCTTGTGGAAGCCCACAAGAGGATTTCTTTACATTTACCTTATATATAGTTCAAATTTTATGCCCCTGGCTTCCGACCTCATGACGAAGCTTGAAAATCAACCAAACCTCACCGATCTACCTAAAACCGGAGTACTCTCTTCTATTGGTTTATTCAAAGTTGCAATTCTAGTAAATAAAGAATTAATGATATCTTAATAAAGGAGAAAATGGAAATAGGGTTTCTAGGGCCTTGGACGGATGGCTAGTCCCCATCGCCCCCATCACTTGCCAAAATGGTTCTTCAAAAATTAACTTATATAAAACCTCAATTACAAACAGATGTCATCTGGAGGAACAAACAGCTCTTGCAAAGTTTCTAGATCATCAATGCTTTAAGATCAAAGCATGTTCTGAGGGGGGAGGAACATGTTATGTGCCTAGTATCCAAAACATGTGAGGGAGTGCTCATGTTATGGACCAGTGTATGCAGGTTATGTAGTGGATTAATCATATAATGGGCTATTGCATGCACCTAGTGGTTATATTATTAATTACCAATTTGTATGGATGTGCCCCTTGACACGTGCCGCTTTGGCATTCCTCAACACATGCCTCTTTGGTGTCTATATATGTGACATCCTAACATATGGTACCCATCATCTTATCTGACAATCATATTCATTTGTATAATAAATATTCAATATACCTCTTATGATCTGTCTGATCTCTATTAAGTGCTATCAGAGCTCAAGGATTCTGTGACACTGTTTTTGCTGCAAAACAAATTCCAGAACTGCTGCAAACAACACCAGTTTTTTTCATTGTGTATTCTTCTGTTGCATGAATTTGTGAAAATCCATTCAAGCTGAAGAAAGAAATCAAAGTATGCTGACACTTTGAAGATGACATTGTCCTGAAGCTTCTAAGTGAAAAATAAATCTGAAGTCTAGAGTCCATCATTTAGACTTGTGCCCTAATAAAAAACATTAGATGTGACAGCGTATCCATTGTAGACACAAACCCTCGTGAATTTTCTAGTGGAATCTTTCAAGCGGAAGCCTTTTCCAAGTTTTGTTAGGTGTTGAAATTGTGATGCTTCTTAGCATTTTCGGCTAAAGATAACTACGGAAGGGGTACTGGCCCAGCAAAAATTACAATGAAAACACAATCACTGATAAACTCATCAGGACTTAAAGTTAAAAATTACAATGAAAACACCAATCACTCATCAGGACTTAAAGTTAAAAATGCATATTAGCGTGCATGAATAAACTGCCAACAAACCATAAGGCCCAAAAGAACCTTGCCCCTCCACAGCTCCCATGGAGGGTAATGAGGTGATACTTTCCCTCATGACCATTGAAGGTCGCATTCTTTAAAGTGCCTTCAATCTTCTGCATAGGATCCTTCTACTTCCATTTTCTTTCTCACTAGATAGATTGATTAGACACAAAAAGTCTACTGGCCCAGGCATTAGATATACCATTTTACTACGAAGACGGAATTAAGATCTAGCATATCCTCTAGATCAAGAAAGTATTACTCTATTGATTTTCAAAAGAAACTAAAAGTAGATCTTAATTTGAATTTATAAGCAATCTTCTGAACTTCCGCCTTCCTATCTTTTCAATTCTTCTTAATATAGTGAGGAGCATAATCTGTCAACTTCCTACAGCAAGTCAAATTTTGACATATTCTCTTTATATGATGCAGAGTCAGCAGTCAAATGCCCTATGGTGATATTGAAATGCATTGCAGGAGGTAAAAGCTTAGTCACCGCATTCGATTTCATGGAGTATCAAATTCGTATGAAATTCATTGCTAAAAAAAGGAGATAAAATTCGTGATTAAATTTGGCCATTAGAAATACACTTATAGTTTCACATTTCAAATAAGTAAACATGTCAAAATAGTTTTCCAACAACTAGCTGCAATAATTGATTGAAAAACATTTTGAACAACAACATTGAAAATGCTTTGAAAAAGTGATAGTTCTGATTCTTAAATTTTCATACGGACTAAGGCTCATCAACTTGTTACATCAAAGAGTTCTAGATCATCAAGAGCACTTGGCTCAATGTCATCATCACTAGCATCAACAATATCATTACCAACATCATTAGTGTCATCCCCAAGCTCATCACGACAGAATCAGGATCATCTTCATCAAAAGAGTCTTATAGAAGATGTTAAAGCTTCTTCTTCTTCTTCTCTGAAGCACATGCATCTTTTGCCACTTTTCTCATGGTCAATTGCAAATCGCTACGCACATAAACAAGATCCCCCAACTTTCCTGACAACAATCTATTCCTTTTCTTTGATTGAACATGGTTAAAGTTGCTCCAATTCCTCTCACAAGCTGATGCACTTACTCCTTGACTCAAAACTCGAATTGCAAAATGTTGTAGTTCATCTACAGGGGATTGGGTTTCAAATAATCCATCTCCTCACCTATATGCCTTGAGTTTCTCTCTTGTTTTCTTTGCAATTTATCTATCAAGAACTAGATTTTCAATTGCTGCATAAACGCCACTCATGACTTCATGATCACTTCCTCTTTCTATATGAAATAATGTTGGCTCCAAATAACATGTTATATGCAAATGGGTATGTATCATCTTCCATCTTCCATCACAAACATCCCATACTTCATTATATTCCACTTCCACATTATTGAAAACCTTTTGGATGGCTTCTTTACAACGGTCCATACTCTCATAAACCATTCCATTATAAGGGATGTCAGTATCAACCATACGAAGCATGCAGACTAAGGGTACACATACTTTTCGAACCTTTACAGCATTTTCCTAAAAGGTAGAGCTTAGAATGATTTGTTCCACATGTTTGCTTTTAGAACCTTTTGCAAGCACAGATTCTTCCCACTCTTTGCTACAAATCATAGATCAGAAAGCACCTTTTTCCTCAACAATTATTTTCAAAGTGATATGGAAAGAGGCAAATATTGTGTTACATGGCTTCAATAACTCCTTGGCTGCATCCTTTCTATATATACTCAATGTGAGGCTATAATTTTGTATAAAATTGACAATTTCTCTTCCTCTATGCACTGCCTCATGTACCCAAGAAAATTTGACTAAGTCATGGAGTAGTAAATCAATGCATTGTGCAACACAAGGGCTCCAATAAATATGTAGGTACTTTTCTTCTACCAACTTTCCAGCCCCCACACAATTGTTAGCATTATTCATAACTTGGACCACATTTTGTACACCAACTTCGAGAATGGCTTCATCCAGGATGTTCAAGATATAATCAAAAGTTTTTGTATATTCCATGGTGTCAATCACCTTTAAGAATACAGCACATTTGGGGCAAGAGACCAGCACATTGATTAATGGCCTTTGGCACATATCAGACCAACCATCGCTCAGGATGGTGTAACCTATTGCTCTCCAAGAGTCTTTAATGTCTGCCAATTTTTCAGTGACCCTGTCTTTTGATTTCCTCAAAAGTGTAGTCCTTAAAGCTTCTGAACCCGATGTCGTGTATCATTTTCCAAATGAATTGATTGTTGAATGGCATTTATAAAATAAGGACTCCTGGAAACATTAAATGGAATGAAAATTCATACAAGAAATCATCCCATGCATCATCAACCTATTGTTTTTTATAGGTTTCCAAAAACTATTTAGTGTTGCTAACCCACTCTCTTTCTGTGGCATTACTAAGCTTGCGGACATGCCAAAGGAGGAAGATGCACAGGGTATCTTAGACTTACAAACCTCATCTTGGACTCGTTTCTTTTGTGCCCTTTGTTGATTTTATACTAATGAATTCTTGTAGTCTTTCTCCAATGCTTTTTTTATTACAAGGGTGACATTCGGACATGCTTCAACACCAACTCCTTGACCACCTGATATGCCAAGAAGGTGGTCCATTACCCTTGTCAATGTCCCTGTAAAGTAGCATTGACATAAAGTGCATGTGACGCTATTGGTTTGTCCCTCATAGCTCACATATTTTCAACCTTCTGCATTTGATTTTGGAGGTGCCATAGGAATGTACTTATGCCCCCACATTTTTTACAAATCAAAACAAAAAAAATAAAAATAAAAATAAAGTTAAACTATTTGATATTAAAATAAAAATAAATATTGTTTTGATATTAAAGTAAAAAATGAACATTATATAAATAAAATTAAAAATAAACGTTATTTTGATATTAAAATGAAAAAATTTCATAGTATGCAATGTCCCACTTCCTAAAATAACCAGTTGAAGACCCTTAGCCCAATTATGTTTCTCGGCCGCTAAAGGGTGATAAAGAAGGGGAACTGTAGTCTTAATAAATTATTATAAAGTGCATAAAAAAGAAACTTTATAAAAAACACTTATATTAATTTATTAATGACTTAATAAAAATAAAAGAGAAAAGATAAAGATAGATAAAATAATTATATTAATGTCCAACGAATGACCACAAAAGTAGGTCAATGGGACTGTACAGTACAATGCAAGAGGTGCCAACAAGGAGACCCGAAAGGATCATCCAAACAATAAAAGAAGAGAGAAGAAAAGAGAAGAAGAGAGATAAGATAAGATAATATTATTAATGTTCGACAAATGACCACAAAAGTAGGTCGATGGGACTACAGATTACAAAGCAAAAGAACCCAGCGAGAGGACCCAAACGAGTTGCCCGAAATACAAAGAGAAATGGAGAAGAGGAGAAGGAAGCAACAATTGTAGGAAACCCAAAAGGGGAGAAGAGGATAAAGGTGTGGCCAGAAGAGTGCAGATGGATGGAGTTGAAAAAGAGAAAGGCGGGAAAATCCCACCATTGACACTGTCACCTAGCATCCGAGGCAGATTGGAAGTAGCTGGCAATATGCCTCTGACCTATACCTAAAACCGTGGGAAGACTGGAATGTCGGTGTCTGGAAGAAGGACAAACAAGACGAGCCCTCTACGTTCTCCTCGTTGGGCGCAGCCTCTAAGAGAGGGCCCCTAACCGAGTGTGATCACGAATACCTCTGGATTGAGAGGTAGCACCCCGGGTCCTAACAGATTTGGTCTGGGAATTCGGACTGGTGTCAAGGTGCCGCTTGGTGCCCCTCACCGAGGGGAGCACCAAAAAAAAGGAAATAATCTGTAGAGTAGCAGCTTGTCTCGGAGGAGACTGAAGGGTCTCATTCCAAAGCCTGAGAGCCTCCTGTAGGTAGAGAGCAAGACACCGTTGATCACGGTACTTGAAGAAAGATGCAAACGATAGATGCTCCCGAAATAAGCAATGGAATCTCCCTCTGATCTCCTAGTAGATAGGACAACTGAAAATGAAGTGTTCTTATGTTTCGATCTCCTAGAGAGAACAGAGTTGGCAAATCCTCTCAGAGCGGTCCAGTTGGTGATCCTCCACTCGAAGCCTATGGGAACCCACACTGAACTGGCCTAGGGAAATGTGGAGTGCCTGTAACCAATGTCAGGAGATATACGCAGGCCAGCTAATAAGACCGTCTGTGATCTCAAGAAAATGTGAAACATAGAAAGCCATTTAGGACGAAAAAATCCGAAGGGCTGATCCAAGTATGCTGGATGAACTGTTTGTAAATGTCTTCTCTGATAATTCTATGTAGATCTTGCTTACCCGGTAGGAGGTGGGCAAGGGCATCTAGGGAGTATCGGTAAGGTGGGAAATGGTACATCTGAATCCCGAGAGATCTGAGAAGACATGAGACTCTGGGATACCATCAGCGGGACCAGCCGCTATCATCAGAGAGAGTAATAGCCTCAGAGGAATGGTAGGAAAAATAGAGATACCTATCCCTGCCTACGGAAGAGTCTGAATTCCCCCGGATGCAATGCAAAAGCGAAACCAGGCCAAATATAGTCTCCAATCTAAAGGGATGAACTCCGAACTTGGCCAAGATGATATTATGTGGAACTATCTCTCTGTAACTGATGATTCGTTTGAGCATGAGGATCTGGACCCTCTCAACTGTAGCCCAATCAGAGTCAAGCAAGGATGGTCCCCAAACCTCGAAACCATAGAGAACCGTGGGTCAAACAAGAGAATCTGAGAGAGACATCTTCAACAAGATGTCCTGGAAGTGGCGGCCGAAGCACTCTCTCCAAGATTGCCAAAGAGCCATAACACTTGTTGACGCGAGACTGAAGGGCAAGCCAAAGACTGATGTGGAGCCTAGTAAATAAAACTCCCAGATAAGTATAGGAGATGGTGATCTCAATCTCCTCCCCTCCATAGAAAAAATGGAAGTCTGAAGTCTTCAACCCATTGAAGACCAAGACCTTGGCTTTACCAAGGTTAACTGTCAGTTATCTATAGTCGCAAAAGAGGGCTAACGCATCCAGCTATCTCTGAAGTCCCTCTGCGAAAGAGGCAATGAGGACTATGTCATCTGCAAAAAGGAGAATGTAGATCAACACCTGGTGAAGAAGGCAACCATCCCCTTCCTGAATATGGTCCCTGAGAAAGTCATCCAATTCATTGATGCAGATACTAAACAAAGTAGGTGAGAGGGACTATGATAATATTTCACCGGGAACTCCTCATGCTATGATTATTTCAGTAATGCACAACTTTTGGTTTGGTGGTAGTAATCTGGAAACACAGTAACAGACATAACACAAGAATACCACAGTCTATAATATAAAGGAATGATGACAGATCTGAAATACAAATGTAAATTATATTATTAACATGATACTGATACAATCTCACCCATGAATTACTCCAAGTGTTACCAACTCCACTTGTCTTCCAACAATAACTCCAGGAGAAACTTCACAGTTACACATTTTGATGGCTTCTTTAACACACCTTCACAATGACTCCTTTATTCATATAATAATTATTACAACTTTATTCTATGATAAATGAGGGGGGTGGCCTCTTTATTTATAGAACTTTCAGGCTTATCCACCCTATCTCTAAGATAGGATAGGAAATCTCTTCCAGCTAATCATATTCCATGCCTAAACTCTTATCTTTACATGTAGGCTTATCTTCTAAGATAAGATAAACCTTATCATTTCACATGGGTTCCACCTTTCTAGATATTATACAAATTAAATATACAAAATATTTATGACATCACTCCTTGTCATTATTACAAATATAATATTTCTAATTCTAAATCATGTAGACCCTACTTATCCACTTACCCTAACTTTGACATTTTAACATTACCGGACCACTTACGATAAATATTTACTTTTTACTACAACATTCCTATTGTACTTTGACTGTTACTGTACTGTACTTTATTGGTGGCATTGTACTGGCAACATCGTTATCTTCTAGTGGACACTACTACTAACTATACTTAACAACACCTTATTCATAATACATACATTAATGAAATAGAAATTATGGAGGAAAATTCTAGTGTTGACATCTTCCCCCTCCCTAGCTTCTACTCCATCCTCAGAGTAGACTATTATGGACATTCTGAAGCTGGTGCCTAGAAAATATTTAACTTGTCGTGGTTGACCCATTTCATAATGGGAGTACCATCCAATTCCTCCAGTCGATATGTACCATTTTCATGCACAACTACTATTTTGTAGGGTCCCATCCATTTTGGAAGAAGTTTTCTATGCCTTCTCTTTTTGTATCGGGAATCATATACTAGAACCAAGTCATTCACTTGAAATGGAGACCAGAGGATCTTTTGATCAAAGTACTCCTTCTACTTCATCTTCTTCTTATAACTTATATCCTTCATTGTTTCTCTCATTTCCTCTAACAAATGAAGATGTACCAACCTTTCTCTTACCGAATCACTTTCATCCATCCTTTCATTTTTCATAACTCTCACAGTGGGGATATCAAATTCAATAGGAAGAACTGGATCAATGTCATAAGCCAACTGAAATGGGGAGTATCATGTTGCTGACTTTGATGTTGCCCTATATGCCCATAATGTTGCATGAATCCTTTTATCCCACTTATGCATCTACAAAGTTGCATCTTTTGCTAGGATTTGGCACAATACATAATTTGTTCGCTCTACCTGTCCATTTGTGCTTGGTTTGTAAGTTGTTGCCTTCCTATGCTTAATAGAAAACTTGTTTACCAGGGCTTCTACCACCTCATTAATAAAGTGGCTTCCTTGATCTGTTACAATCTCTAATGGACAACCAAATCTGGTGACAATGCGTTCATACATGAACCTTGCCACTTCATCCATGGAAGTTGTTTTCAAGGGTCTAGCTTCAACCCACTTGGTTAAATAGTCAGTGACAACTACAATATACTTATTTTGGCATGGGGTAGTTGGAAGTGGACCTACAATATCTATTCCCCACTTTTCAAAGGGATCAAGTGGAAGGATAGGACATAATGGAGCTGATGAAGTCTTACGATTCCCATGTGATTGACAAATATCACATGTCTTACAATAATTATAACAATCTCTAAAAAGAGTTGGCCAGTGATAACCTGCATCCAAGATCCTTCTTGTTGTAAGTTGTCCAGAGAAGTGTCCTCCACATGTACCATTGTGGAATTCTTCAATTAGCTCCTTTCCTTGATCACGTCCAACTGCCCTCTTGTACTGTCCATCAGGCCCTATCTGAAATAATACTCCATGCAGAATAGAATATGGACGACTTGCTTGAGTAATCTTCCTCTTAGTCTTTGCATTGGCACCATCAGAAAACTTGAAATCATTCAGATAATTCCAAATATCTATGTATTCACTAGGGATTGTGTCAAGGGATAATAATGTTGCATCTGGGAAATCATCATCATCACAAGATGGGCCCAAACCATCATAGGCTTGGGAGAGTGCATCTGCATTGACATGCTTCTTTCCTGGCCTATCTATAATATCAAATTCAAATTCTTGTAGTAAAATTATCCACCTTGCTATCCTTCTTGATGGGTTAGGCTTATTCACAATATATTTTAGATTGATGATCTGTTACAACTGTAAATTTCTGACCTAGTAAGTAATTTCTAAACTTTTTTACAACAAAAATGATAGCTAGTCTCTTTTTCAGTTACAATATAATTTACCTCAGCACTGCTCATTTGTCTACTCCCAAAGTAAATCGGATGATCATTCCCCTTTTCATCCTTTTGGCTTAGAGTACTCCCTAGTGTTGCATCTGAAGCATCAGTATATACAATGAATGGCTTGCTCCAGTCTGGATTCTTTAAAACAGGCGAAGACACCAAAGCTTCCTTTAGTTGTTCAAAAGCTTCATGCACCTTTTTTCCTAGCTCATAAGCAACATCCTTCTTCAAGAACTAGGTTAATGGTTGTGCAATCTTTGAGAAACTCTTGATGAACCTTCTATAGTAACCCACATGGCCTAGAAATGATCTCAACTTACTTCTATTCATAGGAAATGGTAACTGCTTAATTTTTGAAACTTTATCAGGATCAGTACCAATACCATCTCTAGATACAACATGTCCTAACAAGACACCTTTAGAACATCCAAAGACACACTTTGTAGGGTTTAGTGAGGCTTGTGCTTCATCTAACCTTTTAAATGTTGCCTCCATCTGGTGCAGGTGGTCCATTTTACTCCCGTAGATGCAAAAATCATCTAGGAATACTCTGATGAAGCTTCCAATGTAGGGTTCAAACACCCTATTCATTAGGCATTGAATGTTGCTGGAGCATTACACAACCCAAATGACATAACTCTATAAGAAAACATTCCCCAAGGAGTGGTGAACATAGTCTTGAGCTAATCTTTCTCCACTATATGAACTTGGTTGTACCCGCTATAGCCATCTGCAAAACTATAACACTCCTGGCCAGCTACTTCATCCAAGATCTGGTCTGAGAATGGAAGAGGGTAATGATCCTTCTTTGTTGCCTTGTTGAGCTTCCTGTAATCAACACAAATGTGTAGCTTCCCATTATTTTTTATTGAGATCACAATGGGAGAAACCCATTCTGAATTCTCCACAGCAAATATGAATCCTACATCAAGCAACTTATCTATTTCTTCTTTCACGGTCTTGGAAAAATTAGGATTCATTCTATATGGCATTTGCTTTATTGGCTTAGCACCATCTACCAGCTCAATAGAATGTTCTACCCAACTTACTTGGTGGAGTTCCTTGTAATCAAAAGTGAATAAGTGCATGTACCTTCTAAAGAGTTGGAGGTAGGATTCCTTCTCAGTTTCCATCACAACATCACCAATTTGTATTTGTTGGAGACGATCATCAATTTCTTCTTCAGATAATTTTATGGGTTCATGAGTTGGTGTGACTAGAAGGATATCCATGATTGACACATCCACCTCACTTTCTTCATCTTCTGTGTCCACTTCGTTGGAATTAGAGTAATCAGAGGATGTCCAATAATCAGTTTCATCAATTGAATCCATAGGTCCCGCCATATGATGTCGAGGGATCACATTTATCTTCACCCTCTCTCTGCCACGTCCAAATGTCATGAAGCCTTCATTCCAGTAGTTTCTTGCATGAACTCTCCTTAGCCATGGCCTTCCTAGCAACAGTACCATTCTTCATTACCTGAAAGTCTACCACACATACAACACCCATGACAGATATTGCCACATTTGAAACAACACCTTCTGGTTTAGTTTTTCCCTTATTTAATGACCTTAACATAAGTGTCAAGGGGCGATCAATTTTTAAACCCAACATATTCATTACAGACTCGGTCATTACATTAACTGCAACACCTCCATCTACTAAGACATCATGAATTGAAATTCCATTACATAATACCTCAGCTTGTGGAGTGTAGGGATCCACCTCTACTTCCAAAATAGGGACCTCAACCTCCTTCCTTGAGCATTGAGTCCACTCCGCATCTCTCTCCTCTTCTCAGAAGACATAACAAGAAGTTGTCCATATGTAATATTTGCAGGACGCTTGGACAAATCTTCTAAGATGGAGTATGGTCCTTGCCCCTGTGAAATCAGAAAATCCTGCACACCCAACTTTCTTCTCCTATGTTTCTTACTAGTTTCACCTTTCATCTTCTTAGGATCATTTCCATCTTGGTTATCTTTTTCTTTCTTTCTTTTGTCACAAACACATCTGCTTCATTATTTATACTCCTATCTACTACATCAAAAGAATTTACAGGTGTTTTTCCTTTATCATTATCTCTTGTACCAGATGTAGAGGCCCTATCTAGACAATTATACTTATAATGACCCTTTTTATGACAACCATAACATATAACTTCAGATATATTTCTTTTTGGACCTCTATATCCTCCCTGGGAACTTTGGGAACTAAATTCCTTTCCTTGAAGAAGATTAATAGTTAACTGGCCCATTTTCCTAAGGAGATCCTCATACTCAGTAGATGTACTAGAGGGAAGATTTGTGCTCACCGAGAGTGGTTGTGGCATCTGGACCAAAGGTGTTGGTGTAGGCTCCACCTTAATAACAATTTCTTTGGGCTCCTCTTCCATGCTTTCTTCTTGCCTTCTTGCAATCTCCTTTGCTTGTTCGAGGGTCATTGGGAGGTCATACTTCACTCGTTGTCTGATCTTTGGCTTCATCCCAAGAATGAAGTGCTTACAGAGGAGATTATCCACTGCCATTCATTAACCCATCCGCTAATCCTTCCTTCCAGATCTAGGCATCGAGCTTCCTCCTTAATCTAGAACACGAGCATGATAATCCCTTATCTTCTCCTTCTCTCCTTGGGCTAGCTTTGTGATCTCGATCATGAGATCTGCATACTTTTGTTTGTTCACCAAATTCTTCAAGAAAACTTTCAGTTAATAAATCCCATGAGTTTTTAACATTATCACCTAGTGTTTCAAACCACCTAAGGGTTGAACCATCCAAAAAGGTAGGAAAAAATTCAGTCCATTGTTCCCTTCTTATGAGGCCATTACAAATGCAAGATCATTTAAACTCTTGAATGAAAGAGGGAGCATCTTCATTAGATTGGGCTGAAAAAATAAGGAATCTTTCCCATTTTCAAAAGTAACCATAGTGAAATACCAACCCACAAGTACAATCAGTAAGACTTATGTGCACAAATAATTGGAATCACTACAATAGAAAGTGACTTTACACCTTTCTACAGTAAAATAGGAATGACCATGGTAAACTTACATTTACTATGGTAAAACTTGACTTACTACGGTAAATACTATTCACGGTAAAAAGTGAATTTACTACGGTAAATACTATGCATGGTAAAAAGTGACTTTACTGTGGTAAATACTATGCATGATAAAAAGTGACTTTACTATGGTAAATACTATACACGGTAAAAAGTGACTTTACCATGGTAAATACTATCCATAGTAAAAAGTGACATTTACATAGTAATTCAAAAAAGGTTACCCTCCAAATGATTTCTGACTAAGTGGGAATATCTCTCCAGAAAATCCACCAACGAGGAATGGTCCCGGCAACAGAACCAAAATGTCAACACCAATCTGGCACTATGATAATATTTCACCGGGAACTCCTTGTGCTATGATTATTTCAGTAATGCACAACTTTTGGTTTGGTGGTAGTAATCTGGAAACACAATAACAGACATAACACAAGAATACCACAGTCTATAATATAAAGGAATGATGACAGATCTGAAATACAAATGTAAATTATATTATTAACATGATACTGATACAATCTCACCCATGAATTACTCCAAGTGTTACCAACTCCACTTGCCTTCCAACAGTAACTCTAGGAGAAACTTCACAGTTACACATTTTGATGGCTTCCTTAACACACCTTCACAATGACTCCTTTATTCATATAATAATTATTACAACTTTATTCTATGATAAATGAGGGGGGTGGCCTCTCTATTTATAGAACTTTCAGGCTTATCCACCCTATCTCTAAGATAGGATAGGAAATCTCTTCCGACTAATCATATTCCATGCCTAAACTCTTATCTTTACATGTAGGCTTATCTTCTAAGATAAGATAAACCTTATCATTTCACATGGGTTCCACCTTTCTAGATTTTATACAAATTAAATATACAAAATATTTATGACATCACTCCTTGTCATTATTACAAATATAATATTTCTAATTCTAAATCATGTAGACCCTACTTATCCACTTACCCTAACTTTGACATTTTAACATTACTAGGACCACTTACGACAAATATTTACTTTTTACCACAACATTCCTATTGTACTTTGATTGTTACCGTACTGTACTTTATTGGCGGTGTCGTATTGGCGGTGTCGTTATCTTCTAGTGGACGCTACTACTAACTATACTTAACAACACCTTATTCATAATACAAGGATGTGGTCGATGGTTTGATAAGCAGTTCAGGTTTTGAATATTAATTAATTTCCAACTGTGAAAAATCTGGTTTTGAATGTGTTTGAAGTACGATTGTTTTTTTCCAATCTATCCCACCACCTTGGCTAGTTTCAACCCCATTTGGGTTTGAAATGACTAACATTGGGATATTTTAGGTTGATACAAAAAGGTTTATCCATTCTTTGCCTAATTTTTTACAAGTTTTTCTCCATTTTCTAATTTGTCCTAAGAGGGGACATTACAAAAAGTAGCATTATTCTACTAATGTCATGCATTCGAATGTGTAATAGTTTACTACTATTATTATTTTTACACCAAGTGATTGGCACTTCAATTTTTTGGATGAGTAAAGGCATAGCTGCAGATAGATCAGCCATTTTTAATGACAATGGACAACATTGTGATCAAAGTAGTCTCCAAATTATGGTTGATTAGCCGCAAGAAGACTGCTTGTTACCTTGGAAGGTCAAAGGAAGAGAAAGGTTGCTTATCAATGAGAATTTAAAAGACATTGCCTCTCAAAGAGGCAAAAAAGCATTAGAATTTATATCAAACAGTCCATTCAAAACTAAAAGAGATTGTTTCTCAAAAAGACAGGGAAATTGAAAGATATGAATTAAAAGAGACGGTCTATACAGCCCACAGGAAATTTCCTTTTAAAGAAGAGAGAAGATTGTCTATGGGTAAGGAGTTTAATGAATAAAAAGCAAGATAATCGTTTCTATGTACATCAACAGTGAAAGATTTTCCATTAGAGAGGTTATTTTTAGCACTTCTACTTGCAAGCTTATTTGGTGAATGTATGAATGAGTTGTTATGAACCAACTCATCCTATATGATAAGAATGAGTGATTATTAGTACAGATTGTGATGAGGTTTGTGCAATGACCCTTTCAAGGGTTTTAACCACACACACAAAATGCAGATCTGAATTTTATATTGCAGCAAATTGTTAATACAAAATCAGCAACTATATCTAACATGAAATATGCCAAAAAAACACCTTGAAACCACTTGCCACAATTTTATATGTATTTTATGGAATATTAAGAGCCAAAAACACAAAGAAATACTGAAAAACTCACTGCTAGAAATTAATTATGAACTGAATATTGCAGCCACAAGAAAATTATAGATCTAGGGCAAAGAAACCCCAAAAATCACCAAACTTCATATTCCGGCCTTAGAAAATATTACAAATCAGATTATCAATCCAAATTTATAAAATACTTCACCAAATGTTCAAAACCCTACCCAAGGTAGGTTGCTCCACCCCTAATAAATCAATAACAAGCTAGAAATGACAAGCTAGAAATGACAAGTATCTCTCCGAATCAGCCTCTAATACCAATCCCAAGCCAAGGAGAAGGGTTTTCGTCCTTCCCTCAACCCCTAGAAGGGTTTTAGTCCTTCTAGGAAAATACACGAGGGTTTTTGTCCCCAAGTGCAAGAACGTGGAGCAACAAACTCACAATGCCCAAGTAGAATAAAATGCGCCAAGTCTCTATGCAAATGATGTCTCTAATATTCTTTTATATCCTCCTTTTGACGCCAAGGCTCATAAAGGAAAGGTCGGCCTCTAATGAGCCATTATAATGTTTCATTAAGCCTTATTAAAGGCATTAAACCCAGCCGACCTCATTAAGAGGGGAAAACTCTAAAAGAAAATATAAAATATTAGAAAAAATAATGCAAATAGAAGCTCAAAGTTCTCCTCCATCTTTTTTTGCTTATTTGCCATGAAGAAGGAATGGCAAGAAGACCAAATATCGGCTCCTAAGTGGGAAAAAGGGACATTACAGTTTGACTCCACGGTAATAGAAGTCCATTGTGCCTATATATGTAGGCATGATATGTTGCATGAATCTATGCAAGTTTTTAGGTTAATCTTTGAACCAAATTTCACACAAACTCCCTCAACAACCAATAAAATCTGCATTGAGGCTTTTTCAATCCTAAAATTGTTTTAAAACGGCATGTAAAATCTGCATTGGGGCTTGTACAATCCTAAAATTGGATGGAAATGGCAAAAAAGGCTTTAACAGGATCGGCGATGGTGTCAAACGAGGTTTCTCAAGAAGAGTTTCCTGGTTTTTATCGGCTAGCAAATCTCTTTCAAGTATTATCCTCGTTGAACACGAACCTTGTGACTTAGGTTAGGGGTGATGTGCCACCAAATATGACCATAATGGAATGACAAATTCTGGGGTGCTGTGGAAAGTGAATTCATATATGCTCGAATATTCCACTGGTAAACATACGGTTGTTCAGGAGAGATACAGAAATTTTGAAACTCATGGCGTCCAATAATTATATGCTAAAAAAAACTTAAACGGAAGAGTGCTTAAGCTTTCATATGAACCAGCAGATTTTTTCTGAGGCTTCTAAGTATGCCAAACATTGGCATGGAGATGGTTAAACCCTAGATTTAGATATAGAAGAAAATAGAAGATGTGGGTAGAATTCTGGAAGAATTTTTTTATGGCATGGAAATGGTCAAACAAGGCAAAGGGATCAAAGTTTTCAGCTTGAGATAAAACTAGGATGAAATCATCAATAAACTTCTCGGAGCAAGGTTGATCTACATGGAGCTGCTAGAAATTGTTATATATTCTGTATATGGTTCTAGTGGCCACAATATCATGATGGTATTCTCTAGGGATAATTCTAGAAAATACTCTTTTTTCTGAAGCCCGGCCTATTTATCAATTAATCCTGATATGGCTATTATTGCTAATATTTATGTCTAAATTACCATGAAACGACTACATACTTATATATTAAATGAATTGCCAAGAATAGAATATTTGTTATGAATGCAAAGGTGTAGATTACACCGGTTCCTTTTAGCAGCTTGGATTGTAAGTTTGAATTTTCCTATATGTTCACATAACTATCACTTCCATTCCAGCTATATTCAATTAATACTAATAGCATATGTTGAGATATCCAACGGAAAATTTAAATAAACAACAATTGAATTAAGGCATTAAATATTCACCATAAATACAGTTTTATTGAATGTATATGTTAACAAACATTAAGAACCCTTATTGAAAATGAGCAGACTCAGAAAGTAGTGTATATCCATCACAAGAAACATATGCATTGGTATAATAAATGAAACCTTGAATTTAACAATTTTAATCCCAATAGAAAGTACACACCAGATTAGGTTTTGGACTTCGATGAAGTTATGGGAAACTACTCCCTCTTTATTTTATTACCTGAAAACTAAGATTGTGCAAAACTGTGAAAAGATTATTATTGTAGATATTTCAAAAATGACCTGATTGATTGATCTACCTGTAAACCACACTTCTCGCCTATAGTTGTTGCAGTGTCAAATGCACGTTTCAAGTCAGAGGAATAAAGTGCAGAAATCTTTGAGTCTTTGGCTAATCGCTCAGCAACCTGTAACAGGTATGCAGCACAACTAGAGGCTGAATTGTTCGATCCTAGACAAGGCCTTAAAAGATATAAAATTAGAGTTCGCTCTTTTGCAAAATGAGTTAATCATTCAAGCATTATGATGCAAACAGAGAAACCTTACAGCTTTTGCCTGTCTCCATCCAAGATCATTCAAATCTGACTCTGATTGCCCCTGAAAAAGAAATACACTTTACAGATTAGTGTATGGGAAAAATAGAATGGAGAGAAATATGTATGGCACTCATATTCATGTAAGACTAAGGAAATTCAACCTACATAAGATGAAAACACACCAAGAAGCATTGCAGTATTACAAAAAAATATGATATTAAAGGTGATAATCCCTTTTCCCTAAATTTATCAGACAATATCCACATGAGTCAATTATTACATCATAAATTGCTTATGAGTTAAGCAGGTCTTGTTGGAAGCCTTTAAAACTTAAATTTGTACTGAAGGAAGATATAAGATTTGTTATTTTCTAATTTTTGATAATGTAGTTTCATCTTTCATACAGTATTAATGCTTTGCGCTACATGTTTTTCTAGTTGTTGTAGATGCGAAATTGATTTCTTACCCTAAGCATTGGCCAATTTAATTACCAAGAACAGAATAAAGGGGTAACTCAATTTTCTTATCCATATTCCTTAGCACAGACACCACTACCTCTGTGACAAGAAATATTTCCTAAATTTATTCACAAATGATCAACTCTTTTATTCATTCTTAAACTCGGTTCTCTTCAAAAGTACTAAGTCCAAAATGGTGCTAGTATTTTGGCAAGTTAGTTCAACTATCATTTGTTCATAAGTGATCTCACAGTATAGAGCTTCATGAGAGATGCCAGTTGCCCATTTCAACATCACCTGCAACTGAAGTTTTTCTAGCAAAGATGTTTCCCAACACAAGTTCTGTAAATTGTGTGCAATAAAAGAAGGTTTTTAGTAATTCATTAACCAATGGGCAAGTTTAATAATGTACTCTTTTACCACCATCCTATCGTTCAAGTCAGGCACCTAGTATCTACTCAAAACATACCCCAACACTGCTTTCTCTAACATCAAGCATTCAAGCATCAGTGTTTCCTGATAAAATATCACGACAATCATAACTAAGCGGGATAAGTTGAACTCCTCTCCCTATTGAGTTTCCCAAAATCTCAAGGAAATTCTTGAGCAATATCAACTCCAATTATATATTAAGCCAAAGTTGTAAGAAATTGCATAACCACCCCCTCTCTCACCCCCACCTATTTCCATCCAGAAATGATTTGGGTCCAGGACCAAGTTCCTGTATAATTCATTCAAAACTAAAAGCACTCCAAAATGTTAGGTTTTTCCTGGAAATGTCAAAGGGGTTTCTGGGGCATTTCAAGGAAGGGACCAACATTTCCAGTCTGTTTCCAAGACATATCTGCAACGGCCAATGCCTTGGCGAATTTTTCTAAAAAGCCTAACTAATGCTCCCCTAACCTAACTCACGCCTCTATAAACCCTAAAACAAAGGCGACAAAAAAAGGCATTCATTTTCATCTACCTTTACAACTTAAACTTGACTGCAACTACTTCAAGGACACTGTTGCTGCTGCAAGGAGATTGCATTGATTGTTCCTACCTCGTTGATGCTCTCTGCTGCTACCAAGGAGACTGCCAAGTAAGGATATTTCTGATTTCAAGGTTTTTCATTGTAGAAGACCGAGTTTTTGTCATTTGATTTGGGTTGTTTTTTTCCAGAGTTTTCACCAGTCAAAAACTCGGGTTTTTTTATTTGGGTTTTTGCTACTTACCTCATGCAGGATTTATTTTTTAATTTAAGTTACTTTGTTGCAACCTGCAGGATTGCTTTCTACAATGTCATCAAGCTCAAGCTCTGTAGGTCAACAGGAACGCCAAGATACAAAGGTTTCCTTTAAATTTGATCCTCATTCCCCTCTTTCTAGAAATGCAACAATGATAAATAACATCTCTGGTGGAGTTTTTTGAATTTGGATATAGGGGTGCAAGAATACATACAAGAGCTCCTAGTCATTTTAATGCCCATTTTACTCAGAATTACTCAGAATGGGATAAGTGTTTATTTTGAACCTCATAACAAGATTTTTTTTATTGAATGCCGAAGCATTACAATGGGCACTGACTTACATAGATTGCTGGCATCTCTGCCCATGTTTTGGAGGAAACATATAGCGAGTTACAATGTTGAGTAAGCGTACAAATTAAATCAGTGAGCACCTTTAGCTAAGCAGCTATGGGTAAGAGGCATCCACGCCATCAAAATCAACCAGGACATGATCCTGGCCTCAACCGCTTGACTCTCCATGTCGGCATGTCGGGGGCCTTTGCATCCAGCAAGAATTGATCCATGGTAGGCTCTATGTGAGCCAAACAACTTTACCAATGTACCAAATGACCTTTGACCATAACAAGAATTTAAATAAAGCCTAGATATATGACTTTTATGAAGAAGCAAGAGGAAGCAGATTCGATGGCGACAAGAGCTCATGGCCAATTGAACAAGCTTCTGCGGCTTGGGGCAATACTTTACGGCTACATGCGGGTGACAACATGACGCGACAAGAAGAAATGGGGGCCTGCAGCGAAGAGGTAGTTAGGAATGAAGTGGAGGAAAGAAAAACAGATAGAAAACCGTAAAGTAGGCCACCTACACATTTAAGTATTAGCCCAATCTCAGCTCCTTCACATCCTTTGTGATCAACTCCAAAATTTTGGAATAGGACTCTCCATTTTTACATAAGCTAACAAAATAAGTGGGACCACTAGAAAGGGCATTCAACAACAAATCAAGAGAGATAGTTGACAAGTTGGTTGCATGTTGCATTTATACAAATGGGATCCTTTTCAACTTGTAACAACTGATTGCAATACCGGGTAGGAAGGCACCCTACAAATTATTGAAGTTATAGATAGCTATAGAGTGGGCCTTTAGAAGACTCTTTCTTGCTCCACAAATAGAAGATAAAGTCCCCGATAATTTTGGTATGTTTATAGCCTCACAAAGCAGAATGATAGACCTTGAATCTCTTCATGATAAGTTTCAATGACTTGTTTTACATGGTGGTACCTCTATGGCCAAGATGCTAAGCACTTTGCAGCTTTTTGCCATTTAAATTCTATCACAAGCACATTTTGTAACTCTCTAAAATCTTTTATTTTTAAATCTACAATTTGAATTAAGTAGATTTTAATTTACAAATTCCAACAAACTTGGCCTCTACAGGTTGTGAGTTCTTCTTCAGCTGAGTGGAATTGGAGAATATACTCCTTTATCCGCTATGTTAAACAAGTTGGTGGCAAAGAGGGGAAGGGCATTAGTCTTTTTGCATTCTAACTTGTGTCGTGTGTCACACTAGAGCATCAAAACAACTTGGCTCGATGCTTCCATAGATACTATGCCCATCTTTCATTACGTAAGGATGATAGGGGAGGGAATTCTACATAGAAATCACAGAGTGGAGCTAGTGGGAGTGGCACTGTCACTATTGTATGTAGTTGTCATGATCTTAGGGATGATTTAATTTTGATGCAGCTCCTAAGCATGATAGTATGATCATTGATGTAATTTGAACAAAAGCTATCAATCATGATTTATGAAGTTATGGATATTACCAATTGTGTCTTTTTTATTTTTTCTACTAATTATGCACAAACCATGGAGATTATTTATTTTTGTTTATACAATACATTTTTTTAATGTATGGATGTTTCCATGGCATATTGTATTGAAACCAAACTGTCTCGATATGGGTACAGGTACGGATATGGGTACAGTTTCGGTACACTGAAACGGAAATTTTTAAAAACCTCTGGTATGGTACGCTTTTGGGTACGTTATATATATGTAAAAGACCTATTCGTTTTTAAAAGACAACTCAAAACAAATAAAAATATATATACAAAGAAGCTCTCACGATGAAGAGACGCAGCTGCTGAAATCAGCCAAGAAGGAGAATGAACTAGTACAAACAAAGAGTCTTTTAAGAATTGTATGCAAACCCGGAGGTAAGTGCTGCAAGGTTATTGTTGATAGTGGTAGCACAGACAATTTGGTGTCTAATGAAATAGTAGAGAAAATTGGGTTGAAGAAGATCACACATTCAAATCCCTACAAGGTTTCATGGCTTAAAAAGGATTTCAATTTTCATATCTTTGTAAGTGAACAATGCTTGGATTTCATATTTCACCAAGAGTTGTCTTTTAAAGACGTTTTTGGGACGGGTACGTACTGGGTACGTACCCACAGTGGCAGGGTACGCTATGGGTACAGTAAACCATACCCGTAGTGTACCCTGCCACTGTGGGTACATACCCACAGCATACCAGTACTCGTACCAATACCTGGTACGTTTCCAGGCTGGTGCGTGGGGGTCTGGGACATTTCCAAACAGTCTTGGGTTCATATAAAATTTGTATTCCCCAAACACCTATTTGTACTCGCATCTTGAAAAACCAATCTTAAACCTTTCAAGTGTCTATAGGCATTTAGGGCGGTACCTACTTGAACAGCATTCTTACTTTGAGACCCAATTTACCTCCAACAAGCTGAATTATCATTTTTGAATGTTTTTGACATTAAGTGTGTGGCCTCGATTGAGAAAACTCCTAATTTGTAGCGAAAGCATAAGCAATGTCACCCAAATCTACCAACATAGCCACCACGTCAATGTGTGACCTCGTGTTAATAGTCTACACAAATCAATTTTCCACTCTAAAAATAAATGATCCTTTAGAAAACAATCATTGGAAGAAGTCACACATCTTATGATGAGTCTCCAAATATAAAAAGTTGCAGTTCACCATGATCACACGACTGAAAATGTTCTATACTATGACTTCAAAATCCTTTGTTTTCCCTCCAATTGCCATACCCTCACAAGAAAAACTTCCAAGATCCTTATAATACCTAGAAAACTCATTATACTCGTGAATCTTCACCAAATAGAAGCTTTTTTCCGAAACGGCATCATTATTTTTGGATTTCAAATCTAGGGTAGGGTACTTCTTTTTGCTTCATCTTTGCAGATGTTTCTTAAACCCCTACCTTTCTTTTCACCTCAATAGGTGAGTGGGAAGTCATATTCATAAAGTGATTCAAATTAAAATCTACCTTAGATGTCTGCACACATTAAAATGGGAACTTGGTCGTTGGCACTATCTGCACAATCACTCGGGTACTTCTTTTTGATTCATCTTTGCAGATGTTTCTTAAACTCCTACCTTTCTTTTCACCTCAATAGGTGAGTGGGTAGTCATATTCTATAAAGTGATTTAAATTAAAATTTATCTTAGATGTCTGCACACGTTGGAATGAAAATTGGTTGTTGGCACTATCTGCACAATCACTAAAACTTGATATTCAAACTCAAAAGTAAATTTGTTCATGTAGTTGTTCTTAATTTATAGAGAAACATACCTATTGTGTCATAGCCACCCCCCCATGCTCCTCAACTACCCTCAGGAAATGAGGTACAAGCAGCATTGACGTATCTTGGGCCATAAATTTCCAAGTATAAATCTGCTTTTGGCCACAAAGTCACCATACCAAGGATCTGGTTCAGCACTAGTTGCCATTCAGTATGCATTGGTTCTACACTAACTCTGCTTGTCACCCTGCAGCACTGTTGCCTATCAGTGACTCAACCATTGGTACCAATTGCTCAAGTATCTTTCTACATTCAAATGAGGAGTTCACTTATAATGTTGATTCGACTAAAATTTAAAATCAAAACACCTTATCATTATTGAAATGTGGTCACCTAAATTATGTTTTCTGCGAATGTCATAGTTTTATATGTTTATTTAATATTTTTAAAGTGAGTGTTGAGGGAGAACACTTCATCCTGGTTTTAGCTGGTATTTTCTATGCATCCACTGAAAGGCTAATATTTAATATTTTATTTGGAGTGTTCTATATTTAAGGAAGGTGTTGCATTCAAACTAGTATAAATATGAACAATTAAGGCAGTGGCTGGTAGTTTTATATCTAGTCATTGATGCCAAATGGGCAGGAATAGGACTAGTACCTAACAAGGAATGTCCATGACGCTGCCATGTGTCAAAATACAGGGTCAAGACCCCAATAAAGACAGGAATGGGCCATACACAGAATCAAAAGAAAGCAAAAGATGACAGTACAAGTCACAAAAGATTAAGAATACTTGGAAAAGCAACAGAGATTCTTGATATCAGAATCTCAAATATATCTTGAGAGAAGTTTTAGCTGATAGCTGTTAACATTCAATGCTATGGAATGCTTAGTGAGTGTACCGTCATTAATGTTTAGTAAGTGCAATGACTATTTGAGTATTAGTTAAGATTTGTTTGATACTTGAAACTATCATCCAGCCCCTAACTTACAAAAGCATCTCAAGTGTCACATTAAGGGGCATCACTCCTTATCATGGTTACCGAGTCCAGAAATTTGGATTTGTTCAGAAGGGCCAAAAAAGCCAAAAAATCCGGAACTCTTGAAAAAGTTTAGAAAAAATCGATGCAGAATATATACATATTATATATAAACATAATTTATAAATATGCAAAAATTGACAAGTACAGAGAAAAATATTAACGTGATATAAAATGTTAATATATTTAATATAAATGATATAAAAGGGTGTTGGGTATCTTATTATTGCAAAAAAAAATTAAAAAT
Organism: Taxus chinensis; assembly: GCA_019776745.2. Lineage (NCBI taxonomy): Eukaryota > Viridiplantae > Streptophyta > Pinopsida > Cupressales > Taxaceae > Taxus > Taxus chinensis. Next base: position 231,079,329 of record CM034151.1, on the reverse strand, counting down.
TAGAAAAAATCGGAAAAAAAACAGGGCCGACCCAGACAAAATTTATCTGGGCTGCCTGAAAAATCTTGATCCGGCTGGATTTTGTGCAAATCCGGCCGGATTTGGTAATTATGCTCCTAATAGTCTAGATTGTACTATTGTAGTGCATTGTTTAGCTATCGAGTAGCTCCTATGACTGTATCTGTTCATCATTTAAATAATAAAATGTCCTAGCCAGTTTATTTATTAGATGTTTTCTCTCTATGATTGATGGAAGTTGAGGTCTTCCATTATCCCCTAATTGATTGTTTCTATCAGCACAAGGGAGTTTGGGTAGCGTTAGAGTTCCTGCCCACAGCTAATCATTAGAACTACAATTTATCATAAATTTATATTAGGGTGGCCTATGAGCAGTGTCATCAATGACTAAATAGATATACTTCTAATGCCTATTAACCAAATTTTGAAAACGGATTTCATCCCAATAGTTGGAATGGTTCCCAAAGCATTTATTTGTCCCATTGCATTGACTTAACAGACAATTTCGCGTAACTAGATTTTATTTCTGAGGTCAGACAGGTGGAAAATTTAGAAATTAAACCTGCTTTCCCACACAGAACCCAGCCTCGCCTAAATACAGTAGGTGTCAAGTTTTGAGATCAGATGATTGAACTCCAATATAGCATGGCAGCATCAGTCCAATTGCCAAATTACACATAAAATTACCTTGCATTACATCAAAATCCCTCCTAGCATGATAAAATGCTTCTTTCATATGACGTACTGTTGAGCCTTTTTGGCCAAGAGCTTACCAGGTTTTCATGAACTTTGCTGGGCTAAGGCCCTCTCCTAGGTAAATTAAGCAAAAAGAGTATTGAATCAAAATCAGAAATTTTGTGGAAGTTAATGATCATAAAATTGGCTTCTGGATGATGTAGCCTGTCTGTCTTCACACCCTCATAAACCAATGACGCTGCCAAGGAAGTCACTAAGCTGGACAAGAAAGGAGATGCCGATAAGGATTCCTGATTTCTGTTTCAAAGAATGAATGAGGAATAGTCTGCTATTTGTTTAAACTCTTCTTAGAAGTTAACGTGGGTTGTATATACCTTCTTATATAATGCTGATTTCTACCAGTGTTTGGCATCAGCACACGGGCGTAGAAGCAACCTTCAGACTCTTGTTCTTCACTTTTACTTCATTCTGATGGTAAAACCTATATTTCACACTTTCGACTTGGATATTCAATGAAATTTAGTCAATAAAATCTGTTCCGCATCAATTTTGGTATTTCAGCCTCATGAGTGGATGAGTTTGAAGCTTGAATTTTCTAGATTTCAGTACTTTAATGTTATACTGGTTACAAATATACTCCCAGTAAATTTGAGCTGATAAGTGACAGCATCCTTGTAAATAGGATGGTCCATGGGATAAATGGGTTGGGCTTTCAAGAGATGCTGTTAAGACGCCTCATGAAGCCATGTATGAGCGCTGTCGTGTTATTATTGCTTTCTTCTTCGGAACTGGGGTCCCATTTTTAATCTGAGTGCATTTTGGCAATAAATGATTTTAAAATTATCATGTTAAAGGGACAAGAGTAAAACCTCCAATCCTTGAACAAGACCTTTGAGGCACCTTGGCTTCCATTCTTACTTTTGGGACAAATAATGAGGCTGAAGCTTGGTCTCTAATCGATAGCCTCCAACTTGCCTTATCCTAAGGGGTGAGAAATCTTGAGGTGGATTCGCAGATTATTATCAATGCAGTGAAGAAGGGTTATATTCATAACTGGAAATTCAATCAAATCATAAGGAAAGCACAGGTTGAGCGAAAATTTTCAGGAGATCCCCTTTGCCCATTGCTTCCGTGAGACTAATTAACAGGTGGATTTGCTAGCCAATGTGGGGGTTGAGTTGGGACCTTTTACAAAATTTCCCTTGAAGTGATCAGGATTGGAGGAACTCCTCCTTCATGATGGTAACGATCTTCGAGATGTTTAATTTTCTCAAATTTTCATTTTCTTGTTAAAACTTTATTGAACCCCTTAAGACTTTTGGTAATAATAGACTAATAATACTTGTGACAGTGCCACCCCCCCTCTATATATCTTATCTTGCTCTTATAGTTATAGATATGGCCATGCCTTTTCATTAATGCCTTGTATGTGACAAGCCAGTCAGACAAGTTTTTATTCACGTCTCCTCTGTTGTCTGCTCTCGCAACTTTTACATTTCGACAGCTCTCTATGCTCCTCTTTGGTTTTCAATGGTTTCCTTTTCTCGCTACCTAAAATCCTCTCGTCTTTTGTGGCATGGTCTCTTCTCACCGTCTGGCCCAATGTTTTAGTGTTGACAATGGGATAAGAGAGGACTTTGTGGAACATGTTTTGGGTTTCAGCAGATGCAATGATGTTACAGGTGTCAAGCGTTCTATTTCTTCTATCACAGAAGAATTTCTTTTAAAACTGGCCTCTACCACCCCAGCCTTCTTCAATTTCTAGTTTCTGGTCAAGAATTTGTTCCATCCTGAGTCCTTTCCTCCTGTCTTAACTACAGCTTATTTGGGAGGTCATTCATCCTTTTATTGACAGAGAAAAAATCACTGGAGAACAAAAAATATTGTCTAAATATGCTCTTTTCCGAGCATGATTTTAAGGCTCCTCTAAAAGCTGTGGAGCTTAGAGTGGACTCATGCTCGGCTCAGTGTAAAGCTCTGGAGAATTCTGCCTCCTTACACATTGAAGTCAAGGACAAGATTTCTTATCTAGTAAACAGGAAGGATTTCTCATAAAAGAGCAAGAACTCATCTTCCCCACCACCCCTCTCTCCACTGAAATCAAAGCCTGTCTTTCATAGCCCCCCTCTATGAAGTGGGAGGAAAGGTCCAAGGAAGGTGGAGGGTTTGACTGTGGAGGAAAGGATTCGTGAGATAAAAGGACCTATGGATATTGAGGAGGTGCTGGTGGGACCTCCCCCAGCTTATGGAAATGGGCATGGTACATCTATGGCATCTCAAGTTGGTGTTTTTCTAGCTGCTAAGAGAACCAATCTAAACTTCTGGAGTGCAAGGCAAAGTTCTTGGACCCTCAACAGAAAAAGTATTCAATGAATTTGCTCCTCTTTGCAAGAAAAGCGGCAGAGAGGGCAATGTCCACAAGGGGAAAACAGCAGTGGTTGACATTGAAGGGAGGGATGCTGCAGGCAGTGTGGGATTCGCAGATGTGGGAGAAGATCCTCTTCTCCCCCCATGCTTTAATGACCTCTCTTTGTCTCGGATCTGCCCCTGGAGTGGTTGATAGTGTTGCATGGCCAATTGTTTTCTGTTCTTTGTTTTGGCAATCTATGGAGACGGTTTGATGGCTGTTTGGTCTGCTGGTTGGTTTGCAAGTGTCGGTGTGCCTTGATGGGTGGTGTTCTTTGTGTCTAGTTTCCGGGGTGGGTGTTGTCAATAGTTTTTGTCTCAGTTATGCTTTTTCTTTTCTGCAGATTGGGCTCGCCATCCTTCAAAGATGGCGTTCAGGTGCTCACTTCCCTTGGGTGTTTTGCTTTCAGAATGGCTGGGTTGGTGCAGGTTGTTGTTTGGCTCCGTCTTTTTGTTGTTTCAGTAGCTTTTAGGCTGACTGACAACAGGTAGACGTGCTTGGCCACTCTCCTTTCTTTCTGGCTTCTTGGGTGTGACTTTTTTTATCAAATGTGTGGTCTTTAGTGCTGCCTCAGTTAGTCGTTTGTGTTATTTTCCATTATATATGTATCAGCTGTTATTTTACTTTCTTGCTTTTTAAAAAAAGGATGAGGGCCCCAACAGAACCCCTCATTTTGCCTATCAAATAAATGATTTTAAATTGGATCAATCAATTCATGGGCTGCAAATATTATACCAGCCACTTACCAGAAAAAAATTGAAAGATTGTTTAGTGTACAAATTAATTACCAAGGACATGGAAAAAAATGATGTGTAAATACATGTATTTTCTCACACCAGATATATTTCTATATCATTCCTGACTATCTTTATAGAGTATTGGAGAGTGTGCAAAAGAAAGTTAAAAATACAGATTATCCCATCACTTAATTGCAAATTACTAATTAATTACAGAAATTTTAAGCCATTTCACCTGATATATCCCGCCATAATTCCATGTTGTCTCTCCATGGCGCACCAAAATAACATCTGTAATTACCGATTGCTCTGACATCAATGCATTTTCATCAGGACAATTACAGTCCATTCTGTTTTCCCCTCTGCATTTTTAGCCACAATTATCTCTTCAAGAAAGAATGATAGAATAGTCAGAAGATATATACAAATACGACAACTGATTGCACAATAACAATCCATAGTCTTTCATACTCACTATTATACTAAAAATATGATTATACAGTATACTTGCTATTATAAATTTATACTAATAAACTTGGACAATTTGTAAACTAACCAAACGAAAAAAATCAAACCTCAATCTACTTAGGTAGACCACCGATCAACCCCACCCCCTGTAACTAAATGATAGAGACTAACGTCAAATCTGAATATCTTACTTTTAAAATAGTATTGCGTGCAGTAGACTTGGAGAAGAAAGCAAGAACAATGCAAGACAAAATAGAAAAAGGTCAAATCATACAAATTTGAAAATTTTAACAGAATTGTTATGGATAAAGATCCGTAATAAATATAATGTCAAATATTATTGAAATTTTTGATGAATTGTACGTTGAACATTCAATATTTTATATTTCCTGTTATTTCTACTCAAAGAGGTATGGTAAAAAACTAGCCTTCTAATTTGATAATATAGAACTGGAATTGCAGAAACATTCTTTTTGGGATGAGATGGAAACATTGTGCTTTCTTTGGTCTTATAAGTAATTGAATACAGGAGGGGCAAATCTGACAATTCGACATTCACAACTCTTCCAGATGAACCTGACAAATTGATGATGCAAGCTCAGAATAAAAATGTATTGAGGCATATAATCATCCTGCTTCAAGGATGATGCCAATTCCTTTCAACAAAGTTTCAGATGCATGGTCTAAAGTGCGTAGCTTAATGACATTTTTTTAAGCATGGAGCTCTATTTCTAATGGCAATGCTGATTTGAACAGTTGGTTTTTGAAACTTGTATATTTCAACTGTCGATCCAGTAAATGTTATGGTTGCTAGGAGTGTAGGTCATCATTATTTCAAGAAATTTGATCATCAATTATTTGTCGCTTTTGTTACTACCAGGTTCCTTAACTTGTTGGCCAGTTGCATTTTCAAGCTTAACCAAGTTGCCACTGATCAATTTATCCAATGTGTCTCTTATGCTGTGCAGACTTATACACTTTTGCTTTGGTATTATGTTCATCATTTCTATTGTCATCTCCTCTATATTGATTGGCAATATTTTATCATAATCTAATGTACCCGTACTGATAACCACCTTTTGGGTTTTTTAACTTATTGTCTCTCTTTCAAGACTTCATCAGTAATGATGTGTGCTGGAAAAACCGTTTTTTATCAGTTATAAAAACCAACATATTCCCTGAAATGGATTATTTAATTCTTATAATCTTGCTAAATGTTTTCATGATATTACCAATCACCAAAGAGTACTTCATCGAGGATATTTTGACCACTAGCAGGCGCATGATATTAATATCATCTGATAGCTTGTTGAAAGCCTCGCTAATTGAAGCACCAAGTGCTTGAATTTTTTAATCAAAAAAGTAACATATTTGTTTATTCTTCCTTTATCATATTGTAATTCTCCGTTTATTGTTTCTCACACTCCTTCATTTTTCATTGTCATCTTAACGTTGTAATGGGGATCTCCAGAAAAACTGGGGAAGACTCTGTAAGATGGTTGAACAAGTTTTTAAGCATTTAAATGGTTCTGAACAAAACTATACTGATAAAAACACCAAATGGTTTGATGCTGGGATGTTTTTTTTCTGGTTGAAATGGCAAATACAAGTTCCAGTCATTCCAACAACATATAGCTTTGAATTTTAACTGTCCCAAATATGTTTTCATCTAAATATTTTTTATAATATATTTAACTTAGACAGTAGTGAGGTGAGCCAAGATCTGGCCACATGGAGGAAAGAAGTAAAGGATTTGGATGGCAGTGAAATGGTAGAATTCAATGGGCATGTAAGCTTGGGAATCGCAGCAAAAGACAACAGAGTCTCGAGAAAATCAGGAAAGTAAGTTTCCTGGAACAAAATGAAGGAGAAGTTGACAGCTCACAAGATAGGCAACCTATGGCAAAAAGAGGTGAACAAGTACAAGAAATACAGGATGTAATGGTGTAACCGGTAGAAGCAAATACTTAAAGATCAGCAAGTGTTAATAAACAAACTGACAAAAGTAAAGTTAAAGTTAAAACACTCTTGTTGAGTCACCTTCAAAGAAGGGACACATAAAAAAGTTATGGAACAGAGATGTTTACAGTTACACAAACCGAATGTAGTAGATCATGGATAAGCAACAAGAGGAGATGTGGCAACACATAAGGTATTGGGTAAAATTATGGGTGACGCAAACAAAAGATCAAAAGGTAAGGAAAAGAATAAAAAAGGAGAATGGAAATCTCTAGGCTAAAGTAAAGGCAGACATACAGATGCGAAGAAAAAGGGAGAATAAGGAGAGAGAAAACCATGGTGGATATTATATGGACTGCAGAACAGTTGGAAAATATAGGAAACGGACAAAAGAGATGCCCTTGGGCAGTTATGTGACTGGACATATCAGAGACACCAACAGACCAATTCAAATGAAAATTCTGTAGAGTCAAGTTTTTTCGTTACACAGTTTGCTATCATTGTACATTCACCATAAATTCGTTCATTAAAGAATGTCATAATTTCACATATATGTGGTGTGATACGCTTCTTGTGAATAATGTAATTTTGAAGAGTCCAAAATTCTAGCTATTGAGAACCACTAGAAGACCAGGTGAATAATTTACATTTGAATTATGGTATTCAGTACAGTACAAAAGCCTGGACTGCTGTGGCCTACTGTTGAGCCTATCCCTGTTGTTTTCCACTCATACGAGTTTGACTTTCATGATCAGACTTCTCCAGCACAAGTCTAATGACTGAGTCCAAGTGAAGTCGGACATGTGTTCAACATGTACATTATGACTACATACATCAATGAAGACATCCATATCCATACATTCTGTTGCACTGTTTCATGATATGATGATGGCTGTTATAAACACCAGTAGACAGATTTTGTTCTTTTACAAAAGACGTAATAATCTGGCTGCATCTATAATTTCTTCAATGTAGTTGATAGCGAGATTTTCAGTGTTGTTTCAATTTCACATCCTAGCTGATTGTGAACCCATACTGTGTGGTCCTCACCAAGCATAGCCCTCATACCCATGCAGTCAATTCCCTCGTAGGATCATTGAAAGATTGAAAAACAAGAATATGGAAAAAATATATTGATAGGATGCAAAGTGAATCAAGAGGAAGGAAACTAGGGACATTAGAATTAGTTGACAAAGGAATTCACTTTCTTCTGGGATATTATGATCAACAACCTCATCAAACATGACGTCAACGACACACGGGTTATGCCCCAGCAAATGAGTGATAGCCTAGAACTAAATGTGATCCATAATTAGCCCGGTTATACCAAAGTCAAATTCATAACCACGAATCTTACTTAGTCCATGACCGTCTTAAGTTCTTGACTGATTATGTGCAGATTTTTAGTACTATGCCTATGCACATACATTCATAGAGTTGTCAATATTTCCACTTATATAAAGGAAATAAAAGAACTAAACATAGAACAGGCAGCAGTCGTGGTATTTTTCAAAAGCCATGCTATTTCAATAAAAGCTATTTTATAGTTATGTTTTTGGGAAACGACTATTGTTCGGTCAGTAATGCTAATTATTATTTGGGTTTAAAATCAATAATGGGTGGATATTAGTGTTACAAGGCTAGTCTTTTTATATCATTGCGATTAGATTTGTAATTATGTTAATATTACAAATCTTGTATCGTGTCTTTTCTTGAAAATCGTGTTCAAGAGAATACTAGTTTTTGTTTTTTATATTTGTTTGTACAGATGCATTTTCAGTAGAAACCAACATCCTAGGTATTTTTGTTTAACAATGGACATTCTATTGGATAAATTCACTGGGCTCAACTACACATGGAGAGTCAAAATTCAGATGCAATTAATGAGCAGAAACTTGTGGGGAATAGTAAGTGGTAAAGAGAAACAACCAGTAGATGCTAATAAGTTGTTGGAATGGCAGAGTAAAGATGATAAAGATAAAGCCATTATTGGGCTTGCACTTTCAGATACTGAATTACATCACGTGGATCTAAAAAAGTCATCCACAAAAATATGGGAATTGCTGAATAAAACTTTTGGTACTAAAGCAATTGATGCAAAAAAAAAATTGAAAGTTGCACTTATTCAAACTCATAATGAATAATGGAATCACAATGTCAAGTCATATCAATGAGCTAAGAGCTCTTATGAGACAGCTAACAGAAGTCAAAGTTCCAGCTAATGATGAGGATGCAAAAGCTATATTATTAAACAATTTTCCTTCCAAGTACAGTATTGTTGTTTTTACTCTTGGTCAAATGCCTCCCAAATCACTAGAAGATATGATTTCAGCCATCGCCCCCCTCTTCGGATTGCCATCCCATCAAGAGCTTCTTTTCGTCAGCCTCGAATGTTAGGAAGGATGTGGCTACCATTTATGAGTAGACTACTGGTCCTTGTTTGTCCCCTCCTTCATTCCCTTCTCTGTTTCTCCCTTCTTTCTCCCCCATTTGTTTCATTGCCCCCGCTTGTCGGGGTTTGGCTCCAGGGTTCTTGTTTGTTTTGGTTCTTTTCCTTTCTTTTGTTTTTGGGAACTCGTTTTTGAGTTTTCCCTGCTCGCACTTTGTATATTATTTGGGTTGCAATCCCATTGACCTACTTTTGTGGTCATTCATTGGACATTAAAATATTTATCTTATCTTATCTCCTTGCTAAAGAAAAAGAGCTACAGAAGATATAAATGAGGAAAGTGTGTTGTATTCAAAAAGCAATAGTAGAAGAGCCCGTCTGGTTTACCCTAGCGGTGGGGAATGTGGGCTATATGTGGGAGGTCTCAGGGTCCATTCCCCGGGCTAGCCACCTCTATAGCTCGTCGTTACTCAGCTAGGCAGTTCCAGGCGGATCAGCTGCTTCGGTGGCAGAGGTGATCTCTCGACGTGGTGCCAAGCCGGCTCGGTGTTCAATGCGACGGGGGTCGGGGTCAGGCACGAATCCTGTGTTCAATGTGACGAGGCATGTCTGGCATTACGGCACGAGAGTTATCCCAAAACCACTTTTAAGCCCGTCCGGTTTACCCTAGCGATGGGGAATGTGGGCTATATGTGGGAGGTCTCGGGGTCCATTCCCCGGGCTAGCCACCTCTATGGCTCATCGTTACTCGGCTAGGCAGTTCCAGGCGGGTCAGCTGCTTCGGTGGCGGAGGTGGTCTCTCAACGTGGTGCCAAGCCAACTCAGTGTTCAATGCGACCGAGGTCGGGGTTAGGCACGAATCCTATGTTCAATGTGACAAGGCATGTCTGGCATTGCGGCACAAGAGTTATCCCAAAACCACTTTTGCCGATGGGGTGGGAGTGGTGCGGTCAAGTCACATGGTTGTGTGCTTGCCCACCCGGTTTCAAATCCCCCCGAGGCAGATCCTCCTCGGAGGTGGTTTCGCCGCTAGAGGCAGCATCTCTGCTCGTGCTAACACTGGTGATTACTCCTCACTGCTGACGCTGGTGGTTGCTCATCTCGTTGTCAACGCCGGTGGCTCCTTCTCCTCTCGCTGCTGACGTTGGTGGCTGCTCCGCTCACTGTTGCTGCTCCTCTCGCTGCGGTCGTGGCTACTCCTCTCACTGCTGACACTTGTGGCTGCTCCGCTTGCTGCTGATCCTGGTGGTTGCTCCTCTCGCTGCCAACGCTGGTGGTTGTTCTAATAGTTGTCCCACTCGCTGCGGTCGTTGTCGACGGTTGCTGCATCTTCACTTCGATTTCATGGTTGCTTCAATTGGGTTCCTAATAGTGGTCCCCTTCATTGTAACCAGGTTGTGGATCCTCTCAAAAATCCTCAAGTGTACAAGGATGTGGGTCCTTTCAAACACCCTCAATTTACCCTCAATCCAAAAAAAAAGAGCAATAGTAGAAAATTCGACAAAAATAAGGAGGAAATTGAATGTTCCTATTGCAAGAAAAAAGGGTGCACATCCTAGCACTATAAAGCTCGAGCTAAAGGTATGCTCAATGGGAAGCTCAAAACAAATGAAGCTAATATAATCACAGAACCAAATGATGAGAATGAACTAATGAATGAGTATAATGGGTATAATTATAAAGATTTTTTATACCGAGTGAGTAGCATCCTATTGGAGGATGGATGCAATGGAGGAAGGAGGTTGATTAGTGACCTCTCATCAATCACTAGCAACGGGACAGCAAAATTGCTTAAATGACAACCATTTACACCAAAACGACTAAAGCCAAGGGTGTTTTCCAGGTGGCAGAGGAGATTGTCTCATACCATTCGTGATTAGAGAGGAAGCGATCTACAACGGTGGCTACATACAAAGACAACCAGGAATGATTCCTTGTTATTACTATTTTAGTATTTTCATGTTTTCTGTTGTGTTGTGTTTCATGTTCAGAATTTTCTTATCTTCATGTTTTGTTGGTGTGTTGAATAAACCCTTGCTGCAACATTTGGGAAAGATGCATGTTCCAAAGAATCTGACTTTTGGGGGCAAAAGAAGATTTCGATGTAAACTCAAAATGGATAGTTGTCCAAATAATTTGAGAGATCTAGGAATTTGTAGGATTCAAAATTCGGGAGTTCAGGGAAAGGGGTTCGGGAATTGTCCCACAGAATTCAACTCGGGAGCTACGTATTTACGAGGGTCACGAGACAACTTGATGGAGTTGTACCTGATCAAAGTAGTGTTTTCAGAGAGCATCATTTGCAAGATGTGGTACTCCTCTCCCATGTTCACACCAAGTGGGAAAAAGATAGGAAATTAGTGTTTCATGTGAGTATATTTATTAATCTAATATTATGTGAGTTGTAATAATTAGTTATAGTCTAAGGAAAATAATAGTAGTGGTTGAAATCGCTCACGTAAAATGGAATTAGCTGTAAGATAATAAGATATAATAGGGGTTGAGAGATTCATGGAGAGAGATTTGGGGGGAGAATGATAAGGCATTTATCCTAATTTTTAGGAGAATGAAAGCCTATAAAATGTAATCTCTTGATTATGAATTGATAATGAAGATTTTATTATTTGTAACTTATACCAAATTATCAGATATTCTGTCATCCACATTGGAACTGCTCCCAAATTCTCTACCTTCTCCATAGCTTCCATGGTCTTATTGGACTACAAGTATTTTCATTTCTTTGGATGCAATTTCTAGCATTGTGCACTACATCGCAATGGTTGCAAATAGTAGTGGCACTTTTCTTGCCTTTCCATTTGCTTTTCCCCTTGCTTGAGGCAGCAACTTGCTGATTTGAAGAAGTTTCACCAGGTCCCTGCTTTCTATTCATTTCAATGTAATAAGCTTCGACACATGCTTCAGCAATGGTCTTGGTCTTGGCCACAAGTAGTTGTCTCCTTAGGTTGTTATAAAGACCTCCAAGGTATTTCACAACAACTTTGTTGTCTTGAGTATCCAAACCCATTTGGATTGCTTGCCAATTCAATTCAATTGTATACTCTTGCACACTTTGCCCCTGCTGCTGCTTGTAAAACTGCCGTTTCATACCATGCTCTTCCTCGTAACAAATAGGATAAAACTGAGACTTTATTAAGTTCTTAACCTAAGTATGGGTGGTTTCTTTTTCAAGGCCAAGATTGTACACAACTTTCATGCCAAGTAAATGGATGACTAGAAAGTTAAGACATGCAAGGAAAATTGGTTTTTCTTCACTCCTTCGCTTCAGCTTTAAAAGGTGGCAAAATTGAGGGATTATAAGAAGGTGCCTTGGCGCTACTCTTTTCCTTGATCTTTCAGATGCTCTCTCTCTGCCTCATCATGGACCTTGGGTATCTCCAGCAAAATCCCATGTTTGCTGATAGATGCCTCCACGAACTTCTCCATCTTTTCAGCCTTCCTCTTTGATTGGGAGATGCTTGCAACATCCACCTCTAACTTCTGAAATCTCTCTTTTTAGTTTCCATACCATTAAGGTAGGTCTCCTTCTTGAGCCATGATTGCTCTAGCTTGATAATTCACTTCCATCAGCAAATGTCCTGCTGTAAATAGTAGTAAGCTGCCTTCACTTCTTGCCTTTGCCAATCTGGTCAATGGCATTAACTGCAACCTGTCACACCTCAATCCACAGTGTCCGAAGAATACTTGGAAAGATCCCATAGCAATATGATCAATAATTAGCCTAGTTATACCGATGCCTAATGCATAACTACAAATCTTACTTAGTCTAAGACTGTCTTAACTGATTTTGTGCAGATTTTTAGAACTAGGCCTATGCACATACTTTCAGAGATTTGTTCATACTGTCAATTATATGAATAAACTGAAAGAACTGAATATAAAACGTGGAAATGAAGAACATAGCAGCATACACAAGTGAGACAACAGAGGATTTTCCAAGTAGGAAAACTCCAGCAAGTGGGGTTGTGCCTCCAAGTCACTATAACCAAGAATGAATGGTGGCAAGCTCACAAGGTCACTGATTCAAACGACAACCCATTCTCATTGTTTTGCATTCAATTCACTATGTTCTCCTTCTACTGACTAAGACGGAGAATTCAACTTTAGAAAATTGTACGGCTGCTGTTGAACCCCCTTACTTAACCAAAGCATGCTGGAAACCTGACACAAAAACTTCCAAACTGTTAAACCAACTCAATAGTCAGAATGCCAGTAAATGCAACTTCCAAGCAAGGCAATTGGTTTCATTTTTTGTCTTATTTGTCTCACCCATGTTCTCTTATGACATGGATTAGCTTGGTCATGACCAAATCCACATGTATGAATGGGGAAAGGTATGGCATGGCACAAACCCGTCATTGTGTTTTGTTTAGAAATAGAGAAGGCGGAAGGCCTTCATGAGATCATAGAATCCTTCTTAAGTCTTTCCAACCCTCTTCCACCTGTTCCACGCGACTATAAAATTGCCTTCATCAAGCACATGCCTTGAAGAGAGCGTATACATGAATTCTGAGTATTCTAAGGGTCATAAAAACCACTTAGAGCATTTACACAAATAGGGTTGCATCAACTGTGATGTGTTTATTTACAGATTTATTTTGGATCAGCACAAGTATGTAGATAAGTTGATGACCAGCCTGCCAAAATTCCTTGGACCTCAATGTATAAATTCCCAAAATTCTAAGAGAAGAGCATCAACAAGTGTGAACATGTGAAGCAGCAATATGAAGATTGGCTATAAAATGAGAAAGAGGTAGAGCAGACCCAAAGGTTATTTACGAGTTTTGACTCTTCAAGTCTCAAAATAACTGATTGATTTTAACTTTGAGGAAGAGCCAAAAGAGAACAGTAACTGTGAGAAGATCCAAATGACTGACTGGAAAAGGAATAAGGAAACAAAGATTATCAAGGATGAAGGAAGTTCGGTAACAGAAATTGCCAAAGGGAATACTTCAAGTGACCTCACCGAAGGAGGGAGAGCTCATGGTCAAAGTAGTGCAAGGGGAATATCAGTTTAAGAAAAACTTTATCCCTGTTGCACTCTTCTATTACAAAAATCATATCTGCAACAACGAGAATATGGAAGACATGGTATTTGGTAATATGGCACTGCAAAACTCACACCATGAAACTAAGGAGAACATACGAAAATGATAAAGAGAACAAAGAAGATTGCCATCAAAAGTGTGTGTTTTACACTCTTCATTAGTGTGGATTAAATATATGTACAATGATGAGGGGGTATGTTGCCTCGAAAAGGACAACCACATACATAAAGCAAAAAGTAAAGAAGTTAGAAATTAATTACAGAAACATTTACAAGTGGGAACCTCATCACATGGAGATTATGTGAGATTGCGAATCTTTTGGAGTATCTCCTGTTTGCCCACCCGGATTTCCCTGCTCAATTGGTTATGGACTCTCTTGCAGACGTTAGAGGATAATTTTAGGCAGATGCAGAGAGTGAAGAACCTCATGGGCCCTGTGATAAATATTGCACTTGCCTGAAACTCTCATCAACGGTGTTGACTCTGAGGAATGGCATACAGTAAAATTGGGATCATGGCAGGAAATGCAATAATTCACATGGTTGCAAGAATTCTCGAAATGGTGGGCAATCTAATTAACAGTTCGGATGAACAATTATCTTGGTGATTAGATGCTGCTATTGCCAGAATGAAACACAAAGTTGCAGTGTGTGTGTGTGTGTGTGTGTGTGTGTGTGTGTGTGTGTCAGTGTGTGTGTGTGTGTGTGTATCATCAAAAACCTCATTAATTGCTGGTATGTTATTTTTCGTAAACATATAAGATACCATGCTCTCAATTATCCCGGCAACTACTTGAAGGCCAGGCCATGTTCATCATATACAGAGTTTTCTGTCATTCAACTCCCGATTGATCCAACTCTAAGACAGTAACATGCTATGATGCATAACAAACAGCCCGCTAGAGCTGAAGACTCTCTATCGAACTGATTCAGCATGTAACATGAGGTTCATTGCATCAAAATACCCATATTATTGATAATGACCTCAATTTATCCATGTGTGAGGGAGTTGGAGCCAGAAAGCATGACCATCCGGCAGGCTATAGTCTACTGGAAAGGCAGAGTAATCTCCATGATGTAGTTCGAGGCGTGCTGGGAAACCTCTATGGGGCACATTAATGCAGGCTACACCTTGATGCGGCTGACTACAAGCCCCGGGGAAATTTGTAGGATGGAAACCCCTCACACATGGCTGCTAATCCTAATAATAGGGTAAGGTTAATAATGCATTCCCATTGCTTTAAAGGATCCAGGCTGGGTATCTAAAGTCACCCAGAAGAAGAAACAAAATCAAAACAGAAGAAAAAGTAGAATGCCACTCCACCAGGCCTTTGTCTAGTGGCGAAGTGAGGTGATTGCCATGATGATGGCTAAGGTTACAGACCTACTTGGCATGCTCTCTAATCTAATGAAGCCTCGTTAATGCAGTCACAAGCATATGAGGGTGAAGTTCCAAGCGAAATTGACACAATAAAAAAGCCCTTGCAAATGGCTTGCAAGCCTAAAAGTGGTCTGAGTTCAATGGTGCATTCCTGTGCATTAAGAATCTCGGGTGAGTCTTAAAATTCACCAAGGAAAACAAAAGCAGGAAATGTTTGACGGAATCAGGAAGGCAAATACAGACGTCTTTGAGATTTTTTTTTAATAAATTTCTGGAATTGTTTGATGAAAGTAGGAAGGATTTCCGGATCAGAGGTGCATAAAATTCTGAAACTATAATGTAATGCATGAACATATTTAGCTTTACCGGATTGAAATGGTGCTGTGGTGATGGTAAAGAAACTGCCTTTTATTCAACGCGAGGCCGGAGAAGAAAATGTCGTGCTGTTTTCCTCTCCAATTTACACACAATTTGAGCATTCCTTCCCTGGAAACGAACGATCAGTTGTTATTGACGTCAGATCTACGAATTCGAAGCACAACAAATAAGTACGCATTAGCAAAAGGGTTTGATCATACAATCTAAATAGAAATTGTTTTTTATTTTTTATTTTTTCAATTGTTTTCTTAGTTTTTTATAAGCACAACAAATATAAATACACGTTGGCAAAGGTTTTGATCATATAATTTAAGTGAATGTTGTGTTGTTTGTCTTTGCAATATGTAAACAATTTAAAAAGCTTTTGATTATATAATATATCTATTTTTTAATTAAAAAATCCTATTTTTATTATGGGGAGTTTTTCCATAATGAAAAGTGTGTAGATTATACTAACCAAAAAAAAAGTAGCTTAAGGATTGCCCTTTGAAACTCAACATCAACATATTATTATGGCCAAAGGCCATCAAACCAACCAACAATTAAAACATAAAAAGTACCAAAAATCATGTGTTATGGGTAGAAATAACAATAAAATTATATTAATCAAGCATTTTAAGTTATCGGTGCAACCAAACTTCAAACTTGTCAATGGAAGAGGAGGAAGATTATGAGTTTTATTGCCCATTTGTCACCATCAAAGGGATTCGCCATATCATGTATTGCCTCCCATACTCATTGTTCACCATTTTCATTTTTTTCTTTTTCCTCAATCAAATGTTGCTAAAGGGAAATGGTCAAGGTGAAAAGAGAGTATTTGTCTTATGGTATTGCTACCCAACTTATTGGTACATACCCATTTTAAAGAGAGGGCCAACCTCCATGACCGCGCCATCGATAAATGTTAATAAGGAGAGGCATGGAAAAATAGAATACTTGTGAGACCAACATCGAGATTTGTCATGTTCCTTTTGACATTGTCCTCACCCTAGAGAACTAAGTTGTGGGGATTCAAGAGGAACATTGTTGACTGCACATGAGGTGTTACCATAATGGTTGATTAAGATGCGGAGGTATCCAACCTCTAAAGTTACTTTTTGTTTGATACATACCCATTTTACAAAGAGGGCTAACCTCCATGACCACACCAGATCAACAAATTTCATCAAGGAGAGGCATGAAAAAATAGAATAGTTGTGTGATACCAACATTGAGCTCTTCCATGTTCCCTTTGACATTGTCCTCACCTCAGTGAAGTATGTTGTGGTGATCCAAGAGGAACATTGTTGACTGCACATGAGGTGATCCCCTAATAATCACTTAAGGTTGATTTAAAGAAATTTAAATATTTATTAGAGGACTGAGATCAAATATATATAACAGTAATAAACAAGAATCCATCAAGAAAGAAACAAAAAAGTGTGAGAAGATAGTGAGATAAAAGTGACTTAGCTTATATTTGAAGATTTGGGTTGATTCTATATTAGGAAAATGGGTTGGAACAATCTTAGATCGGAGTATGTGCATGCTCCATCTAAGAAATATGTGATATGAAAGTACACTAGACAATACTGTTAAAAAGATGACCAATATCGTCTAGGTGGTACCAGATCTGCACCTAGCGACATTGTCTTGGCAACTAGAGTGCTAATGTCTTGGTAGATGCTCTTTTCAAGGTTTAAAATTGACTATCTCATTCAACTTTCAATTTTTGTCATCATCTCAAAATTCATATATATGGTTTATCTATCACACATGTACTTATAAAAAAAAACCATATCTATCATGCACATGAGGATCAAACAAAAATTAGATGAAATGAATAATGCATATGCTTGAATTGGACAATACCTTATTGGTCATCCCAATGTGATCATCACCTATCAGCATTGCAATATATTTCAATATCTATGTAATTTTTATCAAGTGTGTGTGCAATTTGAATTGTGTCCATTGAAGACATGTTACCCATGTGCTAGTCGCACCAAGATAGTAGGTTACAATTACTTTTGCCTCCAAGATGAATGTGTGAGATGGAATTTAGAAATAAACCCTCTCCTGTAGTGCATGATGCACCCAAATGGATTCCTTGAATGTTTTTCTTTTCCCAAGTTAGTAGATAGTAAGAAATAAACCCAAGTTTTTTCCACCCCCAATAATGAGTGATTAAGTCATGTATATATATGATTATCTTGTTTGAATTTATGTCATTAACGACATAAAAAGGCTAACCCAAAGCGATACTTGGAAAGAGGTTTTAGAAAAGATAACAAGTAATGCAACAATTCCAATTTGAGAAGATGAGGGAAAATGATAGAAGCACCTAAGGGGACAATATCGCTTGGGTGCTCCTGTACCCTAATGGGTGATACTGTCTGTGATGCTCGGAGGATATAATAAAAAATATAGAGATAGGCCATATGTTCTTCTAATGTCAAAAAGTAAAGTGATTCATTCAAGAAAAGTAAATTTCAGAAGAGTGTGTCAAAAGTGATAAAGCAAT
Source organism: Taxus chinensis (assembly GCA_019776745.2). Lineage (NCBI taxonomy): Eukaryota > Viridiplantae > Streptophyta > Pinopsida > Cupressales > Taxaceae > Taxus > Taxus chinensis. The sequence continues at coordinate 231,061,328 of CM034151.1, read as the reverse complement.
GTAAAAGCAAAACAAGTGTTGTTAATGTATATTTTTCTAACTTAGGAATCATGCATATAATGACATACTTAGAGGTGTGATGTACATATAACGTGTGTTATTTCGTGACTAAATTTTCCCACGCTATATGTTGGTGAATGAGTATTTGGTAGCATAAAGTAGATAAGAATAGAACGTACCCTATGGAGATTCGAAGAGAGTTGTAACCAATAACACGCCAAAAGATGATTGTACTTGATACTAAGTTAGATGGAGATTATAGAAGTGTCTATTGTGAAATCTAAAAGAGATGATAAGGATCCTAGGGGTGACCTCATGTGTATAGTAGAAATGATGCCTACGTGTGTGATCCTTGGATATTTCCTTTTTAAGAGCATCTTGTGCTTGATATTGTTCCTTATTTCACTTGTGTGTTTCCCTTTTTATCGAAGTAAGGTCGGACCTGCATAACACAAGATAAGTGTAGTAAATACTCATTATAAATGAGATTGAACTTTAAACTTAGTGATATGTTAAAATGGAAATGCATATTGAAAAATAAGTTAATCAAGGATATAATACACCTAAATGTGCTATGATAGAAGTGATAAAATTGTTCTTGTATGTCTTGTTTCCTTGGAGATGGTTGGAATAGTGCTAAGGATTTGAGGTTTCATGTCATTTAAAATGAGGATTTAAGCGTCTTGTTGCCAAACTACAGGATTTAAGCGTCTATGTTGCTAAACTGACGATTTAAGTATCCTATCGTCAAGGGAAGAGTATTGGGAGAGAAGTTGTAGGTTGTGCCCTCAAACCTATTAATTCTTCCCCAAGGAAAAGTGTCACTTCAAATGGTCACAAACCCAATAGAAACTGGTCACCAAGAAAAACAAAGTAATTAGTTCCATTACACAAAGTGTATAGTGTGCCACTAATTTTTGTTCCTATTGTTTTTTAAAGTAACTTATAACTAAGGGAAAAATTTAGTGGTGAATATTCGTTAATTCATGAATATTCCAGTTTTTAAAATTTGAAATTGGCAAATTTTTAGGGTAAGAATTAGGACTAGGTCGCCAAATTTTATGGGTAAAAGTTAATTTTAGCGATCAACTCGCCATTAGCACGAAATTGAAATTCGTGATATTTACATTTATGTTGTTGGTTGGTAGCATTTTTATGCTACCAGCTGACAATATAATATATGTTGTCAGCTGGTAGTATTTTTCAGTGATGTCAAACTAGAAAGAAAAAAAAAGAGTATGGGATTTTTTTTGCTTACGCCATATTTTGGGAGGACAAATTTCTTATTGAGACGATCATTTTAACTGCTAACATAAAAAAAATCAATTTTTTTTCCATACAAAATTAGTGAAATCTATATTTTTCACAAAAAATCACTTTTTAAATTTTTTTTCTTTGAGCCATATTTTGTGAGGACAGATTTCTCGTTGAGTCAGTCATTGTAACTGCTATTGTCAAAAATGATTTTTTTTAAATTACATATGCTTTTGGCCAACATCACATACTATCAGCTGACAACATAATATATGTTGTCGATAGGTAGTATAAAACATGCTACCGATCAACAACATATTTCCATTTTCTTCATATTTTCCATTAGTGCAAAAGTCATTTTTCACATATTTGTCAAGGAATATATACAAATTTTTATAGGGGGGTCTTAAAATTTACCCTGAACCAAGCATGTGTTATTGGAAGTTGTAAGATATTGTCACCGAGAACCTACTAATTTTGTATTTTAGTTGTTTCTATCCCTAGGATAGGAACACCCAAGTGGGACATTTGCGCCCATTGTTCCTGTCTGTTTTAGGCACTTTCATCTTGCACTAATTTTTGGCCCAATTATGATTTTGAACCTGTGTATTAGATCTTGATTATCCTAATTTTTTTGTTTGACATTTTGTGTCTGGTTTGTGAATTGTTGAGAGGGTGAAATAGTCACCTGATTATTACCCCCACTCATTTGGGGTGCATGAGATGAACAAAAGAGAGTGTGGCCCAAACGAGGAAAGATGAAACTGATGAGCACATCTGAAATAGAATTCATATAGGGGGAATAAGGAATACACATGGTAAAAACCATGGTGTATACAAACAAATGGGAAAAAGGCTAGCCAAACATGTTAGTCACAAACAAGTATATATGATGTAATAGAAACAAGTCAAAAACACACAGTAACATGGTAAAAGACACGAGTAGTTGAAAAGTTGAATACATGGGACACCACTCAGGATGTCACAAAACACTCAAATCCTTCAAGAAAAATATAAGAAAATAAACAATGAATCATAATGCATAGCCCACAAACAATAGCAATCAAGATACAAGCAAAGAAGACAAGATATAAGCAAATCAGAGAACCAAGATTGGAAGTAGGCATGAAATACAAATGTTACACATGAATCGTTATTGTCCTTAATGGGCGGCAATGTTTAGGATGTTCGAAGGATATAATAGTAAATACAGAGATGGGTCATATGTTGTCTAATGTCCAAGATTAAAGTAGGCATTCCAAAAAAGAAAATAAGAAGAGTGTGTAAGAGGATAAAGCAATGTAAAAGTAAAACATGTGTTGTTAAGATCTAGTTTTCTCACTTAGGAATCATACATATAATGACATACTTAAAGCCTTGATGTTAATAAAAAGTGTGTGATTTTGTGACTACATTTTCCCCCATATTATGTTGGTGAATGCATATTCGGTAACATAAAGTAGATAAGAAGAGTGTACCTTGTAGAGAGCCGAAGGGAGTTGTAATTGATAACGTGTCGAATGGAGATTATGAAGTGTGTATCATGGAATCTAGAAGAGAAAATAAGGATCCTAGGAGTGTCCTTACGTGCATAATAGAAGTGATGTATGCATGTGTTCCTTGGATATTTCATTTTTTAGAGCATCTTATGCTTGAGATTGTTCCTTGTTTAATTTGTGTGTTTCCCTTTTTGTCAAAGTAAGGTCAAACTTGCAAAAATAAAATAAGTGTAGTCAATACTCATGATAAATGAAATTGAAATTTAGCTTAGTACATGTCAAAATAGAAATGTGTATTGAAAAAATGAATCAAGGATAGAATACACTTGTGTGTCATGAGAGAAGAGATATAATTTCTCATGTATGTTTGTTGCCTTGGAGATGGTTGGAATAGTACTAAGGATTTGTGTCCTATTGCCAAATTATGGATTTGGATGACCTGCTGCCAAACTGCAGATTTAAGCATCTTGTCAATAAACTAAGGATGTGGAATCCTGTCGTTAAGGGAAGAGTATTGAAAAAATCCAAGTATGATCTTTTCAGGGTTTGATTATGTCTCTATCCTTTTTCTCTTTTTCATTTTGGCTTCATTATAGGGTTTCATTGTCACACTTGAACTTGCAAAAATAAACCCTCTACTTGCACAAGACTCAAGCACATAGTATATGGAATAACTAATGCATATTCCTGAGTCAGACTGATTTCGGTGTTCACCTCAATGTGATTGTCACCAAGCATTGCACTACATGTCAAAATCAATGTAGCTCTAGTGTGTGTGTGTGTGTGTGATAGAATTGTGTTCCCTAAAGCTAGGCTTCCCTTTTGCTAGTTGCATGAAGATAGTGGGATACAACTACTCTACCCCCTAGATTAATGTGTGAGATGGAATTAATAAATATCCATTCATATGGAGTGAATGATGCAACCCAAATGTGGTACTTGAATGTTGCTCTTTACCCAAGTAAATAGGTAGCTAGTAATATCCCCTTTTATGCAATTATGTGACTACCCCTTTAAATAGTAAGTATGTTGAATGCACACACACACACACACACACATAATCTCCTTGTTTGAATTTTGTTATTAACAACCGAAAAGGCTAAACCAAAGTGAGAGCTAGTAATTTAGAAAATATAATGGTTGATGTGGCATCTCAAATTTGAGAAAAGGAGGGAAAAGGATAGGAGTACCCAAGGGGGACAATACCACCTGGGCACTCCTGCCCCTAATGAGCGGTAGTGTCTAGGATGATCAGAGGATAGAATGAGAAATAATGAGTTGGGTCACATGTTTTCTAATGTCCAAAAATAGATTAGTAATTCCAGAAAGGAAACTGAAATAAGTATAAAAAGGATAAAGCAATGTAATAGCAAAAAAAGTGTTATTGATGTCTAGTTTTCTTTCTTAGGAATCATGCATATAATGACATACTTAGAGACATGATGTAATATTACTAAGTTCCTAATTTCATGTTTACATTTCCCCCCACTTTATGCTAGTGAATGAATATTCAATGGCATAAATTATATAAGAAGAGCGTACCTTGTGGAGAGCTAAATGAAGTTGTATTTGATGGCGTGCCAGATGGAAATTGATAGTGTGTCGAATGGAGGTTATAATATGTGTATCATGGAATCTAAGATGGGATGAGAACCCTGGGGGTGACCTTGTGTGCGTAGTATAATTGATGCATACGTTTGTTCCTTGAATATTGCCTTCATATGAGCATCTTGTGCTTTGAGATGACTCCTTATTCCTTTTGTGTGTTGCCTTTTGCCGGAGTATAGTTGGACCTATAATAGAAGATAAGTGTATTCAATGCTTATGATAAATGAAATTGAACTTCAACTTAATGAGTATGCAAATAGAAATGCATATTGAAAAAAATGTGATTCAAGGATAAAATACACCTGGATGTTGTGAGAAAAGAGATAGAATTGTTCATGTGTGTTTGTTTCCTTAGAGACAGTTGGAAGTATCGAGAGTCATCAATTCCCAAACTGATTTGAACATATTGAGGATTTAGGCATCCTGTTGTTAGAGGAAGAGTGTTGGTAGAGATGTAGGATTTGTCCTCCAACCATTGATGCTTCCCACATATAAGTGCCATTGTAAATGGTCACAAAACCAATAGAACCTAGCCATGGGTGACACATTTTTCTAGGCATATCATTGTCCTGCATATGCCTTAGGTGTCACTTTCTTATTTGATACTAAGAAAACAGAGTAATTAGTTCCCTTGCTCAAATAATGAAACTTGTCACTAATTGTTTTCCTGGTATACTAGATTGTAGCTTGTAACTAAGTATCTATTGCTAGATTTTGAAAAATACTATCACTGAAAACCTTTTGAAACTATAAGGTACATGTTTTTTCCCCACGAAAAAACCACCCATATGGGAGACTACCTCCCATTGTTCCTGTTTGTATTGGGAACTATTTTCCTTGTAGTGTTTTTGGCCTAAGCTTAATTCTGAACCAGTTTGTTAGCTCTTGTTTATACTATTTTTGTTGTGTACCAATCTATGTCAGTTTTATGAACTATTGAGTGGGTGAAATAATCACCTGATGATTTCCCTCACCCATTTGCAGTGCGTGAGATAAATAAATGTGAGTGCAGCCTAAACGAGGAACAATGAAACTGATGTGCACATCTAAAATAGAAATCATGTAGGGGGAATAGGGAATGTGCATGGTAACAACCATGACACATGTAAAAAATGGGAAAAGCTAGCAAAAATTGTTAGTGACAAAAAAGTATGACATTCAATGTAATAGAAACTAGTCAAAACACATAGTAAAATGGTAAAAGACATAATGAGTCGCTAGTTGAATATATGGGACACCACTCAGGATGTCACAAGACACTTGTAGCCTTCAAGGCTATATAAGAAAACAAAAAATCAAGCATAGGGAAAATCCTACAAATAATATTCAAAAAAGACGAGCATAAAATAAAATAAATAATAAAATCATATATCAATGGTTGGAAGGATGCCTGGAAGACAAATTCTACATATGAAGCACCCGTTAGCATGTTAGAAAAATTGATAGTATGTCTCAATGTATACAACGTGAAATAGGAATGAAAATAATGGATATTGCAATAACACACAAATATGGAAGAGTATGTAAAGGTAGATGCCCCCATGAGCCTCAGTAGGACTGGTAGAGAATAATGTCAAACATAAGGCATCATTTGATAACATGTAAGTAGCCCGCGTTCACCTCAAAGTACCATATGAATGCACATGTGTATATGGAGAAAACATAGAGCATCCTATGAATCAAAGTAACATGGTAAGTAATGTATAACATAGAATAATATAAGCAGGAAAGATACATTCAATCAAGATCTAAGTTATTGTTTTTGAATTTTTGTAAATATTTGTTTTTTTTTTTAATTTTAAAATAGGACATATGATGGCTAGGGGAGGGGAGAAAGGTTTCCCACCACTGTATTTGTGAAAAGTGAGGTTCATATAGGTAAGTTCACACTCAACATTCATGTTTGAACCTATAACAAGAGCGTGTCATCAAGTAACAAAGGGGATAACATGAAAAGTAACCTATAATAGTATCAAAATAGCGAGGGGAGAACTATATAGAGTCCAAGATCCCAACTGCATTCAAGTAAAAAGTGTATAAACAATAAGAGTGTGCTCAGTAGGAGAAACTAGAATAGTGGAACATTGGACCTGTTGACAATGATGGAAAAGTAAGTGCAAACATAAGGATCATTGTGTGAGTGAAGGGATGTGTAACATATGTAGTGTTAGGAGGCTCATCAATATCAACCACAAACAATGGAGGGAGAGACATAAGACTCATCATAAGTGATAGGTGCAATTTGAGAAGATTGGAAGTAGTAAAGTTGTATGTGATTTAACAAAAAATAGATTTATTTTATTCACCAAATGATTTAACAAAAATAGATTTATTTTATTAAACCCTTTTGCAAAGTAACTTATGTAAAATATGATATACAACTGCTAAGTACAATATGACGCAAGAAAATAAGTAATTAAGTATGAAACCCTAAGCAAGAGATGTAAAAATAATGAATTAGTTTATTTGCACTTGATATGGGAATGATTTGGACTGGGAAAATGGTTAAAACAGGAAGTGAGTAGTGTCATAAATGCTTAGGATAAATTCTAGATTGTAGGAACAAGGCCAATCATGGGCTCCCATGGCGGGACAGGGGCATCTGGGCACTAAAAAATTCTCCTGGGTGTTGGTGACTGCACAGGAGCTCCGGATCTGATCTCTAATGTGTCTTACAAGTGTTACAAATATTTTTGATTGCATTTATTTCACTCTTTGAATGCCGAAGGTACATGTAACTTGCAAAATAGAAGTTCACCTGCAAAAACCCACAAACCACATTAAATCTAAAAAAAATATGCAATATGGGGATTCAAGCTAACCCTAACGGTCCCAAATGGTGAACTTACAACTGAGCATTGCACTACATCTCAAACTCCATGTAGTCTTGGTGATTGTTTGTGAGAATCGTGCCCTATGATGCCCTTGTGTAAGCGCACTTGATAGTGGGTTGTAGCTAGATGTAGCAATGTAATAGAATGCGTGGATAGAAAAATGAACTTCCCCTTCCTATGTTGTGTATGCAGAGTTGATGCAACCCTTTTCCTTTGAATAAATGCTAGGTGGATGCCTTTAGTGCTCTATAATGCCTTTAGATGCAAGATTAGGTGATGATAGTATATGCTTCATGCTTGGTCCCTTATTTTGAACACATGACTATTTATTTAAATGATTCCCTTGTTTGAATTTTGCCATTGATAACTGGAAGGCCGACCCATAAGTGAAAAAGATGCCCAAAAGATAAAATAGACCCAACAAGAGCGAGTAAGGTGGAAAAGGCTTAGGGGCGCCTAGAGGGGACAGGGGTGCCTGGGTGCTCCTTTCCTAGCTGGTAGTTGGTGTATGGATCCATAAAATATAAATAAGTAAAATACTAACTGGGCTGTAGGGTATGCAAGACCAAATAGAAAACAAGAAACACAAAAAAGGCCAAAGACAGTCGTCAATTAGTAGTTTTCTTGCTTAGGAATCATATGAATGTTAGTATGCATTTAGGGCCTAGAAATGTACCCAAGTGCGTGATTTAGTGTCTACAGTATGTAGTATCCCCTATGATCATAGAAATAAATGTGGAAAGAGGGGAATTGATTGCCCCATGGATGTAACAAGACTAGGTGTAGCCATAGTATATGAGTCACACATAGAAGTTTGGAAAGTTTGTGAGGGAAAAACATTAGGATTCATTAGTAAATCATCACATTGTGTTCTTACTTGTGGTGAGGAGGTTGTGAAAAGTGATGTAACATTGGAATGACAAACATATGATCATTATAATTACATCGAGAGTTGTGTCAAGTAACATATTTGAAATCCAAGGTCATGGTGACATTTTGAAGGGGGATATGAGTGTCAATTGAAAGTTCATCACGTAAATCAGTATCACTATAGTCCATCACAAGAGGAGAATTATACACAAAGTAAGTAGTGTCTTCATGATCATATATGAGGGGATACAACAAATATTAAAAACATGAGGTGTGGAATCTATTGTAATATTATCCATGGAAGATGGTGTTGCATGGGAAGAAAGGATTGTATGTATAGTATGTAACCAAAGATGGCCTAAAAATATATTATAATTGAGACTATTAAGCATAACATGACATAGAACATTAAGAGTGCAAGGTCCCATAGTAATGGGTAGAATGATTTCTCTCGACACTCGCTTAGGTGTGTTATCAAAGCCACAAATACATAAAGTAGATGGAGTGAGATCATCAATATAAAGTCATATTTGATGGAGAAAGGAAATCTTGTATGTATTAATACCATAGCCATTATCAACCAAAGCATTCTTAATAAGCACATTACGAATGTGAACCTGAATATACAATGGAGGAACATTGTTAACAATTATTTAGGAATGAACAATAAAATCGAGAGCTTGTGTGCTAGAAGAATATGCATGAGAGCTGTGATATCTAGGAGATGTGGGTAAGCTAGATAAATTCTGATAATGATCCTTGAGAATCGACATGATGAATGAAAGATATTGAAATCCATAACTAAAGAACAAAACCCTAAGGTTACTAGAATTAGGGCTACGATGAAACAAATAAAATGAGAGATCCTATTGAAATCTAAGGTTCAATCAATAAATAGGTTCACCAAATGATTTAATAGAAATTAAATCTTTATTAGAGGAAATATGATAGTAATAAGAAATATCTACCATGAAATAACAAACAAGTATGAGCAATAGAGAGATAAGAGTGACTTATCTTGTATCTAAGTTCTTAGACTGATTCTAAGCTAAATAATGGGTCGAACATGATGGATCTGTGTTGAGTATGATTCATCTATAAAACTGAGGTCCGCAAGGCTCTAAGATAGAACCACGCAAAGGAGGACATGACCACCCCGAGTGCTACTATCCAAACTGGGTGCTAATGTCCTGGAAACAACTCTGAATCTTATCTTTTTAGGGTATGATGATGTCTTCTTCCTTTCACTCTTTATTTCTTTGTATTCATTGTAGGATATTATTGTCGCACTTGAACTTGTAAAACAAAATCTATCTACTTGCAAAAGACTCAAGCATACATTATATGGAATAAATAATGCATATGCTTGAGTCAAACTAACCTCAGTGGTCACCCCAATGTGATTGTCACCAAATGTTGTACTACATTTAGACTCAATGTAGTTCTAGTGTGTGTGTATGATAGAATTTTATCCCTTGAAGCTAGGTTGCCCTTATTCCAGTCTTACGAAGATAGCAGGCTACAACTACTTTCCCCCAAAGATGAATTTGTGAGATGGAATTTAGAAATAGCCCTTCCTCTGTAATGAATAATGCAGCACAAATGCAATCTTGAATGTTCCTCTTTTCCCAATTAAATAAATAGAAATTAATATCCCCTTTTGTGTAGTTGTGTGATTTCCACTTTAAATAGTAAGTAATCCATGTATATATATGATTCCCTTGTTTGAATTTTGTTATTAACAACTAAAAAGGAAAACTAAAGTGATAGGTAGTAATTTAGAAAAGATAATGATTGATGTGGCATTTCAAATTTGAGAAAAGGACAGAAGTGCCCAAAGAGGACAGTAGTGCATGGGCACTCATGTCCCTAATGGGTGGTGGTATTCAAGATGCTCGGAGGATAAAATGAAAAATACTAAAATGGGTCACATGTTGTCCAATTTCCAAAAGTAAAGTATTAATTATAGAAAAAAATGATTGAAGTATAAAAAGGATAAAACAATGTAAAAGAAAAACAAGTGTTGTTAATGTCTAGTTTTCTTACTTAGGAATCAAACATATAATGACATACTTAGAGCCCTGATGTAATATTACTAAGTGCATAATTTCGTGTCTACATATGCCTTAGGGCCAAGGGATTACAAGATCAAAATACTTGTTCTCTCTATTTGGTGAATGATTAGTGAGATTATATTCTATAAAATTGTAAATCAAGCCATCTCGTGTATGGGTGGTTAGTTACTTAAAATAAGATAGATTTTCGTTAAATGTCACTGTAATAGTATAAGATTCTTCAAACAATGAAAACCAACAAGTAAAACATCACAATAGAGTATATCTAACATACATAAGGTTACTACTATGAATTGATGATAAATATTGGATTGCCATTTAAGTACAATGGAAACCATGTTAGGACCTCAATACCCAAAAATATTGTATTAGGGAAACTACAAGAAAAATGGTCATCCTATACATTTAATAATTTTAAATATGTATAGAGAGTATGTTAAAATGTGAGCAAGGGGAATCATGATAATTAAATGAAGGAATTCCTTAGCCTAATGGAATAGTTATGGAAAATGTATGTTAATATTATATTTATTACGTTAGTGTTATGAGATTAGTTTATCCTATTCATAACTTGGAGTAAATTATGTTTCGTTGCTAATAACTGGTTGGGATAAAGAGTATGTCACATATGATAGATAACCCCGTACATAGAATCACTTTGATAGATGCTAAGAGAGGATACAAGGTAGGTTGTGGATTGACACATAGGCTACCCTCTTGCATTATCATTTTAGATTGTCATGCTCTAGCATTATAATGGATTTTAGAGACTCGGTGGGTACAAACTGATATCTATAGACTTTTGGCCAAAATAAAAATCATCATATTATTATTTTAGGATGTATATTATTCATGTCTCATTGATGTCTACCAGTTGATCATGATGACAACTTACATATAAGACTTTCTTTCCTCATTTATTACCACATTTTCCTTCTTGTGAAGGGTAGGACCACCCTTTAGCATTGAGAGGTGTGCAACAAACTGTAAGGCTCATGGTTGGAGGTAAAGTGCTCCGATGATGTTCTTTCTCTCACGTCATTTAGACAACAGAATGGTTCTCCACGACTTATGTTGGTGTTGTTAGGTAAAATATATCATTCTATTACTATTTAGATTTATGTAAAATTTGTGAGATTGTATTTTGTAATCATTTTTTTATTAGAAGTTGATGGTTATGTTATATAAACTATGGAAATATCCTATGTTGTATTATCTACGAAGAATGGTTTACTTAAAGCAATTTATGTTAAAATGGTGAAGTAAGTTATGACTCACACAATGCATTTATATTTATGGATGTTGAATCTATTGTAGTAGATCACTAGCAAAAGGAGTTAAATCATGTGGCTCAAATATAGTGTGATGGATTTGTGTTATGTGGTATATTGAAAATAAATAGGTAAATGAATAAATTAATGAACTTAATTAATAAAATTGAAACTCAAATTATGCTTGATTTTTTATGTATGGTGGTATTGAAATAAGATTACGACTTCACATGTTTAGAGATTATGTAATAATGGATGAATAGTTAAACAAGAACTCACTCAAATTAACACTTAGTGATTATATGTTTAATTCACTTATTTCATGTGGAGGAAAAATATACCTATTAATGAGGCACTTATTTTGGTTATTTAAGGTAAAATGAACTTTGAATAAATGTAAGCTAATATTGACATTGCATGCCTCTTAATGTGAATTAATGTTAAGTAGGTCTAGGAAAACATGAGTATCATTTTCCTTCCTTGGTTAAAGGATGATTATAGATTTCATTTTTATAATTGTATGAAAAAATGTGTTTTTATGGTCACCACCCAAGGGGGAACGCTAAATTTTTTAAAGATATAAAGTAGTTAACTTATAGATGTTGTAATAAAACTCTTAAAATATGAAATATGAATTGGATCCTCCTATTTTATGATAGATAGGAATCTTCTAGAGGAAGCTAGGGAAAATCTATAAATATAAATGCTTGGTTCTTTTTTAATGGCAATGTAATGAAAAGGACTATAAAGAATAAAGGTGAAGAAGTCGAGATTCCAATCATGGAAGTCTTTGCATGAAAAAACATCTATTTCAATAGAAATGTATTTTAAGGGTATGTATGTGCGTGTGTTTTGCTTACAAATTTGCATACGAACTTAACTTTGAATTTGGTATGAGCGTAATCCTTCAAATATGTATCAGATTCAAGTTATCAAACATATATATATATATATATATATATATATATATATATATATATATATATATATATATATATATATATATATATATATATATATATATAAGTTAAGTTTAAAGGTTTTTAATTCAAGTATGACGAGTGTAAAAAGAAACATCCGTACCCATCCCCAAATCCCTATTTTCAATGGGAAAATTTATGATTACCAAAATATAAAGGTGAAGACCATATTTTCCCCTCAATATGTGTCAAATTTGGTTGAAAAAGGGTTTATGGAACTTGTAAATAAGACAAAATTCAATGCTTTTTCAAAAGCTAAGAAGAATTTAGAGAACAAGAAAAAGGATGCAAAGTCCTAGTTCATCATTTAACAAGCCACAGAAAAATCCATCTTTCCAAGAGTTACAGTAGTAACTAGATCAAAATAAGCATGGGAGAGATTATAATGGCATACCAAGTTATTAGTGAGGTTAATGTTAGGAAATAAGGGATAAAATATGTGGAACAATCCCGGACATAATTACAATAGTAGAAACTAATATGCAAAATTATATCACATATCAGAAATAAAAGTGTAAAAAGTAAAATAACACAACACAGAGACAATATTTAACATGGTTCACCCTATTTGGGCTATGTCCACTAAGAATCACTTGCTAAGATTTTATTACAAACCACATCTTTCTCTCAATATAATACCCAGATCTATTTGGAGTTGTGCTCAACAAACTCTCCTAAATTCACATTTGAACTCACACACACCTACAATGATATGTCTTCCCTACATCAATAAAAAACTGTTTAAGTAGTTTTACAATACCATGGGTACCAAAACCATGGGCCAAAACCACCCCATAAACCATGGGTACTCTTCCTGAGATAAAGTTAGCTTCCTTCCTTCCTATCCCAAGATATCCTCATACCAAGGATTTGTTTTTTTGCCCCCAAATCCTTAATAACAAAGGATTCGCTTAGCTAATTCTTGAGTACTTTTGTTTCCTCCATGTTTTTACCGAAAACCAATATGACATCCACATATAAGCACAAGATAATGTAACTGTGATCCTGAAATTTCTTTATATAAATGCAATGGTCAAAATGACATCTAATATAACCTTGCTCCATCACGAAGCTATCAAATTTATTATATCATTGATGTGAAGCTTATTTCAGGCCATATAAGCTTTTCTTCAGTTTGCACACCATCTCCTCTTTACCTTTTACATCATAGCCCTATGGATGCTGCGTATATAGATCCTCCTCCAAATCACCATGGAGAAACATAGTCCTTACATATAGCTGATCTAAGTGAGTTTTTTTCTGCTATTATTCCAAGAACAATTCTAATAGAATTCATTTTTACTACAGGAGAAAAAATTTCATCAAAATCTATACATTTTTTCTGTTTAAACCCCTTGACCACTAATTGAGCCTTATATCTTTTCTTGCCTCCTTATTCCTCTTTAACTTTGTACACCCACTTGTTATGCAATGCTCTTTTTCCTTCGGGTAGCTTTACCAAATCCCAAGTCTAGTTCTCCATGAGAGACTAATGCTCTTCATTCATGACTTGCTCCCACTTCTTTCTAGAATCTACCTACATTGCTTCATCAATGCTCACTAGCTCTCCACTATTCGTGAGTAATAAATAATAAAGAGAAGGAGAAAAATGTTTAGGTTATGTTCTTTCCCTAGAAGACCTCCTCAATATAGGATTTTGGGGAACTATTGAGTAAGTTCCTGAACTGATTCATGTGTCACTTTCCCATTCATAATATCCTCTACCACTACACATTCTTTCCTAGATTATTCCATGTTTTCTCACAACTGTTGCCTATACATAACTTTCTCATTAAAGACCACATCCCTAGATCGAATGTTTTTCTTGTCCTTAATACTCCAACAGTTATATCCAAAGTCATCACAACCATAACCAATGAATGTACATTTTTCTCACTTAACCTCTAATTTGTTCCTATTATCCTTGTCAATATGGACAAACATCTCACATTCAAAGACTCTAAGAAATGAATAATCAACCTTCTTACTAGACCAAACCTCCTCAAGTATGCCTCCATCTAAGGAACTTGAGGGTCCTCTATTTATCAAGTAAACAATTGTGCTCACTGCTTCTGCCTAAAAAGAAAGAGGCAGTCCCACATGTAACCTCGTGCTCCTAGCTTGTTCCATTATTGTCATGTTCATATTTTTTGATACCCCATTATACTTTGGAGTTCCTGGAACCATATTTTTCCCGTGGACTCCTTTCTTAGAACAATAATAATCAAACTCATTGCTCTAATACTCCCCTCCATTATCTAACTTGAAATATTTTACCTTAAGACCTATTTCATTCTCTACCAAGGCTTTCCATTTAGAAAAAGTGTTAAATACATCATATTTGTTTCTAATATAAGATACCCAAACTTTCCTTGTTGCATCATCAATAAAAGTAACACAATAATTTGAACCCCCAAGAGATAATATCTGAGTTGGCCCCACACATCAAAATGTACCAACTCCAACTTACTTTATTTCTTTATAGGTCTAACCTTGAGAAACTTTACTCGCTTATGTTTCCTATATACACAGTTCTCACATAAATCCAAACATGTTTATGTAAATCCAGGAAAATACTTCTTTATGATTTGCATGCCCTTATGGCTCATATGACCGATCCTATAGTGCCAAAATTTTGTATCTACATATGAATCCAAAAGATTACAAGCATTAGTACTACCAATGGTTAAATACAAGGTTCCAACCTTCTTACCTATTGCCACCAAAAAAGCACCCTTGGTAACCTTTCAAGATTCCATTATAAATATCACAGTACAACCATCAATTCCCAACTGCCCTATCGATACCAAGTTTTGTCTTAATGTAGGCACATGTCTAATATCATTCAATAGCCATGTATTCCCATTTTGAATCTTAACCTGAACAAAAAAATTTCCAACTATGCTGCAAAGATCATCATCACTAAGAAAAACATGCCCAAAATCCCCTTGAACATAATCAACAAAATAATGCAGAGGTGGAGTAGCATAGAAAGAAACCCTTGAATCTAAAACACAATATTCAACAATATTATGTAAACAAAGAATCAAAGCATCTTGACAGACATTACCTATTACCACATTCACCTCGTTTTCTTCATGTTGTTTCTTCTTGTCCCAAAGCTCCCAACAGTTCTTATTTGCATGCCCAGACTTTCCACAATGCCAACATACCATCATGTTTTTGGATTTTGAATTTCCATGATCTTTCAATTTTCCACAATTTCTTCTATTCTTCTGTCTCCCTCTAGTTTCCACCGTCAAATAATTCCCCAAAGTAGAATATTCCTCAGAGCTTTTTCTTCACATTTCCTCGCTTAGAATCACCCCTACAACGTCCTCAAAATTCAACTTTGAGTTAGCTGGAACCGATTTGATTACTTCCATTACCATGTTATTCTAACTCTTAGGTAAGGAGAAAAAATTTAATAAAGCCCTAACTTATTCATCAAATTATATTGTAACTGAAGTGTGTTAATGCAAATGTGCAACAGGGAAATTAACAATTTCTGAGCATGATAACAATACTCTTGCACCACAATTTTTAAATTTTACTCTTCCATGGCATGCCAGATCTACCCAGTCAGTCCAATGACCTCCCAGATGATGTTAACTCATTCCCCTAGGTGATTTAGGAAAGTCAATTCAACCCCCCAGGTGATTTTAAGAGTTCTTGAAAACTACTATTTTTGGGCAGTGTTGAGAAGGGCTACCACTGGCATTCCCAAGACCGATGTACCACCCAGGAGCAGAACGAAGGAGAAAAATCCAGCACATAGGTTAATTGAAGGTATAAAAATATAATGGAATGGATTTTGGAAATATTTGGGGAAGTTGAGGCAGTTTCATAAAAAACAGGGTTCACAGGCTTAGGCAGTACATAGGGCCAAAAGAGCTACTGAACTTTGGGAATTAATTATGGGAACTCTAGATGGAGTTAGGAGAAAAAAAAGTGATCAAAAAGGAGATTTAAATCCCTACAATATGGTGAAATGATATTTTTCACAACACTTTGTCGCAATAGGTTTATAATTGGTTTTTTCCATGCAAAGGTAAGGGACCTGATCAAAAATCCACTTTTTCATGGCTTAAATGGAGGAATAAAGATATGAGAACCCCAAAATTGGATCAAGAAGGCCATTTTCAGTCAAGTTAATTTTTTTTTTTCCAAATAATTCCATCGGGAGCTCAAGATATCGCCATTTCAAGTTGCCCTAAAGCTAAGCTTCTCACAATTAGTCAAATTTCAGTGAGGACACGTGTCAGCTCTAGGAGCCTGACACAATTTCATGTCCATTTCATCCCTAAAATAAGGAATATAAGGGACATAAAAATATGCTCAGCCCTAATAAGCCCTCTTGTCACACATGGAACCTCCCAGATCACCAGTTTAGCCCCCAGGTGCTTGCCAAAGCTCATCCCTTCACTCGCTTAGATCGTGACAAGTGTCAACACCAGGTGCATCGTGTGAATTGATGACTCTAATGTACCTTTTTTCTAAGGGACATGAGGGATATATAAATGCGCCTAACCCCTAGAAACTCTCAGGTCATTCATGTGACCCTCTTCAGTGTAAATTGCCAGCCCCCAGGAGCTAATGGAGCTAAATGGACAGCCGTCAGATCTCCACCAAGTGCCAACTCCAAGCACACTGTGCAAATTGATGACCCTCATGTCCATTAATGCTTAAGGGACATAGGGGACATGAGAATGTGCCCAACCCAAGGAATGCCTCCTAGTTCCTCATATGACCATTTTTTAGCCCCAAGGTGCTTCCATCAAGATTTTTGGCCTACGTGCTCAGCCGATGGATTTCTGTCAAGTGTCATCTAGGCGCGACATGCAATTTGATTTCCATTTCATCCCTTAATGATTAAGGGAAATTAGGGACACAAAATTACACCCAACTCTAACTTCAAAATTTGAAAAAAATTCTAAATCTTTGTCGTTTCTTGTTGCTTCTCACTGCCGAAAGAAAATTTACAGAAAACACCCAGTCCACCATTGTTGCTCTGAACCAGCTCTACCATGGCAACTAAACCCTCCACTCCATGAAAATACATATATTTCAGAGGTAAGATTAATCAGAAGAGCTCAAGGAATGAAGAACAAAGGATAAAATCATTTGAAAACACTCACTGCCATAAATCGAAGATTCAAACATATCTTGCTAACCGGTGCACAAGAAGAAGAACCATTTGCTGTTGTGTTCTTCAATATTGAATGCCATAAAAAAATCACATTCAAATCCTCCTTCCACAACACAAATCACTTGCAATGAAGAAATCTCCCTTTCGGCTCAACGAAGAAAAAAATTGGATTTCCTATTAAACCAACAATCGGTTTGAAGAGAAATTTCACCAGTGAAAATAGAAATAAAAATCTGATTTTTGTCATAAACAGAGAAGAAAACAAAACCTGCAACTTTCAAGCTTCGTTAATTGCTACCATGTCCAGAGCTGCCGTTAGGTCAAAATTTTGAAATTTTAAAATCTCACAAACTGGTGATCAGGTAAGTCTAAGATTTCAGAGGGGAAATATTGGGCAAAAACCCATATCGGAAAACTTCCTTTCGCCGTGATCTGACACTGGAAGCTCACTTTATAAAAATATCAAGTCTTCTACATAAGGGACTGATTTTTTGGGAAAGTCACCAATTGAAGAACCTTCGAAGGAGGCGGTGAACAGAGAAGAGGTATCACAGGAAAAATTCATCGAAGAAATAATCTTGGTTCAGAATTGACACTTACTAAAAATAGTAAGTGGTCTCATGAGCACCTTCTAAAAATAGAAAATTGGTCTAGAAGGTGAGAAGGACATAGGAAGAAATGGAAATCTGACTTGCAACATCCAATTATGGTCCAAAGGAGCTGACTTTTCATACTTACTAGAAATAGTAAGTTGATTTTGGGCACTTACTAAAAATAGTAAGTCATTTTTTAGGGTGAATTTCACAAAAGGGGCATTCTGAGTGCTGAACATTCAAATTAGCAGTTGCAATTGAAGGTTAGATAAGAATTTTCACACTTTCTTAAAATAGTAAGTTGCTCCATTCAAGACTAGAAAGTGTTGAAGAATCAGTCATAGTTTCGGCAATATGTTCATCAATACCTAGCTTCTGTATAGAGAAGTGTATCATTCCGTAAGACATATGTTAGTAGAATATGACAATGTTGCAGAGGGTCGTCATGAGATGGAGTTTCTATCCTCAGCTTCTTTCAAGTGGATCTCCATGAGCAACGGCCATAGTCACCATTGGGATAACTCAAAATTGTTTCTAAACACTTAGTTCGTGGTGTCAGGAGATCGTCAAAAGGTAGCTTCTCGTCAGCAGTAACTTGTCCACAACATGAGTGAATCATTCACTACAAGGAATTCAAAGGAGTGAGTATCTTCTCATCAGCACGAGACAAAGAACAATTCAACATCGAGTGCAAGTCTTAAGGATTTTTCCAAGAGGCAAAGGATTTAGAGATTTAAGGTTTCATCTCCTTGGAGCTTTCCAATTATCAGGATCAATAGACTTCATTAGGAGCAACATCCTTCTTTTCCTTCTCTCTCTTCTTCCCCCACTTTCTCTCTCCTCCATGTTCTAATTATTCGTTGGGGTTGTAGTTTTTCATAATTCCTTAGGTAATTAAAAATGAATTTGTTTTCAATTTAATAAGTCACCCTTAAGTTATAAAATGGGACTTAAAGTTTTCCTAGGAATGTGAAAAGTTTTCAAGGCATATGAAGGGTCAATGGGGGATAGGCGAAGAGACTTTCAAAATCCTATAAATTCTAATGAGCTCATGACTCAAAATGGTTATGATTATGAAATTCTTCTAGCTGGTTGTATTCCTGTAAGTTCATGAGAGAGATTTTGCTTACTTGTGAGTGAAAAGAGTTAGCCATTTTTCCTTTCAAATTTCTTCATTTCTCCACTATGTAAAAATTTTGTTTGAGTAATCAATACAAGAAAGAGTTTCTAGCTTTATTTGACTAAGGGATTTCTTGATACTTTGTGATCATAAATTCTATTTGGTATTATTGTTACTTGCAGAGTTGTTTTCTCTTAATTTCAATGCATGTGATGAAATTTCTAACTAGTGTGTGCAGGAATCTGATTTTCTACTTGCAACATTTGTTCTCCTATCTCATTTCTCACCTCCTTTCCCACTTTATAGATAAAGTCCTCTATAGCAAGAAATTGCTAGCTTTTCTACAAGGTCAGTGAAGTGCCCTTGTTGGATCCTTGACTGCAAGGCCACTAGGAAAATCCACCTTTTCATGCGCATGTAAATACGGAAGTTGCACTGTCTAAGTAGAGGGACTTCGATTCCCAGAGCATTGGAAATAAACCCATAGATTTTTCCACCTGAAAAATTTTGTCACCAACACGAAGCTAACATATTCACAACCGTATTAAAATCATTCAAATGATATGCTACTAAACTATTCTTAGACATATTCATACTAAACAAAATTTTCATTAAAAATATCTTGTTAGAGGCAGAGGGTTTTTCGTATAACTTCCCTAATGCATCCATAAGTTCTTTTGTAGTCTTTTCCTTTAAAACATTAAATAATACCGAAGATGCAAGACATATCCGAATTGTTCCAAGTGCCTCTCTATCTAGCAAATACCACTCCACATCCATCATGATCAAGGGTTTTTTCCCTTTCTCAAACAATAGATTATAAAGATCCTTCTGATAAAGGTAATCTTCCATTTGCATATTCCAAAGACTAAAATTTTTCTTGTTGAATTTATCAACCTTTGATATTCCATCATCTGCCATAGCTCCCACTCAAGTTAAAATTTTCCCTGTGATTTAACACTTCAGCAAACCAAACCAAGATCTGATACCAATTGTTAGGAAGTAAGGGATAAAATATGTGGAACAATCCCACATAGAATTGCAATAGTGGAAACTAATATACAAAATCATATCACATATTTGAAATAAAAGTGTAGAAAGTAAAAGAACACAACACAAAGACAGTATTTAACGTGATTCACCCTATATGGGCTATGGTCACCAAGAATCACTTGCTCATATTTTATTACAAGCCACCTCTTTCTATTAATACAATACCCCGATCTGTTAGGAGTTGTGCTTGACAAACTCTCTTGAATTCATACTTGAACTCACACATACCTACAATGATATGTCTTCCCTACATCAATATGCAACTGCTTAAGTAGTTTTACTATATTGTGGGTACCAAAACTGCCCCAAAAACCTATGGGTCAAAAATCCTACCAATATGAGAAGAGCACATTTCCCAAGATATTGGGAACATTTTTTGAGGCCAACACCATGGAGAGTGTACATTACTTTTAGTGTACAATATTTAACACTTCTACACATGAAAAACGGCTCCACACCATAATAGTTAAATTAGTGTAGACACAAAATCATGCACTTGGGTACATTTCGAGGTCCTAATCACATACTATTATTCATATGAATTATAAGCGAGAAAACTAGTATTTGACTATTGTCTTCGACATCTTTTTTGTTTTTCTTGTTTTCTCTCTAGTCTTACACAACTTATAGCCCATTCAACGCTTTATTTCTCTATCCTTCATGACTCTGGACACCAGTGCTCAGCCAAAACGCTAGCGCCCAGGCACCCTCATCCCCTCTGGGAGCCTATGACCTCTTTATATCTTACTCTTTTTGGGCCTCTTTTAGCTTCTGAGCATATTATTTTTTATGGGTCAACCTTTTAGTTGTCAATTACAAAATTCAAACAAGGGAGTCATATAAATACAAATTTATGTGACTAAAATAAAGGACCAAGCTCTAAGCATCTATTATCACCACTTAAGGTTACATCCAAAGGCATCAAAAGCATTCATCAAACACTCATACAAGAGAACAAGGGACTGCATTTTCTGCATACACACATAGGAAGGGAAGTTCATTTTGTCATCTACACATCTATTTACATTGCTACATCTAGATATTGTTTACTATCACGTGCACTTTCACAAGGGATTCATAGGGCATAATTCTATCACACATACACAAGAACTACATGGAGTCTGAGATGTCATGCAATGCTCAGTTATAAGTTCACTCTGTCAGGTGACCGTCAGGGTCAATCTGACTCCTCGTTTACATCTTTCATCTTTAGGATTTGATGTAATTTGTGGTTTTACAGGATATCAATTATTTTTTAGGTTACACATTAATTTTTCGATCATCCAACGACATACAAGTGACAAAAAATGAAGTTTAACGACATTGGCACAACACAAGAAAAACTAGTTTCTGAGCTCATATGCAGTTACATGTGCCCAATAGAGGTCTCTAAATCCTAGGCGCTCTCGCCCTAGTCCAGGTACGCTAGTCTGAGCTCATCGGGAAGTTCCAAGATTTTCTTTATTCGATTGCAACATTCTTCTCCTCTTGTTCATCATTCTTCCAGTCTAGAATACTTTGGTATCAAGTGTGAAATCAACTAAGTATTATCCCCCTCTATTGCACTTAGGGTTTCATTTTTATCTAGCTTATTGCTTGCGTCAAATCTATACTTTAGCATTTATTTATCATACGTGGATCTGCAATTAGGATTTCACAAACTCTATATTTGTTAAATCATTTTGTGAACCCGCATTCAAACACTTTGGGATCTTCATTTTGCTTATTCTATTCAATCTTCTTTCATGACTCCTAAAATTCCTCAAATATATTTTTATGATTTACTTCAAATGTATCCACTTTGCAAATATGTTCTTGAAAAATCCCGAGAATCATGTATCTCCTTAGAGATATGCCACCCACTCAAGTGAGTGCCATTTTTGATCATCTCTCTGACGACTCTAGCCTTCATGATCCTCCATCTAATTAACCCATCTTAGAGTCAATTCAAACTTTGTATTATTTATTTGAAGACACAATTCAAGCTATGGAAACAACGATTACATATCTTAAATTAGAAATTCAACATACAAAGGATGCTTTTCAGGTTCATGCTAGTTCTCCTTCTACTAAGTTCATGCATGCCATCCCAATTCTATGTCTTCTACATGTGCTCATATCAATGAACCTCAAATATTACCATTACCAAAACCTCTCAAGTTTGATCTCAATACTAAGCAACATGATATTCTTCCTCAAATCCCTACTCATCAATTGATCAGATTGCCATCTACTCATTACTATCCTCCTTATCAGCTTGTAAAATATCAAGGTCATCCATATTGCAATTATCATCGAATTAATGAACATAATGGCAGTCATTTTTATGCTCTAAAATGACAAATTAGCCACTTTAAGCATTATGGTCTTATTTCATTTACTACACAAAAAGTTGTTGCATGTTTATCTTTAATTGCTAAATATCATTGGGTTCTTAAATTCGATTCCTCTATGTATAATGAGCATCATGGCATCCCTTCTAAAGTCTCTTCTTTTGTCACTCAAGCGCTACCTATATATCCCACTCCTCCTAAGCAACCTCCTCTAAAAATAAATACAACACCTCCTCCTCTCAAGTATTCTATGACATCATCAATCCCAAACATGTGACCACTCACTGAGCAAGACCAAAAAACTCTAGCAAGCCTCTTTCAAATCCCACCTTTCAAGATCCCTTCATAATTTTCACTTCGGAAACCAATCATTTATGTCAAGGAAACTACACCTTACATTGATATTTTTAGCAACATTGACTAGATATCTATATTTCATACACTTGGGGGCATCACGCTTACTTCCCCCTCATAAAATTATCAGGTATCTAGCATTTCTACTATCATGCTCTGTGCTTCACCAATAGTATTTCTCATTCATCGTACATACATTGATACACCACCTGTATCGTCATTTCCCTATGAAACACTCTTCTGCTAAGGTTCACACTTGACTATTGAGGGCATGCTACATTCATGACCCTCACACGCTACACATTTCACACTCCACGCTTCACGCTACATCATTATAGTATTCAATTTTGACATGTCTTACTACCCTATGATGCAATCTAGTTCCACGGTTCATACTTGAAGCATTGGGATCATTGGGCACTAAAATGAAGCCTCCCCTGTCATTTACCAGGCCACTCCAAAGGGCAGGCATAGTCTGTTTGATGCCATGAGCTTCCATTTACAAAATATGGAATTGGACAGCCTTACACTGACTCAAGCTGAAGTATTTAGTACCATTACAAATAATGCGATATCCAGAAAACTGAATTGAACAAGGGAAAACTAATACATGTATTTTTAGAGGGTAGCAACATGGAGGTGTAGGTTCTGACGAAACCCTTCAATGTACCATAGAGACCGATAAATCACCCATCACATTTATATCCTATTTTACTCTTAGGGCTCTTAAATTACTACGCCCGACCGATGTTGCCAAGAAGCATAGAGATTATTGGGCACCAAAAAAAACCTTCCCCTAGCATTTACCAAGTCATCCCAATGTGTGGGTGTAGTCTGTTTGGTGTCACTTATGAGACAAAACTAATTCTCGTCTATTACACAAAATAACATTATTCCTTCTCTTGTAAAGTGGATTTACATGTATTCTTAAGAAATAGATAGCTTATTTAAGATAAAATGTAGAATATGTTTGATCTATTTTTTAAAACACCATTTCAATCTAAATATTTTCATTTCCTTAACTATTTTTTATAAATTAGACTGCAGTATTGTGTATGATCAGGTCATGTAAAAATATCTTAAAATATAAATCACTTGAGCAACATTTGGATTATTCTCATAGCTAAGAGTATATGACTAGCAAAGATGCACAACTAACTCATAAATCTAGGATTGCGATGACTCACATAGCCAAGAGTGCATGACTTGCAATAGCATAATAGTCATAGGAATCACAAAGTCATATAGCATAGGACGTCGTAAGAATCTAGCATAGGAGCTCACAGAGCTAGCGCAGGAATCGCAGAATCCACAGAGTACACTTGCTACTCAATAAAATTATATAGACTCCACATGAGATTACACATCCTAGAGATTTTTGTTCGAAAAATCATCTCTTAGTTTATGACAGAGAAATACATGGTCATATTGCAAGACTCGCAGATCATCAAATTGTAAGACTCACAAGGTCATCCAGAGCGCAAGTACTAGCATAACCAGCACAATGCTCACTCTAACTAAAATTACAGAATCTCCCAAAGATAAACTGAGAGAGATTTGTTGTTCCTCTTATTTTTTATGAGTAAAAACCTCTCTTTGTTGTTACACAAGCAATAATGTTTTATGAGGATATCAACATTTTGAAGCAGAAGGATTTTCAAGCGCAACACTCTCACAAGTAGCATTGGATTCGCTATAACTAAAATTTAAAGACCTCCTAAAGAGAAATTGAAAGAGGTTTTTGTTCCTTATTAATTGATATGAGAAAAAACCTCTCTCCATTTTTACACATTAACAATAATTTAGGAGATATCTTCATTTTAAGTTTTAGCAAAATAAGGTTGAGAGGAAAGTCAAATAAGGTAAAAAAAACACAAGTTTAGTTAAATTGTGATATCTCCCAAATTTCTAAATGAAAATAATGAATTTAAAAATGTTTTGGAAGTCTTACAACAAAGAGCACCAAACCTAGGAAAAAGGTTTGAAAATATTCTTTAAATTTAATCTACAGTAATGATCATAAAATCATAGGATGAGAATATGGTGAAACGAGTTGTCATATTGAAAGATCCAATCATACAAGAGAAAAATTAGCAAATGGAAAGAAAGTAGTAAAGTGCATTTGGAAAAGCTAGTTTAATATAAATTTGTAATTTTTGATTAAATATCTTGCATAGTTGTCTCCTTGTCAAGTGGAAGATGTAGTTAAGTGCAACCGGAAGAGGTAAATCAAATCTAGAGTTATAGTGTTTGCTTAAATCTCTTCCATAATTTGTTCTCCTTGTCAAGTAGCAAGTCATTAAATGCAAGTGAAAGAAGTAGTTAAGCTATTAGAGTTGTAGTGTTTGAATAAATTTATTTCACGTTTATTTCATTGTAAAGTGGAATATGTAGCCAAGTATTTGCCCAAGATTATAGGTAGGTAGTTTTATAATCTTGGAGTATTGACCAAAGGATGAGTTATAAGTATCTCTTCAAAGCACTCAATGCAATGGTGGTAGAAGATTAAATATTTTTGTAATATCATTTCTAATTAATAAAATACACAGTTTGAATATTATTGGACAGTAGCTTGTATTTAGTTTTATTTAACTCAACTTTAAGGGAAGAGCAAGGACCCGCTCTTGCCCAAGGAAGAGGATGTTTTTTTGCTGTTTGTTAGAATAGAATAATTGTTGTTTTAATTAGATTGTTCAAATCAACATTGAGTGTTTTATTTTCTTTTGTTTATGAAGATTCACTTTCATTTATTTATTTTCTATTTATTTATTTTAGTTTGTTATATTAGATTTGATTTTAGTATATTTATATTAGATTTTCTTATCAGGTAGATTTGTTTTTAATTTGTTAGATTAGACTAGATTTACTTTCCAGTTATTGAATTTCTTTTCAAGTATTTTCAATTCTACAGCAAAGAACTTTAAAAGCATTGTTTCCTTTAGCCCCTTTTGTAGATAGCCTTGAACATTGCCTAGTTTTGAAATTATTTAATAGTAAATGATGAGGATTGCAACAACCCTCATCATTTTTAGCATTGTTTCTAGGGACAAGTGTCAATAGTGGTAAGTTGCTAAGTTAATATTAGTGAGAAGAAATTTCGTAAGTTTCCATTTATAAATGTTTTTTTCCATAACTCTTTTTTTCGAAATAAAAGACCTTATAGTGACAACAAGATTTTTTTTTTGTTTTGGAGTATGTGGAACAGGAAATTCTTAGGAAATCTTATCTTTGAGGAGGTATTGGTTTAACAGTCCTTTTAGACATTAATTTTGGTTTTTCTATTTTCTTAGTTAAATGCTTGGGCTTAGTGAGAGAAATTCTATAAGTTTCCAATCCTTTAGACGATATAAAAAGTATCTGTAGTGACAACAAGTAATTTTGGGCTATTTGAGTGAATGAAATATGAATCTCTTACAAATCCTTAGTTTAGATTAGAAGTTTATTTATTTCTGTAGGATTAAATATTAATGGAAGATTGACAAAAAAACATACCCTCCAAAAAAAGTCTTGTGCAGGATAATAAATATTACAGGGGAAGATATGCTCATTCATGTCTATGTAAGGATAAATAAACATAAAGACCTAGCTATTGTATACCAAGAGATGTAAAGCCTCAAATCTACAATTGATGATCTATAAAAAGGAAGAAAAATGCCTACCAAGTTTGTTGTTATAGAGATGAAAAAGAAGATATCATATTGAATGCAGTGATTTTAACTCATGCAGTTTTTTTTGTCAATATGAAACTACCACTTTTATTTTGAATCTAGCTACCGAAGGAAGAAAAGATTTTGCAGAAGTAAACATTTTTACAGAACAAAGAGATCTCAACCATGGGTTCACAAACAACTAAGGATGCGAATATCAACAATTACATGGCTGATCAAGGTGTGTGAAAAAAAGAGAGTTGAAAACCAACAAATGGTGGCTCTTTTCTAAAAAAATAAAATAAATAAATAAAAGAGTTGAAAACCAACAAATGGTAGCTCTTTTCTAAAAAAAAGAAAAAAGAGAAAAAAAAGAAAGAGTTGAAAATAGAAAATGTCAGTTTTTTTTTTTTAAAAGGGGGAAAGTAGAAAACCAATAAATGACTGCTTTTCCCAGCTATAATAAAATATCTTCAATACAATTTTCTATATCTTTCAAATTTGCAGGGTTGGAGTCTTTTGAATCTAATTTGCTATTTCTTCAAATTTTCAGAGTTGGAGTTTTTTCAAGTTGATTTGTTATTTCTTCAGATCTACAAAGTTTGATTCTTTTGAAGCTGGTTTTCTATTTCTTCAGATCTAAAGAGTTGGAGTCCTTTGAAGTTGATTTGCTATTTATTCAGATCTATAGAGTTGGAGTCCTTTGAATCTGATTTGTTATTGATTCAAATTTGTAAAGTTGGAGTCCTTTAAAGTTGATTTGTTATTTGTTCAGATCTGTAAAATTGGAGTCCTTTGAAGCTAAAAAAATAATTGTTGCATGTAAATGAGTTGAATTTCTTTACTGTTTTCTCTAACATTACAGAAATGAACGTTGTGCAATAAGAAGAAATAATAGATAAATTCAAGATATGGTCCAAGTATCTTATATCATTTTATTCTTAGATAAATTTACTAGTTGTTTTGATTATAGGTAAGTCCACTTTAAAGAACCTATCCAAAAGGGAAATATTTGTTTCCATATGGCTTGTAGTAGTAGATGATAGAAATTAGATGTTAACAAAGAGAGTATAAAAGAAGCAAATACCTTTTTTTGGGAAGTTTTTTTAAAAAAGATAGATTAAAAAACCAACCATGCAAGCAGCCAAGTGTGGGGGGAGAAGAAAATACAAGCCTACAAAGATAGTTGAAAACTACATAGAAAAGAGTTGATATATATAAAACATATGTTGATTTTGAAATGAAAAGAAAAGAAAAATATTAATTTTATGAACAGAAAAAATAATTAGTATTGTACAAAAAGAGAAGAAGAAAAAAGGACTCAAGATCAAATTTTTTCCTGAATTGGAAGATCAAAATGTGCCTCGAAATCAACAACATGCATAAGGACATGCATGAAATTAAGTGTGGGGGAGTGGTGAGATGAAATTAAGTCTCATCCATTTCACTAAATAACATTATTTCTTCTCTTATAAAGTGGATTTAGATGTAGTCTTAAGAACTTATTATTTAATATTAAATATAGAATATATTTAATTTATCTATGAAAAGTCTATTGCAATTGAATGTTTTCATTTCCTAATATTTCTTGTAAGTTGGAGTGTAGTATTGTGTATGAGCAAGTCATTTCATCTCTTGAATGTATTGTAGTAACTAAAATATTCACATAGTTAAGATCTCATGACAAAAATATTGCAACACTCATAAAGCTAGGAGTGTAGGACCCACAATACATAGAGTACAAGACTCGAACGTAGGACTCACAAAACTAGCGCAAGACTCACATAATCAACACAAAAATTGCTATAACTAAAATTGAAAAACTCCAAATGAAAATATGAGAAAGATTTTTGTTCTTGCTATTGTTTGGAGGGAAAATCTCTTTGTTTTTACAGAGAAATAATATTTTTGAGTATATCAACATTTGAAGAAGAAGGTTTTCAAGCGCAGTACTAGCTGAAGCATCCATCTAGCTAAAATTGCAAATATATAAATGAGAAACTGAGAGAGGTTTTTTTCTTCTTATTGTTAGGAGGAAAAACCTCTCTCTATTTTTACACATCAATAATGGTTTGAAAGATATCATCATTTGAAGTAAAAGTTTTTCAAGTGCAGGGCTTGCACATGCAACATCATATTTTCTCTAACGGAAGTTGAAGATCTCCAAATGAGAATATGAGAGAGGTTTTTGTTCCTCTTATTGTTAGGAGAAAAAACCTGTACCCATTTTTACACAACAATAATAATTAAGTAGATATATTCATTTGAAGTTTTAGTAGAATAAGGTTGAAAGAAAATAAATAAGATAAAAAGCACACAAGTTCAATATAACTACAATATATCCCTTATTTCTCAACTAAAATGAGATTTCCAAGATATTTTGGAAAGCTTGCAATAAAGAGCACCAAACCCAGAAACAATTTGACAAGATTTTTCAAATTGAATTCATAGTAATGATATGAAAATCAAGGATGGGTATATGGCGGGACAACTATCCTATTGAAAGATTCAATCATGTAAGAGTAGACTTGGTAATTGGAAAGAAGTAGTTAACTACATGTGGAAGAGATAGTTTAATATATAGTTGTAATGTTTGATTAATTCTCTTCCACGATTGTCTCTTTGCCAAGTGGAAGAAGTAGTAGAGTGAAAATGAAAGGAGTTTGATCTAGAGTTGTAGTGTTTAAATAAATATCTTCCACATTTGTCTCCTTGTGAAGTGGAAGAAGAAGTAGTTAAATATGGATTTGTATTGTTCAAATAATTTCCTTCCACATTTATCTCATTGTAAAATGGAAAATGAAGTCACATTTTGCCCAAGGTTATAGGTAGGTAGTTATATAATCTTGGAGTATTGGCCAAGTGATGAGTTATAAATATCTCTCCAAAGCACTCAATGTAGTAGTGGTAGGAGATAGATGATTTTTGTAACATCAATTTTGATTAATAAAATCCACAGTTCAAGTATTTTTGTAGCAACTTATTTTTATTTTTGTTAACCCAACTCTAAGGGAATAGCAAGGGCCCACTCTTACCTAAGGAGGATGACGGTTCATTGTTTTTTAGAATAGATCATTATTGTTTTACTTGCATTGTTTAAATTTGCATTGTGTGTTTTATTTTACTTTTTTTACACATAGTAATGATGCTTGACACTGTAACTCTTACCAGTCCCACTGTGGATCCTAGGGGCATCTACATTTTTTACTTTTTTACACACTAAAAGTGTTATTTTTTCGTTATTTACTATTTCATATTCTTACTAGCAAACTACTTTATATCTGAACATGTACGTTTTGCCATATTTTTTTATCTCTCTAACATGCTAACAAGTGCTTCATGTGCAATGTTTTTCTTGTAGGAACTATTTTCCACCATGGTTGTCTACTACACTTTGATTGGTCTTGTCTTTTATTGTATGTCATTGTTTATAGGCTATGCCCATTGTCTTGTATGGACACTGTATACTTTTGGCTGCTTCGACCTTGATTATCTTGTAACATTGTGAGCGACGTCCCATGTTTGAAACCCATTTTTCATGGTCTCCTTTGTCTGCACTATTGATTGTTTACACTGTCTTCTATAACATTCTTGTCACTTTTTCTACTAACACACTTTTTTAGCCATATTTCTTGCATGTGCCTTGGTTTCTACCATGAAAAATCCCTCCCCATGTAGGGTATTAGTTTCAGATCAACATCAGGTCCTCTCTTAGGCCGCATACTCCTATTGACGTCGCATGCACCCCAAACGAGGGGGGCATACATTAGGTGAATCAGTCACCCCATACAACAAATCAAAGCTTTAATACATGCTTGCACAGTACATGAACACAACAGAGTTACAGTTATAAAATGAACTAGATTCTAACTTGGGTCCTCAATTCAGCACAAACATCAGCGCCCAAATACGAACACTAGCACCTAGGCACTCTTGACCTTTCCTTGGTGCCTATGACTAGGGGAAGTTATAGTTACTTTCTTAGATCATCACAATTTTCAAAATTTCACATAGTAGTTTTCACAATACAGACACAATCCTCCAGAAATTAGAATGCATTATATCTCCATTTTCTATTTCCTTGAATTGAACTAGAAAAACACAAAACTAAACACAGGTCACACTAGTTGCAGTGGTGTATAAATTCGGGAAGCAGTCATGGAAGGAGAATAACACTAGATCTTTCTCCCCAACACTCTTCTTCCGTAGTGTGAGATCACCCAAAAAAATCACATTTGACGTGAGATCGCCCAAAAAACTTGCACTTGGCATGAGATCGCCCAAAAAACTTGTTCTTGGCATGAGATCGCCGAAAAAATTCGTTCTTGGCGTGAGATCACCAAAAAAACTCGCACTTGGCATGAGATCGCCCAAAAAACTTGTTCTTCACAACATTTTCAGGACACTTTTCTATCCTTTTACACTCTTCTACATCAAGTGCACACTTTCGTTTTTACTAATTTTTCACATTTACACACTTGTATATGCTTTTAAAAAGTTTTCATAACACATGACTTTGACTACTCTTTCACTTTTGTTTTGTAGGTCCATCCTTAATACGCAATAATAAACAACCCTTCATCAAGATACAACAACAATAGGTGCAACATGATATAATTCATATGCTTCATTCCTAGTGTCACTTCCTCTTTCTTAGCTTCCATGCTTCATTTTTATCACTCCACCCTTTCACTTGTCTCCTCGACATGCTATTATCGTCATACTCTACATGGTTATCATGTACACATCTCTTATATCTACTTTCTATTATTGAGTATGGATTCAAAAAATCACACACTTGGGTACATTTCTAGGTCCTAATCACATACTAATATTCATATGATTTCTAAACAAGAAAACTAGTATTTGACTACTGTCTTGGGCCTCTTTTCTATCTTTCTTGCTTTTTCTTTGGTCTTACACACCCTACAACCTAGTCAATGCTTTATTTCTTTATATTTCATGACTCTGGACACCAGTGCCCAACTAGGATGTTAGAGCCCACATGCCCTCATCCCCTCTGGGCACCCCGACCTCTATATTACTCGCTCTTTTGGGACTCTTTTATCTTTTGGGAATCTTATTTTCTTATGGGTCAACCTTTTATTTTTCAATTACAAAATTCAAACAAGGGAATCATATAAATATAAAGCTATCTGACTAAAATAAAGGACCAAGCTCTAAACATCTATTATCACCACCTAAGGCTGCTTCCAAAGGCATCTAAGAGCATTAAATACATTCATCTAGTGATCATACGAGGGACAATGGACTGCATTTTCTACATACACACATATGAGGACAAGTTCATTTTACCATCCACACATATATTTACATTATTACATCTAGCTATTTCCCGTTATCACGTGCGCTTGCACAAGGGCTTTCGAGGGCACGATTCTATCACACACACATAAGAACTATATTGAGTATGAGATGTAGTGCAATGCTCGGTTATAAGTTCACTCTGTCAGGTGACCGTCGAGGTTAGTCTAAATCACCATTTGCATATTTCTTCTTTAGGATTTGATGTAGTTTGGGGTTTTTTATGATATCATTTATTTTGTAGCTTATAGGAAAATTTTGTGATCATACAGGTGAAAAACAACAAAGTTTAGCGACTTTGGCACAACACAAGAAAAACTAGTTTCCAAACTCCTACGTAGTCACATGCGCTCAACAGAGGTCTCTGGCACTTAGGCGCCCTCGCCCCAGTACAAGAACCCTAGTTCGAGCTCATCCAGAAGTTCCAGGAATTTTTGTGTTCAATTGCGAAAATTTTCTCCTCCTATTCATTAGTCTTCTAGTCCAACATACTTTGGGATTAAGTGCAAAATAAACTAAGTATTACATCTTCTCTCTTGCACTTAGGGTTTCATTTTTATCTAGCTTATTACTTGTGTCAGATCTATACTTTAACGTTTATTTATCACATGTGACTCAACAATTAGGATTTCATAAATTCTATATTTGTTAAATTAATTGGCTAAGTTGTCTATGCTTATGAGATATTTTGAAAAAATATATATGAAATCTTCAAATTCAATTAATGGTTTTTAACCCATGCAAAGGAAGTACTGAATCAAGTCAAGTATCATGGTGAAATGTTAGAGAATAAAAGGGTTATAAAAAAAATCCTCAGAAGTCTACATGTTAGGTTTGATTTTATTGTAGCTAGAATTGAAAAATCAAGACTTAACACAATTGTATACATTGATAAGATAATGGTATCTCGAAAAACCCATGAAAAAGGGATAGATAAATCAAATAGTTCTCCTTTATAAAATGTATTCAAATCATAAGTTTTAGTTAGAAACAACAGAGGCACAAGAGGAAGAGGAGAGAGTAACAAAGGTGCAAGAGGAAGAGGAAGGGCCAACCATTTCCATGAAGAAGTAATAACCAAATTTTATTTCTTTGCAAGTGGAAGAGGTAGATGCAGTAGTCACAACCATAACCATGAATATCAATTTATAGGATAAATGTATGACAAATCTAATGTCCAATGTCATTTTTATAATACTTTTGACCATCTTGCAAATGAGTGCATAAAGAAGTAGCTTTATATGAATGAAAAGTAATTTTTTTAAAAAATAAAGTAGGCTGAGAATGAAAACAATAACTCAATGTTATTGCTTGTAATATGGACGAAGAAAGTAAAAAGAAACATGCTTTATAGATAGTGGTTGTAGTAATTACATGATTAGAAACATGGACATGTTTGCAAACATATATTAATATTTGAAAGTCATGGTAAAATTGATGAATGATAATGAATTATGTGTCATGGGTAAAGGGAGTATAAACATTAAAACTAAGCAAGGAGAGAAGAATCACACCTCGAATGTGCATTATGTGCCATAAGTCTTAAACACAATCTAATTAACATTGGGAAGCTAACACATAAAGGATACAAAGTTTATTTTTAGAATGGAACATGTGTGATTCTTGATAGAAATGGTAGAGATAATTTAATTGCACAAAGTTCTAATGAAAAATATTAATATGTTTACTATGAGAATATAAAAGGAAATTTCTATTATTTTAAAATTTGTTATAGGAGTCCATTCATGGTGTTGACATCTTAGATATGGTCATTTGAGTTTCAATGGTTTAAATTTATCATGCAAAAAGGAAAAGATAAGAAGATTTCCCTTGATATAGCAACCAATTTTTTTTTTTGAAGGTTCCATTATGGAAAACAATATAGAGAAGCATTTCCTATTGGAAAGTAATATAGACCAAAAGTTCCACTTAAGATCATACAATCAGACTTGTGTGGACATAAGAAAACTCCTTCTATTAGCAAAAGCTATATAATTTCATGACATTTAAATTAATGATTTTAGTTGGAAGACATGGATATATTTTTCGAAACAAAAATTGAGGATCTTGGAATATTTATATTGTTCAAACCATTAGTTAAGAGGTAA
The DNA here is from genome assembly GCA_019776745.2 of Taxus chinensis. Lineage (NCBI taxonomy): Eukaryota > Viridiplantae > Streptophyta > Pinopsida > Cupressales > Taxaceae > Taxus > Taxus chinensis. The sequence goes on along the minus strand of CM034151.1, from coordinate 231,027,255 downwards.
AGTGGGAATTTCATCAAAGTGTTGAGATTAGATAGATGAGGCGAGTATACCTCAAATGCATTTCTAAATTTTTAAAGAAAATGGGACTAAGAAACAATTTTCCACATGATATAACATCAACAAAATGGTGCAACTAAAAGGAAAAGAAGAAATATTTAGGAAATGGAAATAATCTTGATGAAGGAAAAACATCTTCTAGATGAGTAAATTGGAGTAAAGTAATAGCTTTCACAATTCATATTCTAAATAGATCTCCTAAAAAGAGTGTTCATGGAATAAATCCTCAAGAGACTTGGAGTAACAAAAATTCTAGTATTTCTCACTTAATTTTTTTTTTGTTATGTGGCACATTATCATGTGCTAGATGAAAGGAAAAAATAATTTATATGATAAAGGAGAAATGTGTATTTTTTTGGGATATAGTGAGGATTCAAAAGGATATAATCTGTATAGTCCATTCACGAAGAAAGTGATACTCAATATAGATGTTCAATTTATAAATATTTGAAAATAAAAAAATAGTCTACTTTTTAATTATAAAATCAATTACTTAGCTTTTAAGTTTGAAATGTTATACATTATTGATGTTTCTCATTATATATGAGATGAGGAAACTATTATATAATATCTTTTTTTGTCTTGAATCGTAAATTTCATTCCAAGAAATGCATTCCATACCCCAAACAACTTTCCTTTTTTACTTATGAAACTACACAAAAAGTTGAAATAAAATGAGGTGCATTCATTTAGATCATCTACCACTGCATTGTATGCATGCTAAGGTGATTTTGATGATATAAAAGATAGTTCAATTTTAATATTGAATACTGATTATTTTTGTTTCAATACATTAGCTTTTCTCATAATTGTCAACAATACTTCATCCCTCTATCATTTAGAAAGGGAATTACCTTCCCATATAGATTTGCAACTTGTTATATATTACCATATTACTATGATAAAACTTTCCTCACAATTATTTCCTTATATACTTCAACACTTCTATATCACACAATCCTTGATTTATTTGTAGAATCTAACTGGTTTTTAAATATCAAATAAAAAGAACTTGATAGGTTCCATGACACATGCATAGATTAATATACAATTTACATATAAAATATAAAATATAAAAATATGAAATGTGGTTGGATACTTTTCCCTAATGTTGCTAGATAATTTTGATTGGACAAAAGGATATACATCAAGATTTGGGTTAGTCTATGTTGTTTTGAAAACCTCAAGAAATATCAAAAAATATATGCTTACTAGTTTAGCAAAATTCTCCAACTCTAAAACTTTAATTGATAATTCTTTTTAACTTGTTGATGATCATTGAGTGGTTTACAACCATTAGAATAAAATTGTAAATATAAGTACTTAAAGAAATATGAAGAGCATCAGGCAATTTGTTGTTGCATTGATTAGGTCATTGACCATGACAAGAGTTGGGAATATACATTCCATTAGACTACATGTTGACTTGGATTATGCATGGTCTATTGGAATCAAAGAAACATTCCCATAAAATAGCCTAATACTAATGGAGGGATAACATAACCCCTCAAAACAACGTTTCTTACACTTTTAAAAGAGTTTGTTGAGCTATTAGGATTCAAATAATAGAGTTCTCTTGTTATAAATGTCACATGAGTCCCTGAATATATGATTTTGTTTATTCTTAGGAAATTCCCATGACTGTTATAAAACCCAGAGAGATGTGAGTTACAAGTCCTCTATCCTACAATAGATCAACATAAGGAACTTTCATAATTCCCTAGACAATTTTAATTATTACAGACCTATATTTCTAAGACACTTATTTTACAAGTTAAGAAAATCCACTTGACATGGTTAGTAAGGAATTTGCATTTGATACATGACCATTTCTCAAAAATAAGAAATTTAACATGTATTTCACGTGCAATGGTTTGGTGGAAACTCATAAAGTGTTTGATGACATGACAAAATAAAATGGGCTTTTCATGGAACATCTTAATCGTAGCTTACAAAATACATGGATTTCATTGGAAATATATCACCAAATGCAACAGACAAGTGTTTGGCACGATTGATTTACCTTAATGGGAATATTCCCTTCATGTGGCAAAATAAGAGGTTTGGAATGTGGTAGAGACATATTAAAGCATAATGAAAAGAGGATTTTCTTTTCTCATACGTTATAGATAGAAGTGTCCACATAGGAGTGTATGCAAAATGTGAAAGCTTACACATGGCGCCTGAAGTACTAAGAAAAATTTTTGCAACGAAAGGTAATCTCATCTAGAATTCTATGATTACAACATTTATAATAATGGTGTTTTCGAGTACAATTTAAAGATTTTGAAAAGAATGCCTAAAAAATATGCGTTCTCTTGAAATCAATGATAATGTATAAATTGGGTTGTCTTTAAAAATGACTTATCTCATAATTAACAAAAAAAATTGAAATGTGTTTAAATATTTGTGCGAGTTAATTTATACCAGTAAATGTGTGCCAATCGACTTCCACAAATACCTATGATTATGTTACTACTTTTTAATTAAATTTACAACCTTCTATTGGCAGTACAAATTGATTATGTTTTTTAGAAAAAAATTGTAAGAAAATAAAAGTAAAGTTATATCTCATGTTTCCAACAATAATTAGTGGAAACAATTTTCAAGAAACCCCTTCTTTACAAAAATAATGCCTTCGTTCACATGGTCATGATACACATGTCAGTCGTTTGACTACTTGACATTCCTGTGTGCTTACCAGGAAAGAGCATAGAGACGACCAATCCACAACAACTCCTTCCCAAATGTATTTGTGAGTGAAAACAACACACATAAAAATAGGAATATATACCAAACAAGCTTACAACTCCCAAATGGATATTATTGGCATGAATGCACAAACACAAAACTAGTTAGGAAATATCCCTAAACCTAGTTCACGTGTTCACACTTAAAACAACATTTTTTTATGTTAATCTGGTATGTAGACAATGTTTAAAAATATATAAAAAAGAAAATAGTTATATCTTATAATAGGAGAGTCATGGAGATAAAATGACATTACATCATGGAATGCATATACCAACATACAGATTAATTGCAAAAAATATCTAAAAGTCAATAACCTATCCGCTTTATTTGAGGAGATAAGGCTCTACAAAATAGTGGTTTTTTAATCAAGATCTATAATAGAAGATCTAACATTATATTGACAACATAACAACCTTATTTGAGGAGACCAAGCTTGACAAAATAATATTTTCTAATCAAGATTTATAGTAGAAGATGTACCATCATAAAAAAGAATGAACAATCCACAAAAATAATTAGGCAACCTTATATCATGCAACTATTTTTTGCATTGGATTCTCTTAGTCCCATAGACTCCCCGATCTCATGAACATTATTAAATATTTCTTTCATTTGTTTTTCCTAACATTATAATAAAGATCTAGAATTAATAAGAGTTTTGTTATGTTGCAAGAAAATCCACACATTCGCAGCTGAAGGTTACCTTACAAAGAGAATTTATCTTTAGTCAAATTACATTTTAACAATTATTAGAAAAACAATATGAAAGGAGCACTAAATGAAAAATTATTGGGGAAGTATTAAGAATAAGCTTAGTTTAATATTTTTATAACCTTGATTTATGTGTTTAATAGTTTTAGGTAGTTTATGTGCAAAATTAAGGCATTCAATGTCTTTTTAATCTAGAATTTTTTCCATAAATAAAATAGTTAGCTTAAGAGCGGGAAAGACAAGAGCATCACCATATTAGGATCTGTACAAAACCATTGCAGACTCATGATCTAGGTGAGAGCGTGTTTGGTTTGGTTTGGCTATTCATTATCTTTTATTGTCACATAGTGCTACTATAACTAGCAGTTGCACAACAGAATAAACTAACCCCCACGTGACACTGAGACGCAACTTTTTTCACTCGCCTTTAAGGATCAAGCTACTCTGGTAGTCCCAGACTACACCTTACACCCACCTTCCATTACCTACACAACTCCATCCTTGTGGAAAAGTGAATTCCTCAAACACCTTTCACAGCTGCCCATACAACTGCTTCAAAAGACCACTCACCAAATACAATGGCTGCCCATACAACTGCTGAGAGTCTTAATACGTCTTCTTAGTACACCTGAGGGAACGAAAAACTCCTACCTCCTTGACTCATCACTAAACCAACTCTCTGCAACGCCACTGGCCGGCCCACTGTCGAATACCCAACTGCTTTACACAATGCCGCTAAAGAACACCACAAGTCCTTACTGCCATCCATCCATGAGTCTGCTTGAGTCATCACACCGGTCACCCATGTGTGCACCAACGGGGAAGTCCTCCTTGCAAGTCCTTCCTGTACGTGAGTCTCCAACTCACTATGACTTGTTGACTATTCTGCCACCCAAGTCCCAACACCAAAGATCCCTACTAGGAGCACCACAAGCTCTCCATCTTTGTAGATCGCATCCCATGCGGGTGAGGTACTCTTCTTCCCTCAGCTCGATCTCAACATATATCTCACCCCGCTGCCATGGCCACTAACACCGCCGTGCCTACTCTTCAAGACACCCGTCTGCATCCAGACTGCATTGACTCTCCACTCAAGTCTTCCTCCTTGGCTGCTAGATCTCCACACAGCAACCATCTCCATGATGTCCTTTTCTCAAACCACCATGCTGCACAACACCATGTGAACCATTTTTTTTTATGTCTAGTATGTGTAATATGAAGAATTTGGTTTGTTAATAACAGTAGTGGGATTTTGTGTTGGTATTTGTGTATGTAGGTTTATTAAAAGATGACCAGGATGTAGGTAGTATTAATTAATTTATTACTCTTGATTAAATATAGTTTCAGTTATGAGTGACACAGAGGTAATGGTTGTATTATATTACAGTGGTCTATTTATGCATTTTCACAATGAATCTTGCTTTCTACGTATAGGCTATATTTTTCAGAATTCTAGAATTACATAGTAAATAACAAGAATTTCAGTATTTTAGTAGGATGATGAATTATAAGAGATTGTGACAAGGGTTCCCTCACTATTTTTTAAGATATTAAGTTAATTATGCATTCTTATAACTTCTTTTGGGGTTCTAGTTTTTGTATCGAATCTAAAATCACAGGTTAAATAATATCTATTGATTTGCTTCTCATAACTTATCTGTAGAAATTATATAAAAATGAAGAAACATAATTGTAACTATTTTAAGAAGAACTAATTCCTCAGCATGTTGTTTATGTTTGACAAAACTTTAAATTCCATCTATTAAAGCTCATATGTGGGCTAATAAAGTTCGTTTCATCTATTAATATGTATTCTACATATTTCAATTTCTCTTGGAAATGGAGGAGTGTTTGGCCCTAAAGTGGGTACATGTTATGAATTAGGATTAAAAGCGCTGCATATACGGTGGTCCCTTTAATGTGAAAATTTGTTACCCCTGTTAGTGCAAGAAGCATTAGGTGGGTGGGTAATGTAGGCGAAAGTGATTGCAGGACACATGCAATGTGCCTAATCAGGTATGATTTACTGATGCTAATTGTTCCATGGATGACCATTTTTAGCGGGGGTGTAGGGGTTCTTGCAGTAGTGTGGTGTGTAATGATTTGTAGGGTGGTTTTTTGTTGAGCAGAGAGTGCTCTTGGGCCGGTGATGGGTAAGGGTACGTACATGAGTGGGTGCATTTGTAACTGGTTTTCTTCAATGAAATTGGGGCTTGTTTCTTGCAGTGCATGCTGAAGCTGGCAATCCCCCCAAGCATAAGTGATATCAAACTCGCAAAGTCCAATCATGTCTAGGTCATCTATCTGAATAACCACGATTGGGTGTATGCGTGTTAACAACTCCCATTATTCCATTTCTATTGAGTTAAAATCATCTATACTAGTTTCAGAGCTATTGCTTTCTTAGATTGTATCAGGTGTTGCCATAGATTAGCTAATTATTTTACAGTAATTACTATACTCTCTTTTAACACTACCTTGAATTGTTATAATTTTTTTTGATTAAATAAGAAATTGCAGAGATTAATTGCTTAGAATTCTTAGGCTTAATTGTAAAATATTGAGGGGTTATAAGTTTTATCGTCTATTTGGTATTTTGAAATTTTTGATTACCTTGATTAACAGGTAAATCCAATGAAGTTTAAAAGTTCTTATTTATGAATATTGATTAAATTAACTAATGTGTTTGGACCTAGACTAAGATCCCTTTCTCTTCTTTTCTATTTGTAAATATGTATTTGTAATTTGGATATATTTGTCTAGATTTACGTATATGGTCTTACAGATATTCTTAAAAAAAATCTCACTTATTTTTTAATTAGAAAATTGATTATTTAACTTTTAAGCTCGAAATGCTAGATGTTATTATTGATGTTTCTCTTGAATCGTAAATTTCGTTCCAACAAATACAAATTGCATGCCCTCATATAATTTTTCTTTTTTAGTTATGAAACTACCAATTAAAAAAAAGATGATGTGTTTTAGTTTATCAGCTACCACCCCATTTTATGCATAATAAGATGATTTTGATGGTCTAATATGCAGTCCAATTTTAATATTGAATAATGATTATTTTTCTCTCAATGCATAACATTTTCTCATAAATTGTCAACAATATCTCATCCCTCTATTAGTTAGAAAGGAGGATTACCTTGCAATAACTTTGTAATTTGTTAAAGATGACCATATTAATGGGATAAAATTTTCCCCACAATTAGTTCCTTATATTCTACAACACTTCTATGTCACACAATCCTTGAATTTGTTTGTAGAATCTGATTGGTTTTTGAATCTTGAATAACAAACACTTGATAGGATCCATCACAAAAGGAGAAACTAATATACAATGTACATATAAAATCTAAAACGTGGAATGGAAAATATGTTTGGATACTTTTCCCTATTGCTTCTAGATAATTTTGATTGGACAAAGGGATATAAAACAAGGTTTGGGTTAGTTTATGTTGATTCAAAATATTCAAGAATTATTCAAAAATGTTTGTTTACTGGGTTGGAAAAATTCTCTAATACTCAAAATTTAATTGATGAAATTTTTAACTTGTTGATGATCATTGAGTGGAGTGGTCTATAACTATTAAATGTAAATAGAAACATTTAATGAACTATGCAGATTATATAACATTTTTTTGTTGCATTGATTAGTTCATTGAAGGTGACAAGTGTTGGGAATATGCATTACATTGGATTACATGTTGACTTGGATTATGCTTCACCTATTATATTCAAAGAAACATTCTTACCAAATACTTCATAATAATGGACGGATAACACATGCCCCTCAAAACAACCTTATTTTTATTTCAATTTGCAAGATTTTTTCAAGCTATTAGGATTCAAATAATAGATTTCTTTTGTTATGTATATGTCACGCAGAGTCCCTAAACATATAATGTTTTTATTTATTCTTATGAACTTCCTATGACACATATAAAATCCATGTAGAGAGATACGAGTTACAATTCATCAATCACACAATAGATGTAATGCCCACAAATTTGATGTTAAAACCACACCAAGGTCTACTAATTTAATGGAGAAAATTTTTGAGGATTTTTTTTTTTTGTTTTAAAGGGTTGTCAGGGTAAACGTTATTTACAATTTAATTAATTTTCTTGATTAAAGATTTCTAGACAATCTTGTGGATGTTGGAATTAAATTAATAATTAAATATTATTAATTTATTTTCCCAAATTAATTTACTGTTAAAAAGTCTCCCATTTAGTTCTGTCACTTAATTAGTGTATTTTTAAAAAATATTTAATATTCATGTCCCATTAGGTTATAAAATTACACCCTTACCAATATTTATTTAAAAAATTCTTTAGTTCATTACTTAATTGGCACGCACAATGTTTAATTTAATTTCCTACCACAAAAGTTTAACAACATGCCTAGCCACTAAGTGGCCCCATTCAACCAATTACACATACCCTTTTTAATTTAATCTCATTCCCACAAAATCCCCATCACTTAAGTGATGTAGGGTTTATTTTCAACCATTAGATTTGATCTATTTGGGCCATTGGATATATATTGCCCTAAATTTCCTTATGAGCTTCTTTTATTTCCATTTTCCCTAATTTTACCTCATTTTTGTTTTGTAGGTTTTGGGAGCATGGAGGCCATGAAGGCCATGGAAGGTTGCTCAAGTTCTTGGATGGATACATACATTTTTGGATATTTGTTTGCATATCTCTCCTAGGGTTTTCCTGTATTTGATTTGTTATTTCACACACAGAGAGAGCCCTATTTGGGTATGAACAATATTTGAGTATATACCCAAATACACACACACACACACACACACACACACACACACTATTATATTAAGTTTGACCGTAATAATAAAAAAACGTAGGGTTAAAAATCATGGTCGTGGCCTGTAATAGTTAGGTTTTATATATATTGGGGGGTGGGGTGCCGCCCCACCCCATAATGGTTTTATTTTTAAGAATATAGGGTGGGGCGCATTTTTATTTTTAAGAATATGGGGTGGGGCGGTGCCCCACCCCCACTATATTTTAATAAGTATAAACCCCCACACATAGCTAATCAGCCAACATATAATTCAAACCCATTTTTTTATTTAATTAAGAACTATGGTTTATAGACCAAGGCGATCGATTCACTATAATACTCTTTTATTATTAAATTTCATTTAATGGTGTGTGTGTGTGTGTGTGTGTGTGTGTGTGTGTGTGTGTGTGTGTGTGTGTGTGTTTATTTTGTTTTATCTAATACATGCAATTTAAGTTTTGTAAAAATATATGAGTAAATCTATGAATATTTACATCTATTATTATATATTTAGTTTAATTCTTTATTTATTTGTTCTGTTGGAAATAGATTTATCATTTTATCTTGTTGATACAACAACTATAAAGGGAGTATGAAGTTGTTGTGTGTGTGTGTGTGTGTGTGTGTGTGTGTGTGTGTATTTTAATCAAACATGTGGAATTAGTTGAGTCTAAAGGTCCTTTATTGAACCCGAAGCAATCAAGGGAAAATAAATATATCTTTGATTTAAACACTAGATTTGCAACATTTTTCTTTTGCAATAAAATGTAAAATTTAAGTATAACATCAACTATAATTAATTCATTTTTAAATTTTAACTTGTCAACAAAACAACAAAAGAACTCAACAAATTCTTTTTTTACAATAACATCATTCTTTTCCAAAAATACATATATGTTGAATTTTTGAATAACATTCAAATTTAGGAGAGTTTCATTTCCAACAACTATACAACTTAAGCTTTCTCCTTTTACTATAACATTACAAATTTGAATAAATGAAATATACAAGGCCTTCCTTTGATAATACAAGACTTACAAACTTCCACTCTAAGTGGGAACAATATGGACAAATTACAACATAGAGATTCTTCCAAGGGTTCAAACACAAGTCTTCATTTCAATGTTTTTTCCCCAACTTCATAGCTTCAATTTTGCACCTCTTCAACTCTTCAAATCTTGAATCACATTACAAAGAAAAAGGGGATAGACGACGCTCTCCACCCAACCTATAATCCAATAAGAGGAGAAGCCATCCTCCTTATTGGCCCCCAAGCCCCAACCAAAGAACCATGAAGTGTGTAGGCAACTTGAAAACTTTCACAACAATGGCTTCCAAAAAATAACTCAACACTCATACAATCAACACAAGAAAGAACTTTAAACACCAAACACAACAACACAAGCCACAAAACCCAACACATAGGATTACATTCAAAGCCAAGGGAGAATAGAAAAAAGAAACCACCTCCTTATAGCTCCCAAATGAGTTAGGGGTTCCACCCAAAATACCTCCATGTGCACATCCAAACTACACAAAATAACTATTTTACTGCCCAATACATAATACAAAAAGTATAACAATTTACCATTTTCACTCCCCATAGGTGGAAATCCCTTCTCATGCTCCCTCCACAAGCCTACAAATTTCCCTTTTCCCTCCCAAAGTGGTTCCATTTTCTACCTCCCACACATCTTAGGGCCATAATACACCAATCCCACACAATACATACACACATGCATTCACAAAACATACAAAAAACAATAAGAATAAGGTAAAGATCCTACCTTTCCATATTATCTCCCACAATCTCGAATCCACAAGCTTTAATCCTATCCAAAAACAAGCAAACACCAAAACAATCCTTCAAGCTCCAAGCAAGAACTCCTAAGACATAAATTCCCAAAAATGAAAAATCAAGAAAATGAGACAAGTAACCCCCATTCCTCCAAATTCACACCCATAAATAGAAAAAGGAACGAGGGTGATGAGGTGGCTCCATGTAGGATGTCACTTCATCATTCCTCCACTCCAACACAACAAGAGAAATCCCAACACCAAGGAAATTAAATGAAAAAGGTAAGGTTATGACATGCCTACATGTACACTCCACGTGCACCCCATATCTTTCAAGGACAAAATAAATGTGATAAGAAGAGAAGTGAGTTTATTTACCCTTTTACACTCAACAGGGCATTACAATGGTCAAAATTAGCCCCATACTTCATAAGTATGGTTGGTAGATGATTATGAGAGACAAGGGACAAGGTTTACTTGTCCCACAAGTCTAAAAAAGTGCCCTCCAAATCAAATTTCGGGTTTGGAGAGGGAGAAAGAGTGCACACAACACAAATGCATAAACTTCATTCATCATCATGCACAAATCAATAACTAACTACCCCATTTATTACCCACATGTCACCACTTCTTTTTAGTTTAAAATTTAAGTTAAATTAGCTAATTAAGACACATTAACAAGTGTTAATAAAGTGACTAAAATAAATAATATAGTTTACCAACCAACACCATACAGTATACTACTATCTAATAGCATATATTATGCTATTGGTCAGTAGCATACAATATGCTACCATCTGGTATCATACATACATACATACATACATACATACATACATACATACATACATGTGTGTGTGTGTGTGGTAAATAGTTTTAGAGGGACTATACCCTGATTACAACGATGGTCTAAAAGCCAGATAATATACTAAGAAGTACCACAACACAGAAGGATCAGAATCCAGAATAGGCATTGAATCCACATGTAACCAAAAAAGAGTTACAACACAACAGTAAAATAGAGTGAATGCTACAACAAAGCAACCAATAAACAACAACAAAACAACAAAAAACACGATGGAAGTCAACATTTGCAGCGAAGAACATTTCTACTTCTTGGCGGCTTTGTTGATTTTGGATTTGACAGTTTGCAAAGAGGTAAACAAAAACAACGCCATCATGTGAGTGGGATCCTTAGCATCCAAATTTTTAATGGTTTGACTTCTTTCTTTATCCGTACCCCAAAAAGTTTCCGGGATCTCACTAAGAACAGAGACACTGCGAACATGCTGTTCAAGGAAGTCACCAATTGCATTAAAAATTGCCATGTTGTGATCATGGCGATCCTTAGCTTTCCTGAGATGGTTGTCCAGGGAGTTTAAATTTTTATAGATATCCTCAATTTGTGTATTGTCAAGATTAGAATCCTCTTCCCTATTCCTTTTACCTTTTTGCTTAGTCAAGTTCTGCACTTCTTCTTTCAGGTTGAACATATCTTTTTCTAAGGCATCTAGCCTTTGGGTAGTACTCTCTCTGTGTGAAGCCTCTTGATGACCCGCTCTACTAATATGAAGGAGGTTTTGAACATCCTCCAATTCCTGAGTGCTACGAAGAATTCTCCCCGAAACAGGGATATCCAACTTGGGTGTTTTTTGAGACCTAGTTTTAGGTTTGGCCATGGTAAAGGTGATGGGGGTGGGAGTTGAGATGGAAGGGACATGAGTGGGATTGGGAGCCATGATGGAAGGGATAGGGGTGTGAGCGGGGCTAATGGTGATGGGAAGCAAAGGAGGAGAGTGGGTAGCATATATTATGCTAATAGCTGGTAGCATATATTATGCTAATGGCCGATAGCATGTTGTATGTTGTCGAATGATAGCATAAAGTATGTTGTTGACTGGCAACATAAATCATGGTTGGTAGCATACAACATCTTACCAGCCCCGGTAGCATAATATATGCTACCTGTTGTATAATATATGCTATCGACACGTAGCATATTGTATATATTATGCTACCATTTTTAGTGATATAGTTAAATGTGGGAAAAAATATTAGAATTTTTTTTACTTACCAAGAGAAAATCATATCATTCTCATAATCCACGAGAGATACAAGAATGCAACTCCCAAAATTTTAGGACGTCGGGCTCAGTTGAAATTGCATACATAATTGATTATAACACTCCTCCATATTTGACACTTTATAATGAGTGCGTGTTACAATATGACACTTTATAATTATAGTGCAATTCTCAAATTAAATATTTCCAATGGAAAGAGCACGAATAAACAAGTACTTTTGCAAAAAAGGGCACTCAAAACCGAGCTACCAATCAAAAGATACACATTTTTCAATATTATGCTCTACTATTTATTTTAGTTGCCACTAAAACAAAATAAAATGCTCTTGCCTTCGCCACACAAATAAAATGAAACGGAGTTGGAGTTAAGAACCTACTAGTAGGAATCACAATTTTTGAGCCCTCATCCAACCATACCATATGACCAAGAGCTAAGGATTTCAACCCAGTTCAGATCTCGACAAAACTAATTTATGGGTTTCTTTCCTAGTTGACATGGATCTTGAGGCGAACCAGTGCGTTTCTCTACAAAAAAAAAACTAAAAAACCGACTGCCTCCAGAAATGGCCGAGTTTACAGTCGATCTTAGGGTTTTTCCACCTTCTGGATCCAATGGAAGCCTCTATTTTGCATAAAAATACACACAGCAACAAAATACGAGTAAACCTGAATATATGAATATACAAAGAATTTATTTGCCAAATAAAATTTACATATGGATGTCAATAGCAATCTCCTGCTCTGATACCATAAAAGGAATGATAACTAGATTGTACCAAGCCAAGAACATAGATGTTAATCAAACACCATGATCAATAAGATGAAATCAATTCACTCTAATAACTTTACATAAACCTTTGCAAACAAATTAGCAGCAATATCATATATTATTATGGAACTCAATTGAAATACAATGAGAATGGGCCTTGCTTATATAGGAAAGGAATAACAATATAAGAACTAGTCAAGATCATAGATCAAGCCATAAATCATGGAAAGAACTGGTCATCAAAGAACTAGTTAAGACCATATATTTAGGAGAGAACTAGACATCAAGGATCTAGTCAATACCATAGATCAAGGAAAGAACTATGCCTAACAACTAGATAATATCTCCTAATATCTAAATAAAATAAAAGAAATATCCACACACATAAGTGGGTGAGGATAAATACAATAAAGGTAAATAAAGTACCTAGGTGAACATGAGCTAAGGTAAATACCTACTTTAACAATCGACCCTTTAGCATATTGTATATATTATGCTACCATTTTTTTAGTGATATAGTAAAATGTGGAAAAACAACATTAGATTTTTTTTTGCTTACACCATATTTTGTGAAGAAAAATTTCTCATTGAGACAATCATTTTAACTACTAACATCAAAAAAATTCAAAAGAAATTCACATACAAAACTAGCGAGATTTGTATTTTTTAAAAATCATTTTAAAATTTTTTATGTCATATTTTGTACGAACGTTTTAACTGCTATTATCAATTTTATTTTATTTTTAGAAAATTACATATGTTGTTTTCCAAAAGCATAAACTGTCGACTGACAATTGCTACCGAATGACACCATTATAAAATGATTCACCAAACATTTCAAAACTCGTTTCTTTCAGAACCGCCATTTTTTTGAAAGTTATTTTCATAGATTCACCAAGTAATCTCTAAGATCTTTTTAGGAGGGTCCTAAAATTTTCCATGATTTTAAAAGACCAATCAATTAAAACTATCCCTTTGTCCAATCAAAACTATCCAACAACAATAGGGAAAACTATTCAACCACATTTTCTATTTTATATATTATATTTTATATGTAAATTTAATATTAGTTTATCTTTGTTTCATCGACCCTATCAAGCACTTATTATTCAATATTCAAAAATCGGCCAGATTCTACAAACAAATTCAAGGATTATGTGATATAGAAGGGTTTAGTATATAAGAAAATAATTGTGAGGAAAAAATTATCATAGTTTAGTGTGCAAAATTAATGCAAGGTAATCCCCTTTTTGAATGATAGAGGGATTGGATATTGTTGACAATTTATCAGAAAATATCAAGTATTGAAAGAAAAACAATTATTATTCAATCTTAAAATGGAACTCCCTCTTAGACCATCAAAATCATCTTAGTATGCATAAAATGGGGTGGTATCTGATAAACTAATGCACGTCATTTTGTTTCATTTTTTTATAGCTTCACAATCAAAATAGAAAAGTTGTTTGGGGTGTGCAATGCATTTTTTGGAATGAAATTTACGATTAAGAGAAAAAATAGATCATTTAATAGTTTCCTCATATAACATATAAAGAGAAACATCAATAACGTCTAGATTTCAAACTTAAAAATTAAATAACCAATTTTCTAATTCAATAATAAGCTAAAATATTTTTTTCTTGAATATTTATAAGATCAAGTACGTAAATCTATACATGTATCTAAACCACTAATACAAATTTACAAATAGAAAAAAGATAAAGGAATCTTACTCTAGGTCCAAACGTGTTTGTTAGTCTAATAAATATTCATAAATAAGAACTTCTAAATTTCATTGGATTTTTCAATTAGCGAAATGTAATTGAAAATTTTGAAGTATCGTATAAACAATGAAAGTTATAACCCCTTAGCCCTTGACAACTAAGGCTAAGAATTTTTTGTAGCTAACCTTGCAATTTCTGACTTAATCAAAAATAAAAATGATAACAATTCAACGCAGTGTGAAGGGAGAGTAACATGATTGCTATAAAAAAGTTAGCTAATCTATGGCATCAAGATTTTTATATACATAACATACATTTTAGTCCATCTCATAGTCTATTATATTTGGTTTTGGTCACTAAAGATCATACATCTAATGTTATTGTTGGTTGGCACTTAAAAGTCTGTTGACTATTTTATCATTATGGATTTTTCATTTATAATCCCAACAATCTCTACCATTGAGTGGATACTTCTCATAGAAAATGGGAAAAATAAGCATGTGCGAAAAGAAAAGAGGATATGTATTTCTTCTTAATCTCCAAACAAAAAACATATTGAGAAATTTATATTTCTTTAATTTAAATTAAAAAAAAATCAATATCTACCTCTAAAATCATAAGTAATATTTTATTTTTGTTCGGCCTCCAATGAAATCTTCACATACACATCTATATTAAGCATTGCAACCATAACACATAATACAAAGTATTAAGGCTCCCTACTAAGTCTCATATGTTTAATATTTCCTTTTTGTTGAGCCTCCACTGATATCTTTGCATACACATCTATATTAAGCCAAATCACCCATGACATATAGTACAAATTATTAAGGCTCCCTACCAAGTCTCATATGGTAATTTTCTGTGTATATGTTTATAGTGGTCGTATGTGAGAACAAAAGATAATGAAAAATCAGGTCGAATCCAATCTCACTTATATCATGGGTTTGTAAACCATGGTTTTCTACAGATCTTGGAGTTGATGATGCTCTCATCCTTCGTGCTTGTATTTTAAAATTTTTATTGCTTCATCTATAAGTTCACTATTTTATTTATTAAAAAAAATCTATATGAAAGAGATATTGAAGATCTCGAGTTTGCACAAAAATTACCTAAAACTATGAAATGCATAAATCAAGCTTATAAAAATTTCAAATGAAGATTTATCTTAAAACTTCTCTGAATCTTTGCATTTAGTGATCCTTTCAAATTGTTTTTCTTATAATTTTTAAAATTTTATTTAATTAATAGGAATTTCTCTTTGTAAGGCGACCTTTGGTTCTAAATGTGTGGATTTCCTTGCAACCAAACAAGTCTCTTGTTATTTCTAGGTTTTTATTATAACCTTAGGAAAAATGAATAATATATATATTTTTTAATTTAATGTTCATGAGACCAAGTAATCTATCCAGCACCAAAGAGAGTGCAATGAATTTTTTTTTGCATGATACAAGGTTGCTCAACTATTCTTGTGGATTGTCCATTCTTTTATGATGTTAGATCTTCTATTCAAAAATATCACTATTTTATTAAGCCTAGTTTCCTGAAACAAGATTGTTATGTTGTCAATAGAATGTTAGATATTCTATTATGGATCTTGAAAAAACAATATCTATTTTATAAAGCTTCATCTCCTCAAGCAAGGCGGTTAGGTTGTCAAATTTTAGACTGTAGACCTTTGCATCATGATTTCCTTATGGCTGCATAAATATCATACCACAATGCATGCCCAGATGAGATTATATATATATATATTATCTCTTGTGATGGGTTGCGAAACTTCGAAGAAAATCTAGTTTTTAACTCCAGTGGTGGTATTTATTAGATGATTCATGTTAAGCAAGTAAAAAATTGGTGGATTATTCTATTATATTTTTTATTTATTTATTAGATGATTCATGTTAAGAAAGTAAAACTTTAGTGGATTGTTCTATTGTATTTTTAATTTATTTAATCAATTGCCTTTTTCTGAAATGTATTGGGAAACCAACCCCATCTAGTGGAATTGGTTGGAATGGATTTAAATATGAGTTTCAAAAGATACTTTTTCATTTGTTTTATTTGTGTGATTCAGAAAAATATTATGAATATGTATGAATGACTTTCTCTCTCTCAAATATTTAGGCATTTGATTTGATTGTATTCACAATATTAATTGAAAATATATTCAATGGTTGTGATGCCCATGCTTTCATTATGTTAATTCTCAAATTTCCTTTATATAAATAATTTGATTGTGTTGAAAAGATCTATCTAAATATTAAACCTCTTTTAAAAAAAAGCCAACCCAATTTTCAAAGACATATATGTTTTCCTTAGCTTTGACAATCTCTTTCTAATAAATGCCATATAGACAATGCATATTTGTGTTTGAAATTACAATTGCATACTACAAAATTAGATAGGCAGTGGTTAAATTTTCCACATGAAAAATTTCAAATGGTAATTGTTGCATTCATAATTTTATTTTATAGTTAGTTTGATAAAGATATATTTAAAAATATTTAATTGATTTTATTTATGACATGTTTTTGAGATTGTATATTTGTAATTTTTTATGTTGCTAATTTAATGGTGCTTATTTATGATGGATAATAATGAAGATCGTTCAAATATTTGCTGATTGTTTCACTTTTAGATTAATGACAAGTAATGTATAAAAGTATTTGAATAAACAATATTCCTTTTATTATAAGTGAATTAGTGTTGTTATTGTTGATGAATCATTAAATTGGTTGTAATAATGTATTCATACAATCTACTTTTATATATTTAAACATTTTTTATTTATTTAAACTTCCAAGTCTTTTATCAAGCCCGTTAATGTTAGGATTGTGGAGCTGAATTGCTTCACAGTTAGCATGCTTTATAACCTTGTTGGTTTACTCAGTAACCGACATCGGTCATGAAGGGTAACCGACGCTAGTCGGGGTAACCTAGCGACGATCAGGGTAACCAACGTCAGTCAGGGTAAGAGGCATCGGTCAGCATCAGGGTAACTGACGGTGTCCAGGGCGAATTAACACCTGTCACCTGTGCAAGAAAGTTTATATTTAACTCATGAGAAATTAGAATCTAAGTTTAGTATATAAAGTTGATCTAAAGGATGTAAATGCATAGCTAAGGTTCCCTAAGTTTGTATATGCCTATATAAGCATGAAAGCTAGGGTTAGAAGGAGAATTAAGAGAAGGATTGAGTTAGATCCTTGATTCTCCTAGATTGAGAGGATGAAGAAGAAGAGAAAGAAAGAACAAGTTACATAAAGACAAAGTTTCCATGGAGAGAAGTTGGACATAAGGAAATAGCAGGTACAACTACATACATGAATGGTGAGAAGAGGGTAACATCTTCTACTGTATTTCCTTTGTATATTGTTATTGTCTCATTGTAATGGCTTGCATAGTATGAAAAGCACATAAAGTTTCTTCTTGTAGATCCACATGTTGTTGTGAGATCTTGTATTGTAGATCCATGTAGATCCACATTGTTGATCCATGTAGATCTAGTCTTATATTGTTATATCCACAGGTCATTGTGAGATCTTGTATTCATAGATCCATGAGATCATGTTGTATTAATGATCCATGTAGATCTAGATATTATAGAGGAGGTTGTCTTCATGTTTGCACAGGTTGATGTAGTGATGGAGAGACAAACTTACTTCTTGGTGCACAATTATAGTTGCACATATGGTAGACCCATGTGAGAGGTCTTGTTACAGATCCACAGAGAACTTGGTAGCAGTTCAAAGAGATGTAGTAGTTCCTAGTTATGTGAGATTTGGTGGTGGTTTGGAGGCATGGTTGTAGTGCACTAATGGAGATCCATTTAGAAATCTAAGGGAGAGGAGATACTCTTGGAGAGATGCATTGTACTCTTGTATTGAAGAGTTGGTTTGTACTCTTGTTATATTATATATATGAGATCTCTATATTTTATGGATGTAGCCCACATTGGGTGAACCATGGTACATGTTGTGTTATGTGTGTGTACTTTGTTTTGATTTGGATTATTCTTGTTTATACTTCCACTGCTGTAGATTTTGGGGAATTGTTTAGATTCCATATGTGCATGCATTGGGTTTGTTATTGAATCATAACACTATTCATGTAGTCTTTAATTCCCAACAACTTGTATCAGAGACCTGGTTTGTTATCTTATTTGATACCAATATCAGATCTTGGTTAGCTTGGTTATTTCAGAGCAAGGTTTTGCTTCAAATATTGTTAGTGGTTTACTGACAGGTGTATGAGAGCAAGGTTTGTTTTGCCTGATGTGAAAATTGCAAAAGATATTTAAATCTCAAGTCTACAAGCTAGAAATGTGAGGTTGCTTTTGGAGAACATAGTGGCTACGGTTTTTTTTGTTTCTTTTTTAACCACATCGGTAGGGTGACTTGGTCGGTTACAAGGTATTCAGTTAACTGTGGTTGAACTGGGCAACTTGTGTTTTAAACAAGTAAATCATTAGATCTGAAGTTAAATATAAGATGCAGTGCCCTAACCGTTCATCTTGTTTGCGTCAGGTGTCCCTGGTTCTTGGAGGTGACACGTGCATGATTGTCTTATTCCTCTGATCTGGTTTATAGAGGTATGCGTTTTGTTACCTTGGTATTGGTAGTGCTTGTATTATTTTGGTTCACACATGCATGTTTGGGATTTGATAAATCTGAGTATGGCGATAGAGGAGCAGTTATGCATCCTTTGGTGCAGTTAGATGCATGGGCTTCATTAGAAGAAGTGAATATAGTAGCACATGCGAAGATGGCTTTTCCATCTCTAGAAGCATGCTATTCCAGTTGAAGATGTGGTTGAGTATCTTGGTGCTGGTAAGGTGATGTATTTCATCTTGGTGAAATTTTATTGCATGTATTATTGTTTCAAGTTTTAGCAAGATTTGGGTGCTTCTTGAAATGACTGGCTCAACATGAACTATCACCCCCTTTGGTCTAGTAGAGTAGGACACCTGGTTTGGTGACCTATGCCAATTTTTGTGCATTTTGTTCAATTCTAAAGATTTTATCTTCCAAATTTTTGGGAACTACATCAATCACAGAGGGTAACCGGTACTGGTTTCCAACCTGGTCGGTCTCTGTGACAATGAGTTTGCACAAGGTTTCAATGTAGAAGAGGGCATGAATGGTTCAGTTTTCCTATTTTGGAGGATCAATGGTTTCTTGCACATTGTGTACAGCTAGAAACAATGCAAATCACTTCAATACTTGGATCAGAAAGAGGATCTTAGTTGGCTCTGGATACATCTTTGATCTTCCAGCTTCAGGTATCTCTATATGTTTCATGTTTTATTTCTTTCATTTGGAGCAACTGATATTATGTTTGGATTGTGTGCACAATAAAATTTTACCATGGATATTTGGTGAGCTTGAATTTTATTTTCGGGATATGTTGGAATCTTGAGGAAAAGGATATCTAGTGGAAGGATGGGATCCTCAATGAAAGTCATGTTTAGACATCAGTTTCCTGTAATGAAAGATGTGGAGTACACGTGATGAAAATGAATTGATTCACCTACTTCACAAGAAGTCCAAACTTCTGTGATGTAGAAGTCATTCTTTGATAAGAAGGGAATCAATTTAATTTTCTTTCATCTGTTTTATTTCTCACTGACATATGATAGCTTTTGAGCTTGGTGTTAGAAGCTGACGTGCAGGGGAGTTATCGTGTTAAGTGGGAGCAAGCCATGGTTGTTGGCATTGCAGGATTGGTTCTTGGTGCTATTGCTAACTGGATACATGTTGGAATGCACATGTAGAAGTGAGAGGAGACTCTGCTACTCATTTAAAGTGGCAGAAGGCACATAGTTGGTTTTGAGGGAAGTCACGTCGTTGCAAGTATTTTGAGTTTATTTCATTTGTGATGTCACTTCTAAGTTTATTTTGTGGTGCCTGGATATTCCTAGGGAAGGCAGTCTGATGGTTCATTCAGTAATGGGTGTTTAGAAGATTTTGTTTTATTCTTGATGTTTAATGGGTGGAAAAAGGAGAAAATTCACTATTACAGAGACCGGTGTCGATGTTGGAGGGTTAACCGTGGTCTGTCATTTAGTAACTATGTTTTATCAGGTTGACCGGGGTCTTGTTAGGACAATCATGGTCAGTTTGGTCACTTTTAAAACAATGTTTATTTACCAATTTTAGATGGTGCCCTTGTTTTGCTTTCATCTTGGTTGATTTGTGCAGAGTATGTTGATGAAATGTATGTTGGTATTTGCACTTGGTATTAGTGGCAAGGTTTTAGCATGGATTTATTATATATAAAATTTATATTAAAAAAATTCCTTTTTATATAGTTTTCCTTATTTCCACATTGATGAGCACACGATTCATATTCACCTTTGGAGTTAGTTACCAGTGGAAGACTTGAAAGCTTAGCTGGAGATATATTTGATATGAATGGCCATGTACATGGTGAGTTTGTACATGTGGATAGATTGCAATTTTGTGATTCTATGATGATGCACAATGTTTTATGTTTAAATTTATGCCTTGAGCATGATAGGGGATGGTTGTATTTCCTCTTGATTACTATGTTACTCCATATAAATGTTATTGCTAATGATTGTCTTGGACATAAAGTTGTTTATGCAGGGTTGGATTTACTAGATTGCAGTGTTTGAAGATTCTTTGAGTTATGCAGGTTTCAAATGTGGATTGATAACCCACTGGTTCCATGTAGAACTCATTTGGGTTGTCTTTACCCAGATAACATGTTTTATTTCAAATTCTAGTTTGACTTGTCTTGGTTCAGTTGCATTGGTGGTTGCATGGAGACATGGATAGATGGATGGAGAACATGGTTGGATTTTATAGGTATGGCTTAGCTAGGATTCTTAGTGGTTGCAGTTGAAATCTCATATCTAGTATTTTAGTTTGACGATGGGTTAGCTCTTGTAAGTGTGTTAGTCATGGTGGCTTAGTTGCATGAGAGGCTTGGTTCAGTTATGATTCAGAATGGGAGCTTGATGTATGGATAGTCTCCTTGGCCATCACAAATCAATAGCCTAGCTTCATGTAGGTAAATGGTAAGTCATGGGTTTGTTATCTTCTTGGTTTTAGAAGATGGTTTAATCTTGTCTTGATTTCATTTGAGAGAATTTTGATATAAATAATAGAGATCTTCACGGTATGTAGAGGAGGTTCTACATTTTGTTTAATTCAACTCTTGATCTTCCATGGGACCTTGTTAGGATCCTGGACCTATAATTCATCATCAGTTAAGCATGATTGAACTTGAAACGGAAGTAACCGACTCAGTAGTAATACCGAGAGCGGTAAAAAGAAGAACTCAATGCCCGGTTATTGGCTTGTGAGATTGTTCCATTGTAAGATTATTACAAATGAAATGAAACACTTAAGTTTCTGCATTTGTATTAAAGCTGATCATGCCCATTCTAATAGATCTAAGAAGCCCTAATTTTGCATGCCTTTTTAGACCTATGAAATTTAGTTAAGATAATTTGGGACAAATTTCAATAAGGATATGCTTAGATCTCTTGATTCTCTTAGATTGAGAGGATGAATGAAGATGAGAAAGAAAGAACATATCTACATAAAGACTAAGATTCAATGGAGAGAAGTTGGACAATAAGTGTCATTCACAGTTTCTATAACAACATTATCCTATAGTCAGACGTTATGGTAATAGGCTTCTACTTTGATTTCCTTTTTATCAGTTCTCCTTTCTTGAGTTGGGGATTTCAATTCAATCTTCTTGCCAACAAAGACATGGAAAGATAAAATGAAAAATCCACATGTTGTTGTGAGATCTGGTATTGCCTAGGTCAAAGAGATCAAAAAAATTGTTGCCACAAAGCTAGAGAAAATCTTTTATTTTATATCCAAGGATAGATATTAGTAGCACTAATTGCTTCATAGTGCCAAATGAGATATTTGATAGTTTTGATTGTTCTCTTACTTGTTTTATTTAATGATTCAAACAATGCATAGTGTTCTATTTACAATTGTTTGGTGCACAGTTGTTCCATTCAACATATGGTAGAACCATTTGAGAGGTCTTGTTTGCAGATCTTGGTTGTTATTCAGATGCTGTAGTAGCTTCTTGGTTATGTGATCTTCTTTTGTGGTTTGGAGGCATTATTTGTAGTGCACATCATGGAGATCCGTTTAGAGATAAAGGAGAGGAGATACTCTTGGAGAGATGTATAGTACTATTGCAACTGAACCAGTTATTGGTTATTAATATATGAGATCTCTAACGTTATATAGATACACACAAACACAAATATTGGTAAGAAACAACAATGATATGACTACTTTATATGTGTAAAAACATTGTTTTTATTTTAAAAATATTTCATTTTTTTATAACCCTTCCACAATGAATTCACATCCCCTAGATCATACTTTGGGGGAACTTTAAGACAACTACTAGTATAACATCCATTGAATGCAATACAATGTCTTTTGTAAGAATATGTTGCTTTGTGGCCCTTGTTGATTATTATCTTTCAAATAAATTTGACTTGCTAGAGTGATTCTTCTATATTTGACTTGCTAGAGTGATTCTTCTATATTCTATATAAATATATTTAATTATTATAAAATCTTAAAACTAAGTTTTTTTAGAGTACCTCCATTTCCTGGACCTAGAGAAAATCCTCTTCCTTTTCCTATATAAGTTATCAAAGTGAATTATGTCAAGAGGCATTATACAATGACAACAAGGTGGGAAAGGCTTTGATGTTATGCTTGTGAAAGAAAAACGGTGGCTAATGATAAGTCACAAAAATGACTGTGTATTGTTATTGATTCTTCCCTAAAATACCTTCCCTTTTTTTTAATACTCACTCTTTTGGTCCATATAATTTTGATATATGCACATATTATATAAATATGTATATGCATGTTGTTCCTGATTTGAACTAATTATTTCTACATAAATTATTATGATTTAATGGCTTCATTATGTGTTATTTATAATGGAAATTGGAACATGCAAAATATGCCTTTCATAAGGTTGTTTTGTACATGCATCTGTGAAGGAGAAAAATGATCGGTTTGTTCTAAGAACATTGGTTTTGTTTCTCAACCTTTGACGGGATCTGAGAATTCACGCATGTTTCAAGGGAATAAAAATACAAATGAAAGTTATAACCCCTTAGCTCTTGATAACTAAGTCTAAGAATTTTGCGTGGCTAATCCTTGCAATTTTTGATTTAATCAAAAATAAAAATTATAAAAATTCAACGTAGTGTGAAAGAAGAATAACATGATTGTTGTAAAAACAATTAGCTAATCTATGACATCAAGATTGTTATATGCAAAACTTACAATTTAGTTTGTCGCATAATCTATTATATTTGGTTTTGGTCGCTGAAGATTATACATCTAATATTATTGATCGTCAACACTTAAAAATTTCGTTGAGCATTTTATCATTATGGATTTTTCATTTATGCTCCTATTTGAATACTTCTCATAAAAATGGAATAAAGAAACACGTGCGAAAAGAAAAGAGGATATGAATTCTTCTTAATCTTCAACCAACAAATAAAAATAATTTTAAAAAACAAAGCATATTGAGAAATTCATATTTCTTTAATTTATAAAAAATAACCAATAACCACCTCTGCTATCTGTTAAATCAATTTCACTTTCTTAAGCCAAAACAAATCACCAGTAATAAATACACACCAAGCAATTTTGAAATCTTTTGATCTCTGGAGGGTTCATTTCATAGTCTCAAAAATTATAATATTTCCTTTTTGTTTGGCCTCCAATGATATCTTCACGTACAAATCTATATTAAGGCAAATCACCTATGACATATAGTACAAAGAATTAAGGCTCCCTACCAAGTCTCATATGGTATTTTTCTCTATATATGTTTACAATAGTCATATGTGAGAACAAAAGATAATGAAAAACCAAACTGATCCTGCTCTCACTTAGATCATGGGTCTGTAAACCATGGTTTTCTACAGATCTTGGAGCAGATGATGCTCTCATTTTTTCGGCTCGTATTTTAAAATTTTTATTGCTTCATTTGTAAGCTAACTATTTTCTTTAGTTAAAAAAATCTATATTAAAGAGACATTGAAGGTCTTGAGTTTGCACAAGAATTACCTAAAACTATGAAATTCATGAATCAAGCTTATAAAAATATTAAATGAAGCTTTCACTTAGAACTTCTTGGCCAAATCTTTGCATTTAATGTTCCTTTCATATTGTTTTTCTTATAGTTTTTAAAATTTGATTTAATTAATGAGAATTTCTCTTTGTAAGGTGACCTTTGGCTCTTAATGTGTGAATTTCTTACAATGGAACATGTCTCTTGTTATTTCTAGGCTTTTATTATAATCTTAGAAAAAGGAATGAAATAAATATTTTAACATAATGTTCATGAGACCAAGCAGTCTATGGTACGAAAGAGACTGTAATGTAAAAAAAATTCAAAAAAAATTGCATGATACAAAGTTGCCCAACTATTCTTATGGATTATCCACTGTTTTATGATGTTAGAATTTCTATTATAAATCTTGATTAAAAATTTCACTATTTCATTAAGCCTAGTCTCCTCATTCAAGGTTGTTATGTTGTCAATAAAATGTTAGATATTCTATTATGGATCTTGATAAAAACAATCACTATTTTGTCGATCCTCATCTCCTCAAGCAAGACGGTTAGGTTGTCAACTTTCAGACTATTTTTCATAATTAATTTGGATGTTGCTATATACATTCCATGATGTAATTTCATTTTGTCTGTATAACCCTCTTATTACAAAATATACTTGTTCTCATTTATATATATTTTTAAACGTTAATTGTATACCAGGTTAACATTAAAAAATAATGTAAACTGGTCTTTAATTGAGTCATTAATATTTTCACCTTCTATTCAATTTTTGCACATATTTAGACCTTTCCATCATGATTTTCTTATGGTTGAATAAAGATCAGATGAGTTTATATATATATATATATATATATATATATATATATATATATATATATATATATATATATATATATATATATATATAGTATTTTGTGATGGGTTCTGAAACTCTTAAGAAAAACTAGTTTTTAACTACAATGGTGGTATTTATTAGATGATTCATGCTAAGCAAGTAAAACTTTGGTTGATTGTTCTATTATATTTTTAATTTATTTAATTACTTACCTTTTTTTCAAATGTATTGGGAAACCAACCCCATTTAGTAGAATTGGTTGGATTGGGTTAAAATATAAGTTTCAAAAGATCCATTTTTTTATTCGTATCATTCAACAATAATGTTATGCAAATGTATAGATTTTTTTTCCAAATATTCAGACAATTCATTTGATCGTATTGATAATATCAATTAAAAATATATTCAATAGTTGTGATGCCTCTACTTTCATTATGTTAATTCTCAAATTCCCTACATATAAGTAATTTGATTGTGTTTAAAAGCATGTATCTAAGCATTAAACCTCTAAAAAAAAATCCAATCCAAACTTTCAAAGACATATGTTTTTCTTAGCATTGACAATCTCTTTCTAATAAATGCCGCACACACAATGCATGTTTGTGTTTGAAATTACAATTGCATATTATGAAATTAGATGGGCGGTGGTTAAATTTTCCACTTAAAAAATTCTTGATGGTGATTATAATTTTATTTCATAGGATTAGAAAATGGTTATACTTGGCTTCATTTCATTGGATTTTAATTGGTTAGATATTATAAAATAGTGATGGTTTTTTCATTGTTTCTATGCTTTTTTAAAATATATTTATACTTATAATTTTATTTTATAGTTAGTTTGGTAAAGGTATATTTCAAAATATTTAATTGATTTAATTTATGGTATATTTTTGAAATTGTATATTTGTAAATTGGTTATAATAATGTATTCCTACAATCTATTTTCATATATTTAACACTTTGTATTTACGTAAACTTTCAAGTTTTTTTATCAAACCCATTAAATTTATATGTAAACACATCTTTGTTTCAAGAACTTGACTCTCTATATTAAAAGGAGGCAGAGATAACCCCCGTTTTGGTTATTTATGACAAATAGTAATAAGAATTTCTTAAATATTTGGTGATTGCTACTTTTAGATTAATGGCAAGAAATGTATAAAAAGTATTTGGGTAAACAATATTTCCCTTTATTATAAGTGACTTAGTGTTATTGTTTATGGAGCTCATTAAATTGATTGTAATAATATGCTCGTACAAACTATTTTCATATATTGAAGTATTTTGTATTTACTTGAACTTCTTTATCAAGCCCATTATCTAGATGTAAACACATCCTTGCGTCAAGAACTTTGACTCTTCATATTAAAGTTGATTTATGGTTCTTGGAAGAGTTGTTAGTAATAGAGTTATTAATTAAAATTAATATAGATATTTTGGATGTTCTAAAGATATCAATTTCAAAGTCTTGAGATTAACTTATTTACAAATTATTGTTAAATTTATTACCTTCTTTACATATTTCTTATTTATTAAAGTTCCAAAAACTACCATATAGTCAATACAAAGGAACTTTTTAAGCTTTAGTCAAATGGACGTCAAATCATAACCCATCACCACACTCCACAATACTATTGTATAAAATGCCTCTCCACATACTCTTACTATCAAAATTCATGCTTCATATTCTTTTCACAAAAAATTACATCCATTAGACTAATCACACTAATAAAACAATATTGTCTAAGATTGTACACAACATTAAAAACAAAATTAACATAAACAAAATTATTCAGTGATCGCTCCAAATTTATATTATTATAAAAGAAAACATCATACTAAAATAGTTATAATTATATGAGTCGGCCAACAAAGATCACTTATTTATTTATTTATTCTGGATAGTACCAGAAAACCCCGTTTTGATGTGTGGTCCAAACAAAAGCCCCACACCACATAGAGAGAGAAAATATATTGGAGGGAGAGATACATAATAACAGTAGAGAAAACTAATATAGTACGTAGCATATATGTTATTAGTATGGTACGTAGCATACTAATAACAGTAGAGAAAACTAGCAGTAGAGAGGGCCATTGCCGCAATACCCAAACTTACTGCAGCAGGGAGCCTTATCTTTTGTGGCCGAATTTGTTCTGCAGTCCACTCTGTTATTCCCAGGCGCGCCACAGCAGGGACCCCCTTCGCAGGGTCCAGCGACTGCCATGTTGGCACTGTAAACCATCGGCAGCGCCATTAAATACATCGCCAGTGCCACACCTCTCTTCTCCATGCTAAACAAAACAAAATGAAGCTGAGGAACTCAATGCAATGCACTGGTATTTATAAAATTTGATATCCTCATTTTTGTCTCCTTCCTCGCTCTTTCCTGGTAACCACATGGGAATGCCGAGCAGTCAAAACATTGGCGTGGGTATCACGGACTACTGTTGCTGGAAAGAAGGGTATTCTTGGAATATTGTTAATTTCCACTAATTATTGTTGGAAAAACGAGCTATAACTTTTACTTTCTTACAATTTTATAAATTTTAATAAAAGACGAAAGCATAACAAAAATTTAAAAACAGAACATGATTTTTTTTTAATATGTGTTCCAATCATAGAATTTTGGATGAGATTACCTTTGGTTGCAACATTTTATCAAAAAGTTCATGTGCCATGTGTATGCTTTCATATTTTGCATACACTCCTAGCTATAACATCTGAAAAAAGAAAATCCTCTTTTCATTATGCTTTAATAGATTTTTATACCATGTTCCAAACTTTTTATATTTTTGGCATCTCATGTTAATATTCATGTTAAGGTAAATTGATTGGCCGAACATTTGTTTGTTGCATTCGGTAAAATATTTTCAATGAAATCCATGTCCTTTGTAACTTGTAATTAAGATATTCCATGAGAAGTCCATTTTTTGTTCTATCATTTGTACGAATAGTTTATGAACATCCATTAAATTACTCCACATGAAATGTATGTAGAATTGTTTATTTTGGAGAAATGGCCATGTATCAAATGCAAATTCTTACCATGTGGGGTCAATATCTTTGCCTTCAAAAGGGTTTTCTTAAACATGTAGGTTAGTAATAGTTGAATGTGAAAGTTCCTTATCTTGATCTATTGTGTGATTGATGACTTGTAACTTGTATCTCTCTCTGGATTTTATATGTGTCATGGGAAGTCCATAAGAATGTATTTTTAGGGACTCTGCGTGACATATACATAACAAAAGAAATCTATTATTTGAATCCTAATAGCTTGAAAAAATCTTGCAAATTGTAATAAAAATAAGGTTGTTTTGAGGGGCATGCGTTATCTCTCCATTATTATCAAGTATTTGATAAGAATATTTCTTTGAATCCAATAGGTGAAGCATAATCCAAATCAACATGTAGTCCAATGTAATGCATATTCCCAACACTTGTCGCCTTCAATGAGCTAATTAAAGCAACAACAAAATGTTATATACTCTTCATATTTCCTTAAATGCTTCTATTTACATTTAATAGTTATAGACCACTCCACTCAATGATCATCAACACGTTAAAAAGTTCATCAATTAAAATTTGAGTATTAGAGAATTTTGCCAACCCAATAAACATACATTTTTAAATATTGCTTGAAGATTTTGAATCAACATAAACTAACCCGAACCTTGTTGTATATCCCTGTGTCCAATCAAAATTATCTAGCAGTAATAGGGAAAAGTATCCAAACATATTTTCCATTCCAGGTTTTAGATTTTATATGTGCATTGTATATTACTTTATCCTTTTGTGATGGAGCCTATCAAGTGTTTGTCATTCAAGATTCAAAAACCAATTAGGTTCTAAAAACAAATTCAAGGATTGTGTGACATAGAAGTGTTGCAGAATATAAGGAACTTAATTGTGGGGAAAATTTTACTCCAGTAATATGGTCATATTTACCAAATTACAAAGTTATTGGAAGGTAGTCCTCATTTCCAGCTGATAGAGGCATGGTGTAGTGCCCACTTCCCTTCGACACTTTTGATATTGATCATGATACTGCTGACTATATTAGGGACATTATTATAGTTTTTATTTAATATAGTATTAGATGTTAGATCATGGATTATGGTTGAATTTGATTTATATATGACGCATGATGATTATTAGAGACACTTTATATATTGATGATGATATATTGTTCGACATGGTTATATTTATGGATGTTGTTTGGACATGTGATATTTGAATATTTTGAGTAGACCTAGAAAATGAAATTTATTTGATGATGATATAGTTGTTGATAAAATTACAAGTGATATTGTTGATTGTCTTGATGTTGTTGTGAATCATATATATATTGATGATTTTGAAATTATATTTATATTCATTTGGATGTTCTGATATGGCCACAAGGCCGAAAGAGGTATTGTGTTTTGCAGGTTAAAATATCACAACAAACATCGGGGGATTGGAGACCAACCACATTGGAATTCTAGACGAATTCAACAAGGTCACCATGAAAACTTGTATTGCTCATGTGTGTTTGATTGTTGTAAGGGATACCCATGTGCGGATCACCTTTAAATGTGACCAAGGGTTATGTGTATTTATTTATTTGGTTCCTTTGTTTAGTATGTATGTGTTTTATAAGTGTTGTTTTCCCCTTTTATTTAAATAAATTTTGGTAGAGTAATATGAGTAATCATATTAGTAAAAATTAATTAATCAAATTGGGACATAAGAAAGTAATTATTGGAGTTGTTGGCTCTTGTATTAAATGTTGTGAGATAAACTATGTAAGTAATGTGTAAGTGATGTGTAAGACATATGTAAGTAAATTTTGGAGTATGAAACATTCCACCTTCTTTTGAAATTGGAATTTGTCCTTGGACGTTGATTTTGGAGGCTTGTGGGACAAGTTAAACTTGTCTCATACCTCTTAAATTTTCATACCAACCTTACCTATGGTTGGAGAGTTTAAATCTAGCCTTCATTATGTATTTTTGTAAGTCAAGTTGTATGCTTTAATTGCAATTTCTTACATGCTTTCAATTTCAATCCTTATGGGGTGTGGGCTTGATTTGAGTGTGTAAGTAAAAGTGTCATTTATTCACCCACCTATTTATTATACACTGGAGAATGAAGTTGACTTATGATTTGGAGTTGAGGATGTGTGAGGTGGCATCCCACTTGGATCCACCTCATCCTCTTCCCTTCCCTCTTTTATAAATTGGAATTATTTAGCTTGTTTTTGGGTGGCTTCACTTTTGCATACTTCTTTTTGGTGACTTCTTTTGGTGGAGGGAGCTCTTGCTTTTGGAGAAAATGGGAGATTTTTGAATACTTGTGCTTGGTTGCTTCCCTTTAATCACTTCATCTTGGGAAAATTCTCTTGGGCTGTTTGAGTTCTTGCAAATTTTGGAGAAGATTGGAGAATTGTTGCATGCTGGTGATTGTTGATCTTGGACTATTTTTCATTGGAAAGCTTATTGTTTATCAACCTTGGAACAAAATCCATTATGGAGAGGTAAGAGCTTAGCTCTTGGAAATGATCCTCTTTTATTTTATGCATATGTGAATAGTTGAATGTTTGAATGTGTTGTTTTATTTGTTGGTTGGTTGGATAGATGGCCTAGGAATGGTGTAGGAGAAGACTATGGGGTATCTTGTGGGAGGCATAAGTATTTTTGGGAGGTATAAGTGTGGAGGGAGTTGGGATTTTGGTTCCACCTTACAAAGAAATAGCTTTCTTTTATTTAATTGTTATGGGGTGCCATAAGAGGTTGGGGAGGCATAAGGAAATGAGAGGAATGAGGGGTACTTGGGGGAGGCATAAGGGCATGTTAGAGATTTGAAATGATATATATTTTGGCGGTTTATTCTCAGGTGGTGATACCCATTTCCCCTTTGGGAGGCATAAGCGACATCCCCCATAGTTTCTTGCTCCTTTGACTTGCTTGATGGAGCATGAGTATTGTTGTGTTTTTATCTTGTGGTTGCTAAAACTGTTGTTATATTTTGGACTATGTTTTTAAATGTGAAAATTTACATGTGTGTTTGTGGAAGCCTGTTGTTGCCATGAGTTGAAACACATCATCTATTGCATTGTGGTTGGGGCTCAGGGGCCAATGAAGAAGATGGCTTCCCCTTGTCATTGGATGTCTTGGTTGGGTGGAGAGCATTGCTTTCCCCCTGTTCTGTTGTGATCAAATTGA
This sequence comes from Taxus chinensis, assembly GCA_019776745.2. Taxonomy (NCBI): domain Eukaryota; kingdom Viridiplantae; phylum Streptophyta; class Pinopsida; order Cupressales; family Taxaceae; genus Taxus; species Taxus chinensis. The sequence continues at coordinate 230,995,388 of CM034151.1, read as the reverse complement.
AATAAAGAAAATAGAGGATATTCATGTTATTGTTCTAGAGCAGAGGAAAAAGACAAGTTTGACAGTCCTTGTTGAGATTATTATTATTGTAACCCCTTCCCACTTTGAAGTGGATGACCTTGTACATTATTTGTGATGGAAAGATGTGTTGTATTGGCTATGAAATTGCAATTCGAAATGTGAAAGAGATATACTCTGTTTTCTGGTTTTGAATAAATGTGGAAGAAACTGTATTCTATATATTGTAATTGAGAAAGAAGACAGAGTTCCGAGAGTCCCTTGTGAAACTTCTTTTGTAACCTTTCCCACCTTGAGGTGAATGATCTTGTATATTATTGTGTTGGAAAGACTACTATGTTTTAGCTATGAAAGTTGTCATTGATTTTGGAAGAATATATCTTGTATTCAGTTCTGTGAACAGAAAAGAAAGATATGCATTTGGTTTGTTGTATTTCGAAAATAAATGGGAAAGAAGTTGTAAGAGATTCCTTTGAATTAATAGAAGTGTTTTTCCATGTTCATATGATATTATTTCCATTGGAAATGTGTGTCTAATATACAGTAGGAAATCTCTATTTGTAAAAATAAAAAGGAAGCACATATGAAGAAATATTGCACTGCTCTGTCTCATTTGAAATGTTTAATTTTAAAAATATATAGAAGTTGCATTCTTGTCTCTATCATTTGATTGAAGGAAAGAAAACTATTTACAACTAGCATTGAATAAATTCAATGTTTTTATTGCATGGCAAAAGAGATAGTTTAATCTTTGTTCTTGAAATGTACAAACTTCATTTCTACTTCACTGTATACTTGACAAATTCCTTTTTATCAAATGTCCAAAACAACTCTGCAAATCTATAAGAGACAAATGAAATATCCAATTGGATGTAATGAGATCAGAATGATCCCCAAACTAAACTAAAACAATGAAGAAATTTTTAAAGAACCTTTCAAATTGAGTAAAGTCGAAATTGTAGGTTTTCTGCTATGTGAACATTGATAATTTTTGAATACAAATCAATCAATCAAATTTAATTTTACAATCTATCCTAAAATATTCCAAGTGAAATCCTCCATGTTTGTTTGGCATGTTGTGAATTAATTAATGGCAAATTTGAAAAAAATTGATAAGCTAAAAATACCAGTTCACTTTCTAAGTGACAGAAGGACGTTATCTCAAAATTTACCCTTTAAAATTTATCAAAATTAAATTCCTAAGGTTTATGTGCAAACAGGATGTCGAGATATTTCCAAAAAGTCCTCGTTTGCCAAAATTCGAGTTCCCTATCAAAATTTGTGGCCTTCTGAAGTTTTTACTTCATTTGTCTTCAAAAATAATCTAACTGTCAAATTTAAATGAATAAAATATTCTTGGGCGGACCTGCGGCCTAAAAATTTCTTTTTATTTTGCTTTTTGCCCAAAAATTAAAAATTCATGAAGTTTCCCTTCCAATCATTTAACTGACATAATTTCTGTCAGTGTCATTCTAAACCAGGGTTGTGTCCTAGGTAGTATGCAATGGAGTCTAGGGGAACCAGTTATCTGTTGGGTGTGTTGGGGGTTGCTTAGTTTAGTGACTATTCTATGGAAATGCAATTCAAATCTATGGAAATTAAATACAGTTCTACAGAATTCAACTATTTGCGATGAAAGGAAACTAACAACTAATCTTCTGTTGTAAAATGAAATACGCACACACTATTCTTAACAAATGAAATTACAACTGTATAAATGAAACTTAGCAGAAAGCAAGATTATTCGTTAACCAGATTTGCATAACAAAAGCATCTATTCTAAATGAAAGCAGTAATGGAGAAAGCAGATACAGTTAATCAAAGCATGCATGTAAGATTTCTCAAATGACAATTGCAGTAAATCCAATCAAAGAACTGTATGCATGAACTCAAAATAACCTCTTATCTCCTTGGTCGAGTGGGCCCTTGCTCTTCCTTGGGATAGAGGGATTAACAACTTCTGATTCTCAAAATGTTCATAGCTTTCATTAAATCAAAATAAGTTCATAACATAGACAGTAAAAATATCAAGAACTGGATGCAGATAATCTCCTTCAGTATATCAAAAAGTGGTACTACCAAGTTCTGAAGATGAAGTCTTCATATAGATACTGTTAGTTACAAGATCTCGCCATATCAGGTGGCATTAAACACTGTCCACCAAATACTAATTAAAACACATAAATTTCTATGGGCCGTTAGGAACAAGCCCAGACTAATAGGTCAACTTGATGGAAACAGTCTTCTGCCGCATGCTTCGAACTCGGGCTCCATAACTACCAGCAACTTCCATCATTTCCTGCACACATCATCACGTTTGATCTCACAAAGATAGTTAGTAGGAGGTTCATGTGATAATCAGTTTTCATAAACTATAGCAAGGAAAATGCATCAAACCTACTAAGATATAACTACACAAAACATCCCCATGTATTAATAAGTCATATCAAAAAGAGTATTTTCGGCTTGAAGAAATGATATTAATGAGCCAAACAATGCACTCATCATTTTCCCCCTGACTTTACCTGTTGTATGTCCCTATGCAACTTATCTGCGTCCTGCCCACCTACCAAGCTGCTCAGCCATGTCATACTCCTCAAATTGATCAGTGTATTGCTTTGTGGTGTTCTTGCAGCCCTGAGTGTTGGAGGTAATTTCTACCCATGCTGTGAAACTGTCATTTGACTGTGTTGCATTGTTCTGCCAGGTAGTGAGAGGGCTCAAAAGGAGTGGTGGACATACTTGGAGGCCTGCCCATTCATCATTATACTGCTGGCTAGTTTTCTCTATGGTTTGTTTGATAATGGTGATGAGGGCATCACCCCTGCACATGCTCCAGCTCAAGTTTTGGGGAGAGAGAACCTCCCTACATTTCAAGGGCAGACTCAGAGTATCCCACCTCCTATCACAAGCCTGCCAAGCTGTCCCAAAGTTCTCCTGACTGTAATTTTCAAAATCAATGACACACTGAAGTAAAATCTGAGAAGTGTTTACCCCAACTCCTTCCTGATAGTAAAGTGAGCGAAAGTTTTTCCGCAGGGCTACATCTGTGTGATGAGTTGGGCGGATGTGGAATCCAATGGACTGAGTGGTGTGATTGAAAATGTCTATTTGTTGACCCCAAATGATCTGATTCCGTAATGCAGACTGAAAGGCTTTAATTTGAAAATCACCCACAAATAAATTGATTAAGAAATCAGGGACATTGGTAACTATCATGTTATGAAGATAGAATTCACAAAGCAAATTTTGGATTTCCAGAGTACTGCACTTGTAAACTGATAAAAAACTGGTGCCATTAGGAATTTCATGAGGAGCTTGAGAACACAATTGAAATAACTGCCAGGAATAAAATTGTTCTTGGACAAACATGCTATAGACTGGAGAGGGTTTCCTATAGGACAGAAGTTTGAGGGCCAAAGGACAGAAAAAGTCTAAAATAGATGTCACTTTTTGTTTTTCCTCTTGTATAGATTCCTTTTCCTTTTTTAATTTTTGATTTTCCTTCCGCAATTCCCTTTCCTGAAGGGATAACTGATGGAAACTATCCAAGATGGTAAGACTCTTATCACGTTGTCACTTCAAACAACTTACTTCAAGCTGTAGGGCAGCAATTTCCCAAACTTTCTCTACTATTTGTTGTGTAAATTCAGCTTGCAGTAAAAGGTTTGTTTCTTCCATACCTTGTAATTGAGATTTCAGTAGCATGATTTCCTCCAAATAGTTGTGAGAAGGCGCAGCTTGGGTGTCAAGCACTTCAGGAACCACAGGGTGAATTTCCGTAGATGACAGAATAGTAGATGCCGGAGCGGCCAGGTGATCCTCCTCATGTTGTTCTTCCCGAATGGGGGTGGTATCATCAGGAAAAGTCTCTGATTGGGAACCGCCAGTCTACAAAAATGAACTAAGCCATCGAGACCGTAGTTGCATGGAAGAAGATGGAGCCATGGCGCACTTGCCTTTTGAATCAGAAGTGGAAGGGAATGGACCCTCAGGAGTACCAACTATGTCCGCATGCTCAGGAACATCGGCTGCCTCTGCTTGGTTGTGTGAAGGGAAAGGGCCCGGTGCAAGGGTAGACCAAGGTGCAGAAGAGAGACCAGATTTCAATTGCTTTGGTCTGGACCCTTCACCACCAGCATGTCCCTCGAGCCTCCACTTTGGTCTAAAGAAGACCTGGTGTGAACACAACAAATGAATCAACCCCGGGTGTTTAATTACAGACTTGCCTCCACCGGACCGGTACTTCTGGAAAACTTTAATAATGGAGTCCGTGAGGTATTCTGGAAGATTTACCCGAAGGGCCTGGTTGACACATCCCTTTTTAAGGTGGATTAGCATTTTAAGTGCATCACCACCCAGAATAGAGGCCTGACCATCGCATATGAAATACCGGTTGACCCATTTCACAATCTCGCTCCAGATTCCAGGTAAACTTGTCTGCTTAACACCCTTCTGGACACCCAATGGAGTCAGGATGACTTCAGGGAGTGCCTCCCCTTCATCGTGAAATAGAGCAATTAGGATTTGTAAAGGAGCATTTGTCATAACCTTCAAACCAAAGTCTGGCAGGCCAGATAGGTCAGAAATGACCTGACTGGTAATTTCAACCCGTCTTCCACCAACTTGTGAACAGGTGGACTCAAAATTGTTCAAGAATTCTTCCACAATGCCCTCATCGAAACCTTCAAATTGGTGAATGAAATCCAGCCATCCAAAATCATGAAATACCTATGAAAGGGTGGCATTCCAGAGTAAGGCATCTGGTGAATCAGGTTCTGATGTCTTTCGTGGTCCCATGCTGAAGCCGAAGGTGAGTAATACCAGGTAGCAGAAAAACTAGAACAGAGCATATCTCCCACTTCCCATTTAGTGACTGATAAAACCAATCATGCTTGATGTGCATACAACAATGGTAAGAAGTAGTTGTAGAAGCATTAAATTTCAAATGGCACCATATTCCTTGGGTGGCGCAAAATCGAGCGAAGGTGGCGGCGGAAAAATAGTGAATGAGACCGGCCACCCATGTGAGTTTAAGATTTTTGTGGCAGCACATATCCCATTATTGAGGAGCGAGCACCACCCATCCTGACTTTGGAGAGTGTGACACATTCAAGGCATGCGGTGATTATGAGCCATTACTCCTTTTATGCCATCATCCATAGAACCGGATTTGGAAAGAGATCCGAAATGAACATAGTAATCATTTCATGATGGCGTAATGATGACAAATGCATACATGGGGAAATGTTTTGCATGGAAATATCGTTAGCAAGTTAGAATGCACTTACCCATGCCACGTTTAGTCAGCCGATATCCATAGATTCCTACGCCCTGCAATTCGAGATGAAGCGTGATTAGCGGCTGTAGAAATAATGAAAATTCCTACATTTATTGGAAATAACAACAAGAAAAACTGCTAACTAAGGGAAGAAGATCGAATGAAGGATCATCTTCCTTTATTGAATTTGCAAGAGATTGATTACTCCATGCTTGAGAGGCAAAGAGCCTCCTCAGCATGCATGTCTATGCGTAACAGAATGTCATCGGTGAAAGTCTTCTTATCCAGTGGTTGGTGATAAATCCGGAGCCTATGCCCATTCACCAGAAGAGTCCATTTGTCTCCATCAATAGGTATCAATCGAACAGAGCCATTATCAAACACTTGATTTACCTGATAGGGACCCAACCAACATGTACGCAGCTTGCCTTTAAACTGCTGATAGCGGGAATCAAAGAGTAAAACCCACTGTCCCTCATGAAATGTCCTTTTTTTGATGTGAGCATCATGCCAGGTTTTCCGCTGATGTTGTAGAATTTCTGTCTGCTGTTGTGCCTCCATTCGCATTTCATCTAATTCATTCAGCTGCAGCACTCATTCACATTGTGCTTCATCCAAATCAATCCCAACTTCCAACACTGTTCACCAGGTGCACAATTCAAACTCAACAGGTAACAGTGGTTTCTTCCCAAAGACCAGCTCATAGGGAGAAAAACTAGTAGTTGTTTTCCAGGTCGTGTTGTAGGCCCAGACGGCCTCAGGAAGCTTTGGTACCCAATTCTTTCTATCAGGCATTGACCACCTTAGTTAGAATATTCTCGAGTTCTCGATTGGTTACCTCCACTTGCCCATTGGATTGGGGGTGATATGGTGACGATTTCCGGTGCCTAATTCTGTAGATTTCCAAGAAAGCTTCAATCATATTTGAAACAAATTGAGGACCTTGATCAGATACAATGGCCCTTGGTGCTCCAAATCACAGCAATATCCGATTGTACAAAAAATCAGCAACAACATCCTCATTGGCAGATGCCAATGCTTGAACTTCAGCCCATTTGGTGACGTAGTCCGTGCATACCAAGAGATACTCCTTCCCGAAAGATGGAGGATCAAATGGTCCAACAAAGTCAATCCCCCATTTCTCAAATGGTCCTAGAACCAGCTGAGGATTCAGAGTCATTTCCATAGAAAGTGTAGGTTTTCCCATTCGTTGGCATGCATCACACTGCCACACATACTTTTTGACAGTCCTATGGAGGGAAGGCCAATAGTACCCTGCTCCAAGGATCTTGTGAATTGTTCACTTCACTGAATAATGTCCACCTCTTGGCTCATCATGACAAGCTCGCAGTATGTCATGTACCTCATCCTCTCGAACACACCTACGAAGAACCATGTCAGGACAACATTTAAATAAGAATCCGTTACACCATTTATATGTTGCACTATTCTTAACCAATCACCTTCTTTCCTTATGAGTAAAATAGGCAGGAAACTTCCCTGTTGTTAAATAATTCATGAGATCAGCGAACCAAGGAGTCTTAGTCGAGATAGCAAACAAGTGTTCATCAGGAAATTGGTCTTGGACTGCTTCGTCATCACCTGAAACATTTATTCTAGAAATAAAATCAGCAACAACATTAGATTTCCTAGGCTTATCTATAATAGTGAGATTGAATTCTTGCAACAAGAGTAACCAGCGAATAAGCCTTCCACCAACCACTGGTTTGTTCATCAAATATCGAATGGCAGAGTGGTCAGTGTAAACAAAATTTTTATATCCAGTGATGTAATGATGAAATTTATTCAAAGCATAGACAACAGCCAAGAACTCTTTTTCCGTAGTAGTGTAATTCCTTTCCGTAGGAGTCAGATTTTTGCTGATAAAATAAATTGCATACATATGATCTTCTGAGTCTTTTTGTCCAAGGACAGCACCCATGGCTGTATTAGAAGCATCAGTGTGGATATGGAAAGGTTGTCCCCAGTCAGGGCCACGTAAGACAGGGGCCGTCGTCAGCTTTTCTTTGATAGAATCAAATGCCTGTTGACACTGAGGAGACCATTCAAAAACACAATCTTTGGTTAGCAGTGAAAACATTGGGGTGGAAATTTTGCTAAAATCTTTTATGAATCGGCAGGTAATAACCTGCATGACCAAGGAAACTTTTGATGTCAGTCTGATTAGCTGGTGTAGGTAATTGGGTGATGACTGATATCTTTTTGGGATCCACCTGTATACCTTGGGCTGAAACATGGTGACCTAAGACAATTCCTTGATCAACCATCATTAGACATTTTTCATGACTCAGAGATAGTTGGTGTTGTTCACATCGACTGAGTACTTTCTCAAGATTATTCAAAGATTCTTCAAAAGTGGATCCATGGACAGTGAAATCATCCATGTAAACCTCAACACAGTCGTTAGCAAGATCTGCAAAAATGGCCAAGACTGCCCACTGAAATGTAGCAGGGGCATTACAAAGCCCAAAAGGTAAGACTCGGTAAGTGAATGTACCCCAAGGGCACGTAAAAGTAGTCTTATCCTGATCAGCAGGGGCAATACTAATTTGATTATACCCACTAAACCCATCCAAGAAAGAAAAATATTTCTTACCAGCCAAATTGTCCAGGACTTGGTCAATGAAAGGCAGGGGAAAATAATCCTTCTTGGTGGCTTTGTTAAGTTCCCTGTAATCAACACATATTCACCACTTACCATTCTTCTTGGGAACAATAACTAATGGGGAGACCCACTGACTATCAGATATAGGATAGATGAAACCTACCTTTAGGATATGGGGAGACCCACTGACTATCAGATATAGGAGTTTTTCGATCTCACTTTTGACTATGTCTCTCAATGCTGGATTGATTCTTCATTGTGGCTGCCTTATAGGTTTGACGTCATCAGTGTAAATATGATGTGTACAGATGCTAGGATGAATTCCTTTCATATCAGTGTAATCCCAAGAAAAAGCATGGGAATGTTTCTTCAGAACCTCAAGCACCCTAGCTTCTTGATTGACCTCCAAGTCGTTACCTATGGTCAGCTCTCTTCCCATACTGACAAGCACCTGCTTGGTATCATTCACAAGAGCAAGCTCCGTATTAGTGATAAAAGAAATCAATGGGAAAACATGGGGCTGAAGCATGTGCAGGATGGGTATGTTGTCAAAAGACAGAATCTTGGTTAAAGGACAATAGAAATCAGGAACTAAATATTCAGAATTATAAGCATAGAGTTTCCTACCAGACTCAGCAGAGGTAATGTCTACCAGAGAAATAGCAGAAGAGATGTCTAATGCTGGTATTCCGGATTCCGTAGCAATAGTGCTGATTTCCATAGTCGCAGAGTCCTTAGAATCAGTCAGTGTATATGACTCCACAGCTTCCGCCATATGATTGTGTACTGCAATAGTGGCCAGAAAAGAAGAACTCAAAGAGTTAGCATCCAAAGAATCCACCCATACCTGGTCACAATTGTTCGTATAAGGCTGGGCAGGAGGATATAATGAAATGTGTTTGGATTTCTGCCCATTTAGAATTGTCATGTTGCCTGACCTACAGTCAATGTATGCAGCAACTGTAGCCAACCAGGGTCTTCCCAAGATGACTGGATATCCCAACTTCTGAGCTTTAGGCTGCAAAACCATGAAATCAACTGGGTACTCCCATGATTCAACAGTGACCATTATATCTTCAACCACACCATCAGGTACAACAATAGATTGATCTGCTAACTGCAGAATAGTGTTGGTAGGTTGAAGTCCTGTTAAGGATAGCAGATTAAACATTTATGTTGTGATGACATTAATAGCAGCACCAAGATCCACCAAAACATTAGATATTGACTAGTTGTTTATACAAATAGTAATGACAGGACTCTTAGGATCCCCATATTTTAGTGAGATAAGGGTGCCAACAACTAAATCAGCCAAATTCCCTTCGACTCTGACAGTCTTTGGGTATTTATTTTTCCTTCCTGGTGTCTTTATACACTCATTTCTAATGGTTTGGTTTAGTTCAGGGATGTCCCTTATTGCTCACAGTAGTGGGACCTCAATATGTACTTTTTTCAATTCCTGAACTAGTTTTGTTTCATCTGCAGTTCGAGTGTCCTGTAATCACTCAGGAAAAGGGGCTGTAGTCTGTTTGGGTATTTGATCATCCGGTGTATCTGGTATTGGTGAAGAACCAGTATTACCCTCAAGGTTTTCTTCCTTATCGGCATCAGCAGGTAGTTCTGTGATAACAATAGGAGGGTTCAATATTTTTCCAGATCGTAGACGTAAATTACCAATAGTATTAACCTACATGGTGTTACCTGGGTCTGTGTCATCAATTGAAGTTGTCTGTTGATTTTTAGGATTGGATACTGGCTGAGCCAGAAGTTGTGTTTGTGTTGCTTGTCCTTGATGTTGGTAGGCTTGAGGTGGAGGCATTAAAGCTTGTTGTGGCTGCTGGAACCTGCGTTGTTGATTACCATTTTGTGGTGGTGCCCAGGACTGATTTTGGCTAAAATTTTGTTGAGGACCCCACTGCTGATTGTGCCAAGGATTGGCTACGGGTGGTGGAGCCCAACCCGGCTGAGTGTAGGGATTTTTCCAAGGTGGTGGATATGGATAAGTCATCCAGTTTGAGTTTTCCCACTCAGGTTGTCCCCAAGAAGACTGAGAGGCTTGATTCGGCCATGACATCCTCCAGGGATTCTGAGTTGGTCTAGATGGGAACCCACCCTGATTGTTTGGTCTTTGGACAAAGTTTAATTCAGCACTTGTTTGAGAGATGGCATTCAAACCTCCCTTCAACTGTGGTAAAAGTGTGCAATGCTTAGTGTCATGGTCAGTAACTTCACAGATTAAGCACATGTCTGTGACATCCAAAGGACATTCTCTCAAGGGGTGTCTCTTCCAACACTTAGGGCAATACATGTCCAATGGTTCTTTGGCAGGGGTGGCTTTTGCCTTGAGTCCATCTATGGTGGATGTTAATTACAGCAGAATGTCTATTTTCATGTTGGCCATTTCTTCTAGAAGTTCAGAGGTACCCAAAGACTTGGATGTTTGTTTTCTTCGTATTCCTCCACGTGTTCTAGAGTATCTTCTACATAGCTCAGTGATTTGTTCCATGGTGAGTTTATGCACGTCTCCTCCTCCCATGAGATGGAGTTAATCCTTGGTTTCCTCATCCAGTCCTTTAAGAAAGACTGTTTTAGTGATGTTTGCATGTAACTCATACCCACTGCATTTATGGAGAAAGAGGAATCTATCCAGATAATCCTCTAGGTTCTCATCTTCCTTTTGTCGTATTTGGAAGAACTCTTCCTTCCTATCCCTTCCCCTACAATAGTCTTGGTACTTATCCAGGAAGGCTGTTTCCATGGCTTCCCAGGAATTAATGGAGTTAGATGGTAACCCCATAAACCATCTCATAGCAGAATCTTTGAGAGTGGAGGGAAACAGTTTGAGTTTTTGATTGTCAGTTCGGTAATCATATGTCTGGCACAGGATTTTAAATTCAAACAGAAACTGATCAGGGTCTTCTTTGGTCATTCCTCGAAAGATGGGGAGGATGGATGGTGAGATGTTTTTCATGGGTGCATCCTCATCCACATCGAGGACAATGGGATATGTAAAGGTTCACCCTAAAGGTTGGTCTTCAGCATTCCCAAGGTCCCCCATTGCCGAGTGGTGTGAAGAGGATACAAAATGCTCAGAAGAGGTTCTAGGCATTGAGTTGGAATCTGTATCACTCTCAGTGTTTCTTCCTTGTGAAGTGTCTAGAGAGATTTGCTTGAATATTGTGTGCTATAAATCTCCCTTGGTTATCTCGCGACCTATGCATCAAGGTTGGTTGTTTTAAAATGAGGTCTGAGACAACTACTGGTTTCCTATATGAACTCCATTAACACCCATAGCATATGGAATAAAAACATGGAGCTTATGGTTATGTCCCCGACAACGGCACCAAAAATGATGGGTCGTTGTATTCTTCCAATCATTTAACTGACATAATTTCTGTCAGTGTCATTCTAAACCAGGGTTGTGTCCTAGGCAGTATGCAATGGAGTCTAGGGGAACCAGTTATCTGTTGGGTCTATTGGGGGGTTGCTTAGTTTAGTGACTATTCTATGGAAATGCAATTCAAATCTATGGAAATTAAATACAGTTCTACAGAATTCAACTATTTGCGATGAAAGGAAACTAACAACTAATCTTCTGCTGTAAAATGAAATACGCACACACTATTCTTAACAAATGAAATTACAACTGTATAAATGAAACTTAGCAGAAAGCAAGATTATTCGTTAACCAGATTTGCATAACAAAAGCATCTATTCTAAATGAAAGTAGTAATGGAGAAAGCAGATACAGTTAATCAAAGCACGCATGTAAGATTTCTCAAATGACAATTGCAGTAAATCCAATCAAAGAACTGTATGCATGAACTCAAAATAACCTCTTATCTCCTTGGTCGAGTGGGCCCTTGCTCTTCCTCGGGATAGAGGGATTAACAACTTCTGATTCTCAAAATGTCGTGGCTTTCATTAACTCAAAATAAGTTCATAACATAGACAGTAAAAATATCAAGAACTGGATGCAGATAATCTCCTTCAGTATATCAAAAAGTGGTACTACCAAGTTCTGAAGATGAAGTCTTCATATAGATACTGTTAGTTACAAGATCTGCCATATCAGGCGGCATTAAACACTGTCCACCAAATACTAATTAAAACACATAAATTTCTACGGGCCATTAGGAACAAGCCCAGACTAATAGGTCAACTTGATGGAAACAGTCTTCTGCCACATGCTTCGAACTCGGGCTCCATAACTACCAGCAACTTCCATCATTTCCTGCACACATCATCACGTTTGATCTCACAAAGACAGTTAGTAGGAGGTTCATGTGATAATCAATTTTCATAAACTATAGCAAGGAAAATGCATCAAACCTACTAAGATATAACTACACAAAACATCCCCATGTATTAATAAGTCATATCAAAAAGAGTATTTTCGGCTTGAAGAAATGATATTAATGAGCCAAACAATGCACTAAAGGCTTCCCTAGGCCCGTAGGCCCGCTTGGGAAAAATTTCTCCCTTGGGCCTGCAGGCCCATCCTTGGGAAAATTTTCCTCCCAAGGCCCGCTGGGCCATAACTTGAGAATTACAAGGAGTTAAGAGGACTTCTTTATATCAATGGAAAGGGGAAGACATTTCCTATCTAATGGGAGTGTTTTTAGGAAGTTTTCATTGCGTTAATCATGGAAAAATTCAAATTGAATCTTTAACCAAATTCTGGGAGTGGGTAAATAAGAATTTACTCTGATAATTTTAATTTTATATTATTCCCCCCTATATTTAAACCTTGCTCTTGTCTTGGATCTCGTGGAATTAATTACCTCAGGTATTTAATTGTTTTGGTACCTTAACCTTGAAATTTTTAATTAGGGAATATTTAGCTAAAATGTCAATGTAATCAATGATTAAATTAATCCCTAAGGAGTTTTGAGCTAGGTGTGGATTTACTACACTCATTGATTTATAATGTGGAATTAGTAATTGTTATAATGGGAAAAGCTAATAGCTGAATTTTATTGTCTTTGAGACTTTAGTTGTTAACACTTTAAAAAAAAATTATTCCATAATTTTCTAACTAAACCTAGGTTGTTCATGGATCTCAAGTGGGTTGTTTTAGTGGACGTTACACTTGGTAGCAGAGCCATGGGTTCAAAGCTTAGACCCTTGGGCACACTAGAAAACTTGAGACATGAATTGTAAACCTAGCACACTTTTAATCTAGAAAACAACCTTGTTTGAAAATTGAAAAAATAAATGTGTATGAAGAAATATTACATTACTCTGAACAGTCAGAATTAAAATAATACTAAAATAATAAGTTGTTTAAATTGTTGTGCTTGGTTAGTGGCATTTTTCTAAACCCGGGTAACCAAGAATGTCAAATTAAATTAATTTTTGTGAACTTCTAGTGTAGTGGAAACTTGGCTTCCCTTTGAAAATGTGTTGTTTTACAAGTCCTAAATCTTGATTTAATTGTATGATGCGTTAAGCCCTTTTAAGACCCTCCCTTATTGGAGTGGTTGGAATGATAAATTGTATGGTGTTATTCTTGTGGTTGGACAATAGTGATTGTGATTTGGGGTCAGGAAGAGTTAATTAGAAGTAGTTTAGAGCTTCCTTCCTTCAGTGGTTAGGAAAGACGGTCTGGTTGTCAGTCTTCCATTTTGTTACCCGTATGGGAGAGTGGACATTAAGTCTGGGTGTCGTTTAGGACTTAATCCTGCGTATGTGTCCTTGGAACTGACCTCGAGGTAGAGTACCCCTATTGGCAGCCATGAAGGGCTATGGAGTGAATGTGGTGTTATATTTTATGTTTTACATTCATTATCTTGTGTTATTTTATCGAGGACCAACATCTTATTTTATGATTGATTTGAGAAGCTCTGAGGCTATTTTAGTTATTTATATTTTTGTGAGAATTTTCAGACTTTGCAATGCGGCTACTTAGCCACTTTCATTGATTGCCGGTATAACTTAGACTTTATTTTGATTAGTAACTCGGAGCTCATTATGTTATTGGCTACTTAGCCAAACATTACTTAGTTCCTTCTTGCATGATGATGAGCTGGTTCTATGCTTCTTGTATTGTGACATTTCGTCGTATGGGGGTATACCCTTGGTGTCTTGAATGTCTTCTTAGGTTCTTAAAGTTATGCCTTGGTTTTGGATGCACGGAACCTTGAGGGTGTCTAGGATCTTAGAGTGACTTTTTCGTTTCTCGACCTTACTAGATAGAGAGCTCATTGTCTTGTGCGTTCTAGCTAGAAGTCTATTAACAGTGGTGGTGATTCCCTTACAAACCGGTAATAGCTTGAACCTCGTTGGAGTAGAGGTGTTTGATTGTGGGATGATGAATTATGTTAGGATCAGATTGCTTTTGGCTGGCTGTGGATATTAGTGGAAAGATGGTTATTTGGTAGGACCTTTCATCAATGGCATGCTAAGTTTTATCAAAATTTCTGTGTTTCATTATAAAAAGTATTGACTTGTGGATTGTATGCATCTTGGTAATTATGATTAGATTTAAGCCCTTTTGGGCAGTGTGTTTAAATAAGTGTGCTTGTTTTTCTCACGTTGACCTATCAATCTTGGGGTTATGTGGAGACACTTATGGATGCTTTGAGTATTTTGGACCATGCCACTAGTGATGTTAGTATAATTAGACCTTGATAATTTAATCTCGGTGGTATTTTATAATGTGATTCTTCTTTCGAAACTGTAACTCTTGGTTATAAAGCCATGTTGAATAGATAGTTGATTGTCTGCTTACATTTGATGCTTTCTAGTAAGTATGTGGTGTTCTTATAATTGAAATCTTTCCTTGTCTTATCATGTGAGTAAAATGTTTTCACCAAAACAACAAACATTGTTAAAACCCTAGTAGATCAGTAAAAGTAATTATGCTTCATTAATGGGATTTCCGTGTAACCTCTTTTAAGACTTGTAGAACCCACTAGGAATGTTTTATGATACTTGGGATTAGTGGAAAAATCTTGAAATATTGTTATGATCATGTTGGTTGATTGTTTCCTAGTTCTTAGAAAATTAATATTGTGTTTTCTATGTTGAATGTCCCTTGTTTCCTTAGAATAAAAAATGTGATGTGTTGATTTACCTCTCTCTCCCATAAAATTAATAGTGTGATATGTTTACCCTTCCTTCTCATTAAATTTTTAATTGACAAGTTGACTCACCCAAACATCATAAAACTATAATTGAGGAGATTTGGCCTTGAAGCTTAACAAATAAACTGGAACATAGAAAGAGAAAATGGTCTTTGCTTTAACCTTGGTAGATTAATAGAAGAAATAAAAACCATGTAGAAGAACAGAAAGGAATTTTTTTTTTGTCCATCTATCTTTCCCCAGGAGTAAAATAAATACTTTTTCTCTTTTTCACCTTTACAAAATGGCGAGATATCATGCCCCCTTAGTGGTCCTTATAACAAAAACTTGTGATGTCATAATAGGAGGAAGTTTAATTAAGAAAACTCATAAAGGAATGTTCTTAGAAAACAAAACTACCACTTTTGACTTAATTAGTTGAGTTATAAAATAAGTAAGATTTATGTGTATTGAGTGCAATGTATAGTTGAACCTGTAGTTCTACTCCCTACCTGGAATTGTAAAACACCTAGTGGATAGTAATGTGTTCTAGTTGCTTAGTACCTTCTTGTTCATAGATGTATGTACCTTTATTTGTGGGAGTTTTGGGTCATCATACCCTTATCATCCCATAGCTCGACGAGTGTGAGTTGTGGTCTTTTGGATTGAGACTTACCTCTTGTTTAAGGAGCAACCTCCTTGTGTGTTGTCTTGTCCTTGATAACCTAGATCATTGCAATTTTAAGGAAACATATGTTAAGGATATAAAATAACTTTGGGAAGTCTTCTTTTCTTCATATTTTCTTGTGTCACCTTATTATTGCTTCCCCTTGCTGTTAGGATGGAAAGTGCAAGATGATGTTATTTTCTTTTGTCACGGTGCCCCTTGGATTGTAGTTGGACCCCATGTTACTTGTTCTTCTCCCTAGAGACCTTGAGTGCTATTTGGTGTTACGATTTATGCTTGTGCTCTCTTTATGGTTGTTCTGAGGTTGAGCAGGAAATAAGATAAATAAATCCCATTGTGTTATTGAGAATGGTGCTTCTTGCATTGTTATGTTAGATGCTAGTGGTGTTGGTTACTAAATTTTTGACATCTTTAGATTTGGTGGGTGTGGTGTGTTCAAATTCTTAAAACAAAAGTGTAAATATCAGACTATAGGAAAACTTGTGGTCATGAATGTGCTTGGTTTTACCATGAAAATTTGAATTGTACCCTCTCAAGTTATATAAGTGCTTTCCATAAATAGTTTCCTTGATTGTAAATGTTTTTCCGATTTAGGTGTCCTTCCTTGTTGATTAACCTCATCTTGTGTGATCCTCAAATTGTGGGACCTTGAGTAGAACATGTCCTTATATAAAATTTTTTTGGCCTTGGTTGATTCTGCTAGCCTTGTCTAAACAATGAACTATGAAAACATAATTTAACCTTAGTGGAAACCTTAATTTTTGTTAGTGTAGTATGTTGTATTCCTTGGGAAACTATGTGGTCTTTCTCAAACTCATGGAATTATCCTTATTATTCCTCTACTTGGTGGTTACTCTTAAGACTCTTTTGAAATCTTCATGTTATATTGTTATGTGTTGTATCTTGGTTGATAGCGTAAAGTTACTCTCTAGATTTAAATGTTTGTAGCCTTGCATGCAAAAAGTTTAGAACTCATCCCTTACAATCTCCCTTCTTCTTTTTGAATTGCATTGGACCAAACTTGGGTTCTGTGGACCCACACTTGTTTGAAGCAAGAAATCCCATAATGGGAGTGATCCTTTTTCTGTTGCATTTGTTCATATCTCTCTTTCCAGTGACTTCCAGGAGGAAGTCGAGTCTAAGGGGAGGGGGATGTAGTGCCCACTTCCCTTCGAAACTTTTGATATTGATCATGATATTGCTGACTATATTATGGACATTATTATAGTTTTGATTTAGTATGGTGTTAGATGTCAGATCATGGATTATTATTGACTTTGATTCATATATGATGCATGATGATTATTAAAGACACTTTATATATTGATGATGATATATTGTTCAACATGGTTATATTTATGGATGTTGTTCAGACATGTGATATTTGGATATTTTGAGTAGACCTAGAAAATGAAATTTATTTGATGATGATATAATTGTTGATAAAATTTTAAAGTGATATTGTTGATTGTCTTGATGTTGTTGTGATTCATATATATATATATATTGATGATTTTGGAATTATATTTATATTCATTTGGATGTTCTGATATGGCCACAAGGCCGAAGGAGGTATTTGTGTTTTGCAGGTTAAAATATCACAACAAACATCGGGGGATTGGAGACCAACCACATTGGAATTCTAGATGAATTCAACAAGGTCACCATGGCAACTTGTATTGTTCGTGTGTGTGTGTGTGTTTGATTGTTGTTAGGGATTCCCATGGGGGGATCACCTTTAAATGTGACCAAGGGTTATGTGTATTTATTTATTTGGTTCCTTTGTTTAGTGTGTATGTGTTTTATAAGTGATGTGTTCCCCTTTTCATTTTTATAAAATTGTGGTAAAGTAATGTGAGTAATCATATTGTTAAAAATTAATTAATCAAATTGGGTCATAAGAAAGTAATTATTAGAGTTGTTGGCTCTTGTATTAAATGTTGTAAGATAAGTGTAAGTAATGAAGTGTGTAAGAGATATGTAAGTAAATTTTGGAGTATGAAACACTCCAACTTCTTTTGAAATTGGAATTTGTCCTTGGAGGTTGATTCTGGAGGCTTGTGGGACAAGTTAAACTTGTCCCATACCTCTTAAATTTGCATACCAAACTTACCTATGGTTGGAGAGTTTAAATATAGCCTTCATTATGCATTTTTTAAAGTCAAGTTGTATGCTTTAATTGAAATTTCTTACATGCTTTCAATTTCAGTCTTTATGGGGTGTGGCCTTGATTTGAGTGTGTAAGTAAAAGTGTCATTTATTCACCCACCTATTTATTATGCATTGGAGAATGAAGTTGACTTATGAGTTGGAGTTGAGGATGTGTGAGGTGGAATCCCACTTGGATCCACCTCATCCTCTTCCCTTCCCTCTTCTATAAATTGGAATTCTTTAGCTTGGTTTTTGGGTGGCTTCACTTTTGCATACTTCTTTTGGGTGTCTTATTTTGGGGTGAATTATTTTTGAATGTTTGGAGATCTTCCCATTAATCTTTTGGAGAAAGGGTTGCAAATTTTTACAGAATTGTTGCATGCTTGTTTTGTTGATCTTGGACTGTTTTGCATTGGAAAGCTTGTTGTTTATCAACTTGGAACAAACTCCATTATGGAGAGGTAAGAGCTTGGCTCTTGAAATGCTCTTCTTTTATGTATGTAAATGTTATTGTTGTGAATGTTTTGGCATGTGTGTGGGTTGTTTGGGTAGATGGCCTAGGAATGGTGTAGGAGAAGACTATGGGGTATTTTGTGGGAGGCATAAGTGTTTTGGGGAGGTATAAGTGTGGAGGGAGTTGGGATTTGGGTTCCACCTTACAAAGAAATAGATTGCTTTTCTTTACTCATTATGGGGTGCCATAAGAGGTTGGGGAGGCATAAGGAAATGGGAGGAATAAGGGGTACTTGGGGGAGGCATAAGGGCATGTCAGAGATTTGAAATGATATATATTTTGGTGGTTTGTTCTTAGGTGGTGATACCCATTTCCATTTTTGGAGGCATAAGTGACATCCCCCATAGTTTCTTGCTCCTTTGGCTTGCTTGATGGAGCCTGAGTATTGTTGTGTTTTTATCTTGTGGTTGCTAAAATTGTTGTTCTGTTTTGGACTGTGTTTTTAAATGTGAAAATTTGCATGTGTGTTTGTGGAAGCCTGTTGTTGCCATGAGTTGAAACACATCTTCTATTGCATTGTGGTTGGGGATCTGGGGCCAATGAAGAGAGTGACTTCCCCTTGTCATTGGATGTCTTGGTTGGGTGGAGAGCATTATCTTTCCCCTTGTTCTGTTGTGATCAAATCGAAATAAATTAAATGGAGGATATTCATGTTATTGTTCTAGAGCAGAGGAAAAAGACAAGTTTGATAGTCCTTGTTGAGATTATTCTTATTGTAACCCCTTCCCACTTTGAAGTGGATGACCTTGTACATTATTTGTGATGGAAATATGTGTTGTATTGGCTATGAAAATTGCAATTCGAAATGTGAAAGAGATATACTCTGTTTTCTAGTTTTGAATAAATGTGGAATAAACTGTATTCTGTATATTGTAATTGAGAAAGAAGACAAAGTTCTGATAGTCTCTTGTGAAACTTATTTTGTAACCTTTCCCACCTTGAGGTGAATGATCTTGTATATTATTGTGTTGGAAAGACTACTCTGTTTTAGCTATGAAAGTTGTAATTGATTTTGGAAGAATATATCTTGTATTCAGTTCTGTGAACAGAAAACAAAGATATGCATTTGGTATGTTGTATTTCAAAAATAAATGGGAAAGAAGTTGTAAGAGATTCCTTTCAATTAATAGAAGTTTTTTTCCATGTTCATATGATATTATTTCCATTGGAAATCTGTGTCTAATATATAGTAGGAAATCTCTGTTTGTAAAAGTGAAAAGGAAGCACGTATGAAGAAATATTGCACTGCTCTGTCTCATTTGAAATGTTTAATTTTTAAAAAATATATAGAAGTTGCATTCTTGTCTCTATCATTTGATTGAAGGAAAGAAAACTATTTACAACTAGCATGGAATAAATTCAATGTTTTTATTGCATGGCAAAAGAGATAGTTTAATCTCTGTTCTTGAAATGTACAAACTTCATTTCTACTTCACTGTATACTTCACAAATTCCTTTTTATCAAATGTCCAAAACAACCCTGCAAATCTATAAGAGACAAATGAAATATCCAATTGGATGTAATGAGATCAGAATGATCCCCAAACTAAACTAAAACACTGAAGAAATTTTTAAAGAACCTTTCAAATCGAGTAAAGGTGAAATTGTAGGTTTTCTGTTGTGTGAACATTGATAATTTTCGAATGCAAATCAATCAAGAAAATTTAATCTTGAAATCTATCCTAAAATATTCCAAGTGAAATCCTCCATGTCTGTTTGGCATGTTGAGAAAGAATTAATGGAAAATTTGAACAAAATTGATAAGTTAAAAATACCAGTTCACTTTCTAAGTGACAGAAAGATTTTTCTCAAAATTGACCCTTTAAAATTTATCAAAATTAAATTCTTAAGGTTTCTGTGCAAAGAGGACATCGAGAGATTTCTAGAAAGTCCTTGTTTTCCAAAAACCAAGTTCCCTATCAAAAGTTATGGCCTTCTGAAGTTTTTACTTCATTTGGCTTCAAAAATAATCTAACTGTCAAATTTAAATGAATAAAATATTCTTGGGTGGACCCGCGGGCTAAAAATTTATTTTTTTGCTTTTTGCCCAAAAATTGCAAAGTCATGAAGTTTCCCACCGCTCCGCTAATCCGCAAGCCTTCATTTTGTCTAAAAATGATCTAAGTCCAAAAAGTTAATTTGGCAATTTTTCCTCCCTAGGCCCGTAGCCAATCATTGATCGACACGTGGCTTTGTTGGGTGCCGGAGGAGGCTCGGATCGATTTTAACCTTAAGCACTTTCAAAAATAAGTTTGGAAAAAATTGTAAGTTTCCTTCATAGTCCCGCTGACCCACAGCCAATCAGGTGTTGCCACGTGGCTTCACAAGGCGTTGGCAGAGGAGTGGATCTTTTTAAGCCTTAACACTTCAGAATTTTTTTGAGAAAAATTTCCATAATATCCCCGCTGGCCCGCCAACCCGCAGCCAATGGTTGGCTGACATGTGGCATCTTCTCGCGTCGGCGGAGGTGTGGGTTCCTTTCGACCCTTTTGCGTTTCCTTTTGAAAAGTTAGATTTTCTAAATGTTCCTTGTCGGCTTGCTGACCCAGCCAATAAGGAGCTGCCACGTGGCCTCCCTGGGCATCAGCGGGGGTGCGGGTGTAAAATTATCTTTTCGGCCATAGGGTGAAAAGTAATAAAGGCTTCCCCAGGCCCGCAGGCCTGCTTGGGCAAAATTTCTCCCTTGGGCCTGCAGGCCCGCTCTTGGGAAAATTTTCCTCCCAAGGTCTGCTGGGCCATAACTTGAGAATTACAAGGAGTTAAGAGGACTTCTTTATATCAATGGAAAGGGGAAGAAATTTCCTATCTAATGGGAGTGTTTTAAGGAAGTTTTAATTGCATTAATCATGGGAAAATTCAAATTGAATCTTTAACCGAATTCTGGGAGTGGGTAAATAAGAATTTACTCTGATAATATTAATTATGTATTCTTCCCCCTGTATTTAAACCTTGCTCTTGTCTTGGATCTCATGGAATTAAGTACCTCAGGGTATTTAATTTTTTTGGGTACCTTAACCCTAAATTTTTTAATTAGGGAATATTTAGCTAAAATGTCAATGTAATCAGTGATTAAATTAATCCCTAAGGAGTTTTGAGCTAGGTGTGGATTTACTACACTCATTGCTTTATAATGTGGAATTAGTAATTGTTATAATGGGAAAAGCTATTAGTTGAATTTTATTGTCCTTGAGACTTTGGTTGTTAACACTTTAAAAACAAAAATATTCCATAATTTTCTAACTAAACCTAGGTTGTTCATGGGTCTCAAGTGGGTTATTTTAGCGGGCGTTACAGATGGGATATTGTTGACAATTTATGAGAAAATGTTATGTATTGAGAGAAAAACAATCATTATTCAATCTTAAAATTAAACTGCATCTTAGACCATCAAAATCATCTTATTATGCATAAAATGGGGTGGTAGCTGATAAACTAAAACACACCATCTTTTTTTTAATGGGTAGTTTCATAACTAAAAAAGAAAACTTATATGAGGGCATGCAATGTGTATTTGTTGGAACGAAATTTATGATTCAAGAGAAACATCAACAATAACATCTAGCATTTCGAGATTAAAAGTTAAATAATTAATTTTATAATTAAAAAATAAGTTATATTTTTTAAAGAATGTCTATAAGATCATATAGGTAAATCTATATGGATATATCCAAATTACAAATTCATATTTACAAATAGAAAAGAAGAGAAAGGGATCTTAGTCTAGGTCCAAACACATTAGTTAATTTAATAAATATTCATAAATAAGAACTTTTAAACTTCATTGGATTTACCTGTTAATCAAGGTAATTAAAATTTTTAAAATACCAAATAGACAATAAATGTTATAACTCCCCAATCTTTTACAATTAAGCCTAAGAATTCTAAGCAATAAATCTCTGCAATTTCTTATTTAATCAAAAATAAAAATTATAACAATTCAAGGTAGTGTGAAAAGAGAGTAGCGTAATTATTGTAAAAGAATTAGCTAATCTATTGCAACACTTGATACAATCTCATAAAGCAGCAGCTCCGAAATTGGTACAGATGATTCCGACACAACAGAAATGGAAGAATGGGAGTTATTATCACGTATACACCCAACCGGGATTATTTAGATAGACAACCTAGATATGTTCAGACTGTGCGAGTTTGATATCATTTATTCTTGGGGGGATTGCCAGCTTCAACATGCGTTGCAAGAAACATGCCCCAATTTCATTGAAGCAAACCAGCTGCAAATGCACCCACTCATACACATACCCTTACCCAGCACCGGCCCAGGGGCACTCTTTGCTCAACACTAACCGCCTTGTAAATCGTTCCGCACCACGCTACTGTAAAAAGCCATGCACCCCCACTAAAAATGGTCATCCATGGAACAACTGACACCAGTAAATCATACCTGATTAGGCACATAGCATGTTCATGCAATCACCTTCACCTACATTACCTGCCCACCTAATGTTTCTTGCGCTAACAGGGGTAGAAACTTTTCACATTAAAGGCACCACCATACATGAAGTGATTTTAATCCCAATTCATAACGTGCACCCACTTCAGGGCCAAACACTCCTCCATTTCCAAGAGAAACTGAAATATGTAGAATACATATTAATAGATGAAATGAGATTTATTAGCCCATGCTGAACAATATCAACATGCGCTTAAGGAAAGTTTTCCCAGCAGTTGCAGAAAAAGAATTTGGTGGCTACTAAATCATCCTTGTCAATGATCTTGCGCAATTTCCATGTGTAAATGATGTACCAATGTATGCAGGCACCACAATTAGCCATGCACTTTATAATAAGTTCAACATTGTAATAGTGATAGACACCAACTTCCCCCAAACAGGGAACACACTTGTGGAAGTTAGATTAATAGAACTCATGTCAAAGCTCTATAATGCAATAGGAATAGAAGATGACTAGGGATTACTTATGACAAGAACAACAAAAACTATAGCCATTGCAGAGTAGCATACATTTAAAAAACACACCTACTTGTATACCACTAACACGCTAGCATCAACACATAACAAATGCATACTGAAAGCCCTCAACATGCCTATTTCTCTTAGTCGACACACACATTATGAAAGCCATGGGAAGCTAACAACAACCCACACACAACTAGAGTAAAACCCACTCCTCTGCAAAGGAACGAAAGTAATGCTAACAACCAACATGTGGATAGAAATTGGATTATTCAGCGACATAGTTAGCGAAGTAGTATGCATATTATACAAAGCGCATGGTAGGCCCCAGGCATACCACTATATGTGGTTTTCAACATCAATGAATGCCTAGGCCCACCATGGGATATGCAAAACCTAACCCACATACACATTGCTCCGATCACAAGGGACAATTGTCGAAAAATGCCCCTCAAGATGACATAGGCTCTAACCATTCATAAGGCACAAGGAATGACTCTAAAGAAAGATACAATAGACATTGGTGGAACCAACCACCTAGGGCTCACATTTACCGCCATTTCTCGGGTATGAGATCTCACAAACCTATTAATCTCCTCTTCCTTATCATTCACACGGTACTCACAGATAACACATAACAAATATGTAGCCAACAGAAAACTGGCAGAGTCCCACCCCAGCTAAAGAGAAGCATGAAAACCCCTTCATAAAGCCCTCCCTACTCACTCCACACTTTTCCAAAATAGGGCTCCTCCCCTTTGGTACATACTGCCCTAACCAAATCCAACGTACTTAACAAATCCTCTGATACAACTCCACCTATCATTCTTCGCAACTACTACTATACTGATACAACTCCATTTCCTCCTTTGTCTCGTAGGCCCCTGCTGGAACCTCTGTAAATATATATGCCCCTAAACTGGAAAATTTGAGGGAAATTTTTGGAAGAGACTTCTAGAACTTAATACCACTTACAAGCACCATCGGTGAATCATAGTTGGTGATTTCAACACCAACAACACAGAAGCCTTAGTTGAGTTTATCAGGGCTTTATCCTCTAATTCAATCTTGGATCCTATAAGACATAAACTATCAAGGTTATGTGAGAATTTTTTCAACAACTATATTGATCGCTCATCCTACCAGAATTATATGGAGGATTCTAGGATATGGCCCCATTTAGTATTCGGTAATTTTTCTAACAAGGTTGTTTATCTTCCTCTGCCCCTTTGCTCAGAGGGCCTGTCATTTTCTCAAACTTGGCTTCAACAGGTTACTCCCCATCTAGTTTTTACTTTAGTGGTGGTTGGCCTCAGAGAAATTTTGAATTGCTACATTTGGAAGCAAAAAAATGTAGAGTATCTCTCAACTTGAAAGGGAAGTGGTTGCAGTAACTCCAAATCCCTTTACATCCCAAGTTTGGCACCCTTAAGAGCCAACACCTTCTGGTCCCCTCCACCTTTTGGCTGGCTCAAGGTTAGTACCAATAGTCAATAGATGATAGCCATTGCTATCAAATTTTGTAAGGGAACTAATATCAAAGTAGAATCTCTCACCATTTTAAAAGGGTGTGGCCAGCTGGAACATTATTGACATTATAACATAGTTTAGGGAGATATAATCCCAATTATGTAATATCCAAAATCAACATATATTTATGGAAATCTATATGGTTACAGATCTATTAGCTAACATTGGATCCTTCAATGCGATTAAGAAGACTCAAATTGGGAATTTGTTTGAATTGATCCTAAAGGCCTTTATTGATGATTATCTTAAAAACCATTAAAAGGAGCATGTTTCACTCTGCCTTTTTGAGTCTTACTTGTACAGGTAACAATGCTACCCTTTCTAATTTCTATTCCAATGCTAGCGGTGATTATTTTAATTATGATTTGACAGTGATCTTATTGAATCATAATCTTAGCACGTGGGAAGCCAAGATCTCATATGTAAAGTTTTTTACTATCATTTCTAATCATAAATGGGAACATTCTTTGTATCACGTGGCACGTGGAAGATCGGGTAAATGTTATTTTATTAAGGCCTATTTAATCTCTCATCTTCACATTGTCTTTTTTCAAATCTATTTGACTATGTTATCAATGGGGGTTCATTGGTGCAAATTGAGCTTGCTAAATGTGAAGAATTGAAGAAGGATGTGGAGGTTTGGAATGTACTTGAGGAGAAGGGGGTTATACCAATTATCGAATGGCTCTTTGGTTATTCAGTGTTGGTTTCCAACAACATTTTATCCTCATAGAAAAGGGGTAATGTGAAAGTTGGCAAGATTCAATTCGAAATTTCCACTGAGAGCATTGCCGTTGTGATGGGATTACCTACAGAAGGGGATATCGATTTAAAACGGTCTTTGAAAGTGAAATTGGAGGACTTCCTGGTAAAGAGAAAAGAAAGGGTATATATCTACCAGTTTGGCTATGAACGGGCTTCCCTGAAAGCTCCTTGGGATCACATTACTGAGTAGGTCATGCACTATTTTATGCTTGAAGGAAGGTATAAAATAGTTTTTGGCCCTCAACTTTTCATTTTGACCCATTTTTGTAATGGTCTCGAGGTGAATTTAGTGAATTTCTTGTTCCAATCTTTGGATTTATCTATCAAAAATGTTCGTGTTGGTGAAGGCCCCTTACTCCACCAAGGTTTATTGTATTTTATTTTTAAACCTGTTTTAGATGTCCGCTCTCTGTCCTGCTTTCCTCCTCTTGTTGGTTCGGCATGCCATTGTGCCCCTCATGCACCTCCATCACCACCTTAACATCCCACCAGTTTCTAACTCATAAGTGGAAATCATGGGCCACCGTGAAGCCACTTCTTCCCTCACTTCTCACTCGCCTCCCTCTTCTCCCCTTGCTTGACTGCCTCTCCCTTAACAAAGGTGTCTCCTGCTTCCCCCTCACATTCTGTAGTTGATTTGGTTTGTGTTGGTGAAGGTTCCATTCCAAATGTTCTTCTCGATTTAACTAATTCTTACCGTTATTCCCCTTTCCACTCTTGCAAGCATTCCCCATCTCTCTCTAGTGCAAGTGAGAAAAAGGTGCATATGGAGGATGCAACTCTTGATGACTTTGTTCACATCGTCAAATGCTTGGAGGATGAGGATTTGGAGATGACCGACTCAGTTTTTGTTGAGGATAACTTTTTCCCTGCCCCTGATGATTATTCTATTATTGACATCTTTGAGCTGCTTCACAAGGTCCTTGGGAATATCAAGAAAATTTTTATTGTCATTAAAAATTGGAAGGAGTATACTGATAGAACTTGGGCTAGTCTACGCAGTGGGTGCATTGAATTGATCATTTTTGCTAAAAATATTTCTTGAAAGTCTATTGATAATGTTACTATGGAAGCTGTTAATGTTCTAAAAAATATGATCGATATGTAGCCCTGTGTTTAGGCCTTTTTTGTTCTTTTTGGAATGTTGGTCTTTTGTGACTTTTTTCTAGTTGTAATTTTGTTGTATATTTATATATCTAGCCATATGGGCTCATTGTAAAAGGAAGTGGGTCCTTTCAATACCCTCACTATTTACCAAATTCCAAAAAATAATATGCAACTACAATTTGAAACGCAAACATATATTATGTATATGGAATACATAGGAAATAGATTTCCAATGCTCGAGGAAAACATAACTGTCATTGAAATCTTAGATCGGATTTTTTTAGAGGTTTAAGCCCTATACATGGGCTTTTAAACACAATCAAATCAAATATATATTAGGAATTTTAGAATTAACGTAAACATAAAGTAATGAAACCAGAGGCATCACAAACATTGATTTTTATTTTAGTTGATATTATGAATACAATCAAACCAATTGCATGAACTTTAGAGAGAGGAACCATCATGTTTACACCCTAATAAAATTGTGTTGTGGAAAACAAACAACAATATAGGATACAAGGGTCTGTTACATGAAGTTATTCTAATCTAATTATTTAACCATTAACCATGCTTAATTAAAACAACATGTTAATAATTCCAATAATGATAAAAAATAGATTAATAGCTGAAATAACCGAGAGGAGTTGAAGACTTAGTTATACAGGTCAGAACATAAGAGTTTAGATGTGGAAATAGGTGGAACAAGGTAATCAAAGACAAGAAATTTCTTATTGTTGATAATTGAACTGGAAACCAAGCTAGTGCGGGATTGTGCCACTCTGTCAAGAATGGTTGTAGGGTCTTAACCCTTTTACGTGGTATTGGACCCTTTTGCAGTGAGATTCTATAAATTTTTATGCCCTTTACTTGTTTCAAAATTTGTCTCATTGTATGTTACTTATTCTCACACAACATGTAACAAATTGAAAACTCTAGATACGTGTAATATCATTCATCAAAGCATTAGATTTAACAAAAGTAGAAATATTGTGTGTGGTGAGGCTAGAATACCCTCGGTTGTTAACCCTTGGCGAACCAATCCAAGTACTACGCTACATTCCCTCGTGCATGATCAAATCTCATGTAATTCTCTTAGGTGCATGTGCAAATGTGGATGTGATCTAAACCAACCCTCTATTTAAGTCCCTCGTGTCTCTTGACATAAAGACAATGGGCTAACTATAGAGTATAAAATGTACTAAACATGTTATTAGTGTAATTTAGTGTGTTTCAGTTGTGTGATTAAACGGTTTTTTCCTTTGAAAACCTTTGATAGTGCTTAGAGTAATCATTTTAAGGCTAAGACATGACTATAAAACCTTTGCATGTTTGAAAGTGAAGGAAGCTAAAATATTTGACTTGTTTGAGTTCTTCAAACATGTAGTAGTGAATAATCTACATTTTTCAGCTAATTTAGGGAGATATGGAGATCCTTAAGTGATTTTGGACTAATATTTGTAATAGTAGCTTATAGAAGTGTCAGGTGAGTAATAAAGTGATATTAAGTTGCTTATATAGCCTTCTATAGGTGAAATAATATGTTAAGGATGACATTAGAAAGATGAAATTATACACTAAAGATATTCAAATTGAAATTAGAGTAAAAAATGAGAAAACACAAGACCGTACAAGTTGGAGGAGGGTCATACAACTTATACCAACCAAATTGTATAGTCTTGGACAAGAAGTATGTGAGAGATGGGATAGATGGCCTGCCCTAGTTATTTCTATTTAGTCTGGGCCCCCTCTATATCTATATCTAGCCGAGTGTTTGATAGAAACCTATCTCTATCGGAACCGAGTGGAATTATACGCGAAACAAAAAATTTATGGAATGATGATCATAGATGATTTAGTGCTTTTATTAATTAATATTTTCCAAGTTTGTGACACATCAGAGTATAGAGATGAGAAACTCGAGAAAGACCTAGATAGATATACTAATTAGACTTAGAATATGAACATTTGTCTTCGCAAGGGACTATAGTCCAACATTTCATTGCTAAAGGATAAGTTACCAAATTTGAGTGCTTACATTCCCACCATTAAGTGTGTAATTTAAAATGACATGTTTTAAAGGAAAAATATACCTAAATATGCACACACACTTTGTCTTCACTTGATAATTATCTTATAATGTGTTGGTTTTGGCATGCTCCATGGTGGAACTTGCAACATAGGGTGTGGTCAATGTATATGATAGAGATTTAACTATGACTCAAAGAGTATAATTAGCACATTTAACTTTTGTAAATTTGAATTATGAATAAATTAAAGTAAAGGAAATGCAAAGCATGGAATGAATAGACCTTTTAGTTCTACAGAGGGAGGAACTCTTGCTCTTGTTTTAAGTATTCCAAATTTGGAATTTTTTAGATGCTGAAGGATTGGGGGTGATCGATATACTTCAGGGGATAGAGAGAGAGAGAAATTGAAGAACCCTGCTAGGAGAAAAAATATGTATCAGAATGTTTAGTAACCCTGATATGTTCCCTTTTAAATTTGTAAGAGGAGAGAAAAGATTACCTATGAAGAACATATTTATTTCAATACCTTTCAAAACCCCATTGTAAACCACATCGTTGCAGATGAATCTAGGTCCAATTTTGTAAGTAAACCGCATAGGGAAAAAGAATTTATATATCATACCCCCACTATGTTGTACTATTGAGACTGGGTGTATAGATTATGGAATAATAAAGAGGAGAAAAAAGCCCATGCCTCTAAATATTGTTCTTGTAAACCTATTCCTGAGTAGTGTAAAGAAGAAGGGATAAAATACTCATGCCCCTATATAATTCTCTGAACTAATTAATTTTTGTCTAAACTTGTATAATAAGTTTATAAATAGCTTATAAAATCTGGGAATGTTGGAAATTTATGAGAATTTACACCTTGTTTGGGAGCATCCAATGTGATCATGACTGTATTATGGTCTTGATTGTAGTGTATGGTTTTGAATTGAATTAGATTTTTCCAATTTTTAGTATCTTTTCCTATTTATGAGGATTTGTACCTTGTAAAAATCTATTATTTTGTCATGTAATATTTACGTAGATGTATAATATATCTTGATGAATGCCCCCTCATTTGAGGCATGTGTGATAAATAATTTAATTGTGTGACTCAAAAGAAAGTATGTGTACTCACGTGTGATAATTTTAATAATTCTTGTAGGATCACATGGTAGGCTAGAATGGTGGAAACTATTGGAAATTGTATGCACCCAAAAACTGAATGGTACAACATAGAAAACATGATTTCTCCTATGATGATAAAAACCTCTTCTAAGGTAAAATTTAAATCCATATCCTTCCATCTCTCCTTTCCATTCCTATTATGAATTAGTTCAACTTCTTTGTCAAGCCAAGAAGCTCATTTTGTTTGTAAACCACTCTTTTAAATCTTTTTGAGCTCATTAAATACGACGGTTACACAACTACCCCTGTTGTTAGAGCGACGGTTCTATCGCCTTAAAATAGAAAATTAAAACACATGTTTTACAACACTTGTTTTGATTTCGAGCATGATTTTCTCCTACATTTCACATTCAAATTGTTTATTTTTTGTCTTGTTGGATTCATATTGAGTCCCTCTTCTTATTTGACTAAATTTAGAATGTTGAATCCTTCTCCTTTAGCCGAGTTGTCATTTCTTGATTAACACTTGTAGTTGACATCCTCTTTCTAGACAGTCTATAAAAATCACATTTTTTACTATATGTTGGGGTTAGATATTTTATATTTTTTGCACGAAGTGTTATGTTGCTGAAATTTAGAAAGGAACCACATAAAAAACCATTACATTGCTTTGTTATTTCATTTTACTCATGATCATTCATTTCCTTTGCACCAAGTTAGCCATAACTAATGTTCTTGATTTCTTTGTTTCCAATTACTATCTCTACATCCATGGATTATTTGGATTTTATCTTTAGAAGAGGATACAAAGCTGAGGGGATAATAAACACATCTCATATTTGGAAAGCTACCACATCACAATAGTAAATAGATTGGGGTTGCACTTAAATTCTTTGAAGCTTTGAATAATCGTTGGTTGTTGTCAATTAGAAGAAATTGCTTATTTAGGTTTCTGGAAGTGAAATATTCCATCACTTCCTGAATACATTCTTTATTTAGTATTGTTGTCAAAAAATTTATTGCGTAAATCTTTTGTTG
The DNA here is from genome assembly GCA_019776745.2 of Taxus chinensis. Taxonomy (NCBI): domain Eukaryota; kingdom Viridiplantae; phylum Streptophyta; class Pinopsida; order Cupressales; family Taxaceae; genus Taxus; species Taxus chinensis. The sequence goes on along the minus strand of CM034151.1, from coordinate 230,964,527 downwards.
ATATCTTCTTCCCTACTTATCCCTATGGATCTGTATGAGAAAAAGGTTTGAAGAAGAAGAAGTGCCGACAATATTTTTATTTCTTCATTTTTATTCTCCCGTGTGATTTAAAAGACGCTTTATCGGGGAAGGTTTCACAATGAATAAGAAAATTGATTTTGAGAAGCTTTTCTTTTCTTGAAATTTTGAGGTATAAGTTGGTAGGGAGAAACTGTGTTTTATTTAAATAAGAATTATCTTCCTAGTTCAAGTATAAGTTACACATAACCCACAACAAAGGAAACCATACCTAGTCAATATTTTTTTAGATTTAATTTACTTTTAGAGGCAATATAGATTTCTTTTAACTTAGAAATAGTTTAGATTTATTTTATTTATTTTAATCTCCCGTGTCTATAAATTTATATTAATTTACCCTGAAATATACAAAAAACATTAGGAACTTAAATCACTTTAATTATTTTGTTTTATTTGATAAGCTACATTAACAATAACAAAAGAGAGAGTTAGTATAGTAATAAATTCATTTTATTTAAATAATAACAAATGTAGTTTATTTAATTAAAATGGAATTTTATTTTATTTGGGCTCCTTTGTGATTGTTTATTTAAAATCGAGAATTTAGAGTTGTGTAGAGACTTAAAGAAAAACAACATCCCAAACATTAACAACCTAGACTACCTGATCTTAGTCCTTGGCCCCATTCAGTCAATTTTCCAGTCTCATTTACCTTGCTCATGAGTTGGTGTTGTTGTTTCATGAGAAATCTTGCTCATATTTCGTATTAGTGAAAAGTATGCAAGAATTCAAGGAAACTCATAAATATGGGAGGGTTAATGTGACCTTTTGATGTAGATGCCATAGGGATGGTACGGACACAAAAAAGAGAAACTCCCTTTGCTGTGAGCTGGATGATCTGCACAATAAAGAGAACTAACACACAAAAACTATTAGTGATGGAGATTGAGGGTTTCCTGACGACAAATTCAGTCCTGAGAAGTGAGAACTTCCTAGGATGGATGTCAACCCTCTTTGATTACAAAATATGCATAAATGATAATAAGAAATTCTACAGGTAACAACCTGAAAACCTGATCTAATACAAGCTAAGATATTTTGAAATAAAACATACATGATAGTGAAAAGTTGATAGAAAATGAAAACCGATGGCGTGGTCCCAAACGAAACCTAAATCCAACTGGTACAATGGATGATGATCGATGGAGATGATGATAGATGTGTAAAAGACTAAAGCTGAAATATGGGTGCAAGATGTTGGTTGAGCAAATATGGGAATGGGACAGAGGGGAGCAAAGGGAACGATGGATGGGGATCATGTCCTGATTGCACGATGACTGGGTATGGGTCGACGGTGATCGATCATAGTATAGAAAGATTTTTAACAGGTTAGGAAGATGGTGGGATGGATCTCTGGGGCAGATTAGAGACACTGAAGGACAGCAGAGCTTCAGAACCTCAAAACCACAAGAATAAGAGACCTACGCGATCTCCAAGCAATATGTAATGTGTTCCAAACTCAAGATCACAGTAAAGGGATGTGTGGGAAGATCAGGTTGATGATAAATGCTGTCAAAGATGAGGAAGAGTCAGCTCAGCAACATACAAAGATTGGCTAAAATCTAAATTTTTGGGGGTTAGAAAAGGAGAGATGGAGTAATAGAAGAGGTCGAAACATGTGAGTGGAGTCCTCGGTGACTGGGGAAAATAGAGAATTAATTTCAGGATTGATGTGATCAAATGGCAAGGAGAGGAGTGACAGGCTGATTAAAGGGCTACTCAGTTGCATGGAGGTAGGTGAGAAAATTAGGGGATTTAAAATGGGGTGTAGGTGAGGGATTACGGGCATAAAATGGTTTGGTGTAAATATTAACTATTTAATTAAAAATAATGGGTATTTAGGGGGGTATGCAAGGAGGTTAAAAATACTAAGTTTTAGAATGAGGAATAAAAGGGTTATGGGGTAATAAGGGACATGAGTGTATAGACAATAAGGTAAGAGAGACTAGTGTATGGAGTGGATCGATGGAGTGAGCAATGTGAGACATGAAATTTATTTTGATACAAAAAAATTATTGCGTAAATTATTTTGTTGATATCTTCTTCCCTACTTATCCCTATGGATCTGTATGAGAAAAGGGTTTGTTGAAGAAGGAGAAGTGCCGACAAAAATAATATTTTATTTCTCATTTTTATTCTCCCGTGTGATTTAAAAGACGCTTTATCGGGGAAGGTTTCACAATGAATAAGAAAATTGATTTTGAGAAGCTTTTCTTTTCTGAAATTTTGAGGTATAAGTGGTAGGGAGAAACTGTGTTTATTTAAATAAGAATTATCTTCCTAGTTCACAGTATAAGTTACACATAACCCACAACATAAGGAACCATACCTAGTCAATATTTTTTAGATTTCATTTACTTTTAGAGGCAATATAGATTTCTTTTAACTTAGAAATAGTTAGATTTATTTTATTTATTTTAATCTCCCGTGTCTATAAATTTATATTAATTTACCCCTGAAATATACAAAAAACATCTAGGAACTTAAATCACTTTAATTATTTTGTTTTATTTGATAAGCTACATTAACAATAACAAAAGAGAGAGTTAGTATAGTAATAAATTCATTTTATTTTAAATAATAACAAATGTAGTTATTTAATTAAAATGGAATTTTATTTATTTGGGCTCCTTGTGATTGTTTATTTAAAATCGAGAATTTTAGAGTTGTTGTAGAGACTTAAAGAAAAACAACATCCCAAACATTAACAACCTAGACTACCTGATCTTAGTCCTTGGCCCCATTCAGTCAATTTTTCCAGTCTCATTTACCTTGCTCATGAGTTGGTGTTGTTGTTTCATGAGAAATCTTGTCATATTTCTGTATTAGTGAACAGTATGCCAAGAATTCAAGGAAAACTCATAATATGGGAGGTTTTAATGTGACCTTTTGATGTAGATGCCATAGGGATGGTTACGGACACAAAAAGAGAAACTCCCTTTGCTGTGAGCTGGATGATCTGCACAATAAAGAGAACTAACACACAAAAACTATTAGTGATGGAGATTGAGGGTTTCCTGACGACAAATTCAGTCCTGAGAAGTGAGAACTTCCTAGGATGGATGTCAACCCTCTTTTGATTACAAAATATGATAAATGATAATAAGTAAAATTATACAGGTAACAACCTGAAAACATAGATCTAATACAAGCTAAGATATTTTGAAATAAAACATGATAGTGAAAAATGTTGATAGTAAAATGAAAACCTATGCGGGTCCACGGAAACCTAAATCCAACTGGTACAATTGATGATGATCGATGTAGAGATGATGATAGATGTGTAAAAACTAAGCTGAAATATGGTGCAGAGATGTTGGATTGATGCAAATATGGGAATGGGACAGAGGGGATGCAAAGGGTAACTGATTGGATGGGGATCATGTCCTGAGTTGACGATGACTGGGTAGGGTCGACGGTGATCGGATCATAGTATAAGATTTTAACAGGTTGATGAGATGGTGGGATGGATCTGGGGCAGATTAGAGACAACTGAAGGACAAGCAGAGCTCATGTAAACCTACAAACCAAAAGAAATAAGAGACCTAAGAGATCTCCAAGCAATATTTAATGTGTTCCAAACTCCAATGATCACATGTAAAGGGATGTTAGGGAAGATCAGGTTGATGATAAATGCTTCAAAGATGAGGAAGAAGTCAGCAAACATACAAAGATGGCTAAAATCTAAAATTTTTGGGGGTTAGAAAGGAGAGATGGATGTAAATATATAGGGTCGACAACATGTGAGTGAGTCATCGGTGACTGGGGAAAATAGAGAATTAATTTCAGGATTGATGTGATCAAAATGGCAAGGAGAGGAGTGACAGGCTGATTAAGGGCTACTCAGTTGCATGGAGGTAGGTGAGAAAATTAGGGGATTTAAATGGGGTGGTAGGTGAGGGATTTAAGGGATTAAAATGGGTTGGGTAAATAATTAAATATTTAATTAAAAAATACATGGGTATTTAGGGGGGATGCAAAGGAGGTTAAAAATACTAGTTTTAGAATGAGGAATAAATAAGGGTTAGGGGGGTAATAAGGGACATGAGTGTATATAAAATAAGGTAAGAGAGACTAGTGTATGGAGTGATCGATGGGAGTAGCAATGTGAGACATGAAATTTATTTTGATACAAATTCCTATTTAATTCTCCTTTCACAAAGTCCTCCACTCTATCACTCTCAATCCATGCAACCTACAAATCATCATCATTCATATTAGGAAATGTTTCCCACTTTAGATCATTGCACATAAATAAACCCTTGGTTGGGTTCTGAATTGGAAGGCATAGAATTTTATCCCATATTGATGTGGTCTACTCCAACCTATGATAACAATGTGCCATTACATTAAACCAATATATAATATAATATGTAAATGAATATGGTGTATTGAAGTCAACATCGTTAATCATAATTTCAATATAGATCAACCAAAAAGTAGGAATCTATGAACAACAAATACACTTTAACTATTTTTATAATTAGCGATGTGATTTACAGTCACAATGGTAGTCTGACTACAAATGTTTTTAACCACATTCCATTATTCCCTTCCCCATTACTCCTATGCATGCCAAAAATAATCACATATCCACTAATAGTCCATTATACTACATTGTATCCTTTTACAAGCACAAATACAATGAAAAATATACCCATTGAAATCATTGTTTCTATTTGCATTGCTTCTAGCATTGACATTAGTAGTTACATGTTGAAACTATAATCTACTTTTTTCCGAATAGTCCCTAAGGCTGAAAATTATACACAGAACTCCATTAATTATCCCTTGAGGAAAAATTTCTCCTCCCCTTAAGATCATGTGGCCAACATTGTTTATGAGGATTCAGTTAGAGTCCATATCTATCAAATTCTCCTTGAGAAATGACACCATAGAGGTAGGGTGTTTAAGCCTTCTAATTATAGCATGTATCAAAAACCTTTATTTATAAGATAGGACTCTAACATTGACAAGTTTGCAAAAGATCATAATGTTGAATATAATTGATGGATATCCATAAAATATTTATGCATGGGTATGGTATTTATGCATGGATCTCTCATTGATTGTAATTAGTATTATGGTATTATGAGTATGGTGTATTATATGTAGGTAATTATGATGTCCACATTGATGGAAATGGAGAGCATTCTCTTTAATGAGTACAAATGTTACTTTGAAGAAATAAGAAAAATTCCATCTACCTTCTAGAGTGCCTTCTTTTGAGGCCCCTGGTTGTCTAATTCCCACCCTTTGCTCACATTTATCCTCCCAATGCTAGTTTCGTGAGCGCCAAACCAACTTTACTTCAACAAATGAAAATGTTGAACTTTGGAAGCAAACATATACAAGCACAAAGGATCTTAAACTATTGGATGCATAGAAGATCGAGAGGCAACCAAAGATTAAAACATGCATTTATAAGCCCGTGTTATGAAAAAAAAGTCTCAAAGAATGCAAGGGAGGCATACATTTGGAATTATTAGAGAAATGTATCAGTAAGGAAGGCATGCATGTATTTAGAGATATTTAAAAAGTGTTTTAGTTCGGTGTATATGTAGGACATTTGAGATAAATATTAATAAATCATGTATTTAGAGGTATTATGCAAAGTCTCAATAAGTACAAAGGAACACATGCATTTATAAGTATTTCAACAAAGCCTCAGTAAGTAAATCATGCCTTTACAAGTTTAAATAAAATAATTACATCTTCAAAACTAGTTTAAAGAGACTTTGTGCATCATAGACAAAACTAGTTTAAAATGAATCTTTTCATCATAGAAAATCATCAACAATTCAATAAATTCATATATTATTTGGATAGTAGATTTTAACAATAATATCAAGGTAAACCTCACTGAGATTAGAGAGGCATTAACATTTCCTTGTTTCCTGACCATCAAGTGCAACACAAGATGTCACTTACTTTGTCCATGAAGAATGACCTCAAAGTGTTTGTTGAAACAAGGAATCTCTCTACTTGATAAGGTGGATATTATTCTAGGTATGGCACAAATAGCCTTGTAATTTGATAAATTGTCGCTCAAGAAAATTTATTATTTTCACATACCAAACCACAAATTGGAGCATATCTGACCTGCATGAAAATTAATCTAAGGTGTCAAATGATAGACCTTGTGTTAGGAAAAAATATTGTTTGGGATCTCAAGTGGGAAATACCAATGTAAAAAAAGTAGACTTATAAAGCATGTGAATAAAATAAATACAATATATGAGTGGTCGAGTTGAAAATTATACACAAAACTCCCCTCAAGAGCATGTGGTCAACATTGTTAATGAGGATTCATGTATTTAGTTCAAATAAATAAGAATCATGTTTACATAAACAATGTAATGCAATCAAATTTAGAATTTTCTTCCATGTAAATCCACATTATATGATGCTACATTATATCCTTTTTTGAGACCAAATATAGTAAAAAAAACCCATCAAAATAATTATTTCTATTTTCATCACTTTAGGAAGCAACATTAGTAACTACATGCTGAAACTATAATACATATTTTCCCAATAGTTATTGAGGCTAAAATTTTTACACAAAAATCCCTCGATTTTCCCTTGAGGAAAAATTTCTCCTCCCCTCAAGATCACATGGCCAATATTGTTCATGAGGATTCATGGATTTATTTCACATCAATAAGACTCACATATCTATTGATAATGTAATGCAATTAGTTTTTTAATTTTTTCCTTGCCAATTGATAATTTGTAACCCACTTAATATACCCCGAGGCTGACAATTGTACATAAAGCCCCCTTAATCATCCCTTGAGGAAAAAATTCTCCCCCTCAAAAGCATGTTTCCAAAATTGTTGATGATGATTCAGTTTAAATCAATAAGATTCACATATCCATCAATAATGTAATGCAATCAGTTTGTGAATTTTCCTCCATGCCAATACACAATCTATAATCATTTCTATGTGTTTAATGTTATATGTAATGAGATCGATAAGTTGAGTCTATGTTGTATTTTAATTTAGACTAAACAAACTAGATTATATGGTTCAAAAAGTGTGTGTGGAGTAGGTTCTGACATGCCTTTTGCTAATTTAAATTGTTGAAGCAATAAAAAATGTGGAGAGAAATAATATATGGGTTTTTTTCCATGTGCCATTGGTAGTACTCCTATTAAAGAATAAGAGAAACAAGCCTTTCTTCACAACAACATGGGTAATAGAATAAAGAAATCTCTTGGATGCAATAATGGAGGTAATCATGTTCTAAGGCATCTTCTATGGCATCAAGATGAAAGTGTTTCTCTCTCTAAGGAATTTTTTGATTGTTACCAAAAAATGTAGATAAATTCATAAATGATGTCGGTTTTTATGTACAACTTCCCGATATGCTTTTTGATCAAGTAAACCACAAATTTATTTTAGTATTTCTTTTCTAATTTCCAAACAATTTTGTGGTGAAGAAACAAAGGAATGTCTAAACAAAAATAGGTTTCTCCATGGATCTTACCTAATCATGTTTGGAATAGTATTTGTATAAATAAAAAACTTTAAAAAGGTTTTACAATTGAACTCTATACATCAATTGAGGTTCGATAACTAGTTATTTTTATGGAAAATCTACTTTAAAAAATTAAGTATTTTCACAAGAAGATTGACCATACAAGTATAAACCCATATAATTATAATCTCTAAGCCCCATTTACAGTCTCATTTTCTCTAAAAATAAACTTTCTATACCCAAAATCGATCAAGAAACAAGGGGTGTACAATTAACTGTTTGGCCTTAGAATTTGTAAAAATATGTCCATATGATGAACACACTAGAAAAATTAAATAAACTTAAATTTATCATTTAACAATTAGTCACCTTAAAATGTGAGATATCTTTAATACATATTGAAAATCATACCTAAGCACAACCTTACTCTAAACATACATAGTATCGTATGCACTAAAAATTGCATGTTTACTTATTAATTAGCTTTAAACATGTTTATGAAAGATAGCAATAGTGGTCAATAAACAAATGCAGGGAATAATTTTTCAAATGAAATGTCTTCCAATTTTACAGAAGATATGGGAACTCAAGATAGACAACAAATCCAGTGTAGGCATCCCCATCAAAGTCGATGTCACACTCGTCAGAGTCATGATGTTTTGCTCTCCACTCATCTAGTTTCCATTGTTTGAATTCTTCAAGTTTGCAGTCAACATTGTCCCACCCTACAAGGATGTCTTCGAATAAAATAGGTTAGGTGCCATCCGGTGGTGGGTGTACAACAAGGGTGAACTTGTGATACTATCCAAGGTAGGATTTCCATGGAATTACATGAAGTTTTTCTTAGATCCATTTTCTAATGATAAAATTTATACTTGTGAGTCGTGACTCAATGATGAAAAGGAGTACCATGTTTGACATAACAAGCATATCTTCAAATTTCATATTATTTCATGACTATTCTATATGGAAGATTTGCAATGTTATCCAATTTTCCATATTAGGTGCAATTGAATATGATGGTGAGGGCCTCACAAAAATTTGTGAGAGAAATGCATGCATTGTGAAGATGATAGACATCCATTGTCTGAATGATGAGTACGAGAGTCCACATTTGTTTTTTCTAGTCATTAATCTACATAATATCAAAATAATAGACAAGCCAATCTTAGTATTGATGTAAACAATTTGACTTTTACTCATTCTTGATGCAAAAAATTATTTTCTTCGACTATAACACTAGAATTTAAAAAAATATGAGATTTGTTAATGCGGCTATCTATGCACATCATATACCTAAAGTAGATATTTTTTTGGCTATTGCATATATGAATATGTATCATGGGAACATAATTACAACATCAAACGACAAGAATCTTAAATCTCGAAACCGAAATATTGTCATTACCACTTTTACTTTCCACTACTAAAAAAAGCTACATAAATAAAGTTATTTGTATTTTAAGAGGATGGAAATGTTTTTTTAGTATTCCTACATTTTAAATTACATATTTAGAACCAAATTTTATATCACAAGGAACAAGAACAATTTTCGGGTTCCCAAAGTTCATTCTAAAATTCAGTCGATTGATGTCAATCAGGTTATATGAAATATCCCCCTTAATGGAAGATGTTTTTCTAATATTTTCCAATAAAATATCCTAACAATGTATAACTGGAAAACAATTGAAAACTGAAATTTCATGCAACTTTGGAACTTATTCCAGAAAATGCGACTAGGGTAGGAATAGAAATATTATATTTTCAACTACACAAATCACCCTAACCCTTTATGATCCCTCTTTTGTAATTGATGGAATTTTAGCAAACAAAAACTATAATTTTTAGGAAACAAAATAATATATTTTATTAGATAAATTTCAGATCTGACATGTTTATTTAGCAGATAAAAATCAGTCTAAAACCTTGCACACATGGATGGAAATTATGTAGAAAAATATGCCAAATAGTCCCACATACAACAGCTACAAAACAACACTTTAATCTCACTAAAAACTTGCAAATAAACCTCAGAAGAGGTCGCTCTAGCCATAATAGATCAAATAAAATACTCAGAAATATTCCTAAGTATTCATACAACTTGGGAATGATAAAAAGGAAGAGTTTTTGTTCCTCTGAGTTTTCTAGAGGGTTTTCATCCCCTAAAAATTTCTGCAGCTTGTGACATCTCTAAATATGCAAAAGCATGAATAGTAATGATGACCAAATGCCTTGCCCAAGTCACCCCTTTCCTTTTTATAGGAAAAATATTATAAAATCACCCTTCCATCATCCAATGAGAAGAAAGTGCCAAAGTTCCCTAAAACTATGCCCATACCAAGTCGCATTTCTCCCTTGGGAAAATAAACATTACATAATATTTTTACTATTTTCCTAATGTCTAATTTTCCCACCTTGCCAAGTCGCACTTTTTTCCTATAGTGAAATAAAATCACTTTGGCCAATTAAAAGTCACTTTAAGTCATAATAATATTATTATAAGTGTTTTATAATTTTTATTTTTAAATTAGCACTTTATAATAATTTTCTAATGACTTAAGTCACCCTTAATTTCCTCATTTGGCCATCGGGTAGATAAAATGGGTCAAAGTTCTTTGACCAAAAACTTAACAAAAAAGAGGGACATTATAGTCCTCCCTTCTCGGGATTACTTGCCCCCAAGCAATAACAAATTGCAATCCTATATCCTTATCAGTTCATGGATCCCAGATCAGTCGAAGCCTTTTGAATGGCTTCATAAGCACTATACAAAACTGCTCAATCGCTGCAAAAAATAAATTATGCAACTTACTTGTCACTAGTGCCACCATCCTCGTCATGTATGCTCCAAATTTGTTGTACTCTTCATCACATCTTTGTTGTTTCGTGCTGATATGCAATGAAAAATTTTCGTAGATGTCTTCATGAGATGGTTCCTTGTCCCGAACTATGATAGACTTGGCTGCCATTTGATGGGGCAGTGTGTACTTGAGTGCTCTCAAAGTGACTTGTTTCCCTTTATGTTGGAAACTCAACTCCATATCTTGCACATCTTGGGCAGCTCTTTCCAATAAATGAAGCATTGCATACCAAACACAACAGTGTTATCTTTCAAATCCATAACATAGAAGTCATCAAAAAGTGTATAGTCACCAAATAAAATACTAACTTGGTTGACCTTCTTCTTACATGGAAGAGTGAAACCATCTACTATAGTCACATCAAAGCCTTGAAAATTATCACATTGCAAACCTTTTTTTGTCTACCAAACCTGCATCTATGAAGTTATGTGTAGATCCACTATCCAGAAGTGACATGATCCTACACCCGAACATTTTGCATTCAAACATGAATGGATTAAACTTGGGTGCTGCTAAAAGATAGGTGAGTCTACCATCATTTGCAATGTCTGGTGTTGGCTGCTTCTTCTCATCCTCTTAATCTTCATCCTCAACCTTAATGAGATGTATTTTTCCTTTCCCAAGACACCTATGCCCCAGTCCCCAAGGTTTGTTGCAATGAAAGCATAAATTGTTCCTGTGAAGCTCATTCTTTGAAACATTCTCCATCTTTGGTGTAAACTCAAACTTTGAAGAAGTGGGCTACTCTTGTTGTTATGATTTTTCCTCCTTGACGTTCTTCCTTTGGGGCTGAACTGAAGTAGTGTCTAAGTCCAAGGTTTTCCGAATAGCCTCATGCAAAGTCCTAGGATTAAGATCCTTGACCAATCCCCTCAACCTGTCATGAATTCCTTCAATGAATAACATCACCGCTCACCTCTCAGGCATCTCAAGAACCATCACTATTATACGTTGAAATTCGTTGATGTATGCATCAATGTGCCCACTTTGTCGAAGTTGTGCCAAGTCCCTATAATAAAGCTCCATATCCTTGCGATCAAATCTCACAATCAACCTCTCACTAAAATCCATGTATGATCGTAGAAGATCATGATTATGCGTGACTAGCCCATGGTGCCACCAACCGTACATTACTCCCTCAAGGTGCAACATGGAAAACTGGATAGCCTCCTGCTCCTGCATAGGCTTGAGAGTGAGGCATGTGTCAAGCTTGTGAATCCATGCTCTGGCACTAATCTTTCCACTACCATCAAATGTGGAAAGGGTCACCTTGTTGGTGGCCTACTTCAAATCCCCGTTCTGTTATGCTCTAGGCCTTTGTACCTATCTAGCTCTCAAACTCTCTCTCCTCTGAGCACAATACTGATGAAGGGTAAAGGAATTCCGTACCTCCTTTGGTAAATATCTCCACTCATCATTAGTTGTCATGACGTTATCTTGGAAAGTTGTATTCTCCAATAGATCCTCAACCACAGGTGGCTCCTCTCTAGATAGGAAGCTAGGTTGCATAGGTCTCCTCTCACGTGGAGGGGAATCTCTCACACTACCAACTTCTGTGGGTTCCCTGTTGTGCCTCCTAGGACTACTGACCACTGATGTGGATATGTCCCTTCTATCCCTTCTATCACGTTGATCTCTAACATCCATCATATGCATCAACTACTGTATGGTTTGAATCATGCCCCTAAAATTCTCATGATTCGAGTCAACCCATTCATCCTGGGGAGGGCTAATAGATCCACCTCTTTTGTCCATGGTTTCGACACGACTACTTGTATCCAAACTTGCTATGAGACGTGATTGTCTCCTTGTATTATACCTGTGGGGCCCAACTTCTCTTGGTTGCATCAATCAAATCCTCTAGGTGGGAGGATCAATGCTCTGATACCACTAAAATATCCCCCTTAATTGAAGACGATTTTATGATATTTTCCAATAAAATATCCTAACAATGTATAATTGAAAAACAATTGAAAACTGAAATTTCATGCAACTCTAGAATTTATTCTAGAAAATGCGATTAGGGTAGGAATAGAAAAATTATATTTTCAACCTCACAAATCACCCTAACCCTTTCTGATTCCTCTTTTGTAATTGATGGAATGTTTGCAAACAAAAACTATAATTTTCAAGCAACAAAATACTGATATTTATTAGATAAATTTCAGATTTGACCTGTTTATTACAACAACTAAAAATTAGTTTGAAACCCTCCACAAAGGGATGGAAATTATGTAGAAAAATATGCCAAATAGTCCCACATACAAAAACTCCAAAACAACACTTTAGTCTCGCTAAAAACTTGCAAATAAACCCTAAAAGAGGTCACTCCAGCCATAATAGATCAAATAAAATACTCAAAAATATTCCCGAGTCTTCATACAACTCAGGAATGAGAAAAAGGAAGAGTTTTCGTTCCTCCTTTGAGTTTTCTAGAGGGTTTTTGTCCCCTAAAAATTTTTGTAGCTTGTGACAGCTCCAAATATTTAAAAGCATGAATAACAATGATCACTGAATGCCTGACCCAAGTCACCCCTTTCCTTTTTATAGGAAAAATATTATAAAATCACCTTTCCATCATCCAATGAAAAGAAAGTGTCAAAGTGCCCTAAAACCATGCCCATACCAAGCCACATTTCTCCCTTGGGCAAATAAACATTACATAATATTTTTACTATTTTCCTAATGTCTAATTTGCCCACCATGTCAAGTAGCACTTTTTGCCTATAGTGAAATAAAATCACTTTGGCCACTTAAAAGTCACTTTAAGTCATAATAATATTATTATAAGTGTTTTATAATTTTAATCTTTAAATTGACACTTTATGATAATTTTATAATGACTTAAGTCACCCTTAATTTCCTCCTTTGGCCAAGATAGACAAAATGGGCCAAAGGTCTTCCATCAACAACTATTCGAAAAAAGGACATTACATTATATATTAGAATAGTTTCTGATAAACTGCAATATATTATTATATTTCTAACTAAAACTATGAAATTGATGATGTGAAATAGAAAAAGTTGTAAGAAAATAAAAGTTACATTATAGCTCATTTTTCCAACAATAATTAGTGGAAATTGACAATATTTCAAGAATACCCTTCTTTCCAACAAGAGTAGTCTGTGATACCCACGCCAATGTTTTGACTGCTCGGCATTCCCATGTGGAAGGCCTTAACTTGCTGGTGCATTCCGGTTTATGCTGACACACCAGGCAGGCCCCATAACAAGCTGACTCATCAGTCAAACAACTGATGTTAATTTTTCTAAACGCCGTTTGTATTCATTTGCTACTATTCACCTGTTGGCTGCTGGGGAACCCTTTTTCGGGTGAATGCAACACAAGAAAAATTGAAAAATATTACCTTGTCTCAAAGAGCTTGCAGAGGAAATCCCGCCATCGTTGTGGGTTTATCCGTTGGCAGTGCTGGCAAAGCTGTGTAGATACCAATATTGTAGATTCCTCGAGGATAATAAAATCCACAACCGCATAAAAATTTTAGATTTATTTTTGTCAACAAAAATAATATCAAAATAGGCATATATTATAGTGCGGCTTACCAAATCGAAAATGAATGTGTGTGCAGTTCGACCAGTTCACCTATGCATATGAATATATAAAGGAATGATCTAATCAAACATTTTTTTCACATTCTTTAACGTACAAAAATATGCAATTTATTTTATTTCAATGTGTGTGTCATTTTTTTAATGAATCAAACCTTTGCCTAATGAATCAAATCTTTGCCTTCCACTTTCGTATTGATTTTATTAATAAAATAAGAATAAAAATATATAATTATAGGAGAAGAAGATAACAGCTTCCAGAAAATAACAATTAATTTTAAAAATAAAAATAATATTTCAAATCTTCTTAAATTTTTGTTCCTTTACTATGCAATAACATTTTCCATTTTTTAATAAACTTAATTAAAAAAATATTCTCCAAGGTCAATAATGAAAGGTAATATTTAATTCCCTCCTTCCACTTTAGGAAGTCTACAACCAGGTTACAAGACAACAGTTGTCGCAAGCAAGTTTCAAAGCCAAAACTATTAATAGCTTATAGTTTTATTAATACGACAATTATAAAAGATCACAAGGTCCAAACTTAGGGTTAGATTAATCAATTAGGTTAAGAGGGTAATTTCTCACTAAACCACCCTCTAACAGGCTTAAAAGATTCAACTTGATTTTTCTCAAAATTAACGCACTCAAAACTTCCCAAAAACATTCCCATTAGATAGGAAATTTCCTCACCTTTCCGGTGATATAAAGAAGTCCTCCTAACTCCTCATATTTCTCAAGTTATGGGCCGGTGGACCTTGGGAGGAAAATTTTCCCAAGAGCGGGTCTGCGGGCCTGGGGAAGAAAATTTTCCCATGCGCGGGCCAATGGAGCGGGGAGATTTTTAGTGCATTTTCCCTTTTGGAACAAAAGCATGATCTTCCTCCACATGCCCGTGAGCCCGAAGAGGACACGTGTCAGCATTTCCCTCTGGCGGAAAATCACGCCGTCGGAGGATTTTAAGACAATGATCCTTTTTGGCCGAAAGGCGCTATGGAATCAAACAATCCGCACCTCCACTGATGCCCAAAGCGCCACGTGTCAAGCGCTGATTGGTCACGGGGAAAACAGACTTGCGGGGAAACTTAGAGATTTTAGACTTTAGGGTTAAAATCGCAAAGGATTAAAATAGCCCGCGCCTCTGACTTCCCCGAACGATGCCACGTGTCAATCAATGATTGGTTGCGGCCCATCGGGCCGTCGGAGCAATTTAGCAAAATTTGACTTTTGCGAGAAAAAGGTTTAAAGACTTAAAAATCTCCACGCCTCCACGGATACATCATGAAGACACATGTTAGCCATCCATTGGATGCGGATCGGTGGGCCGGCGGGAGAATTTAGGAAATTTTTTCCCAAAAAATTTCTGAAACGCTAAGCTAAAAAGGGGATCCGCTCCTCCGCTGACGCCTTGTGACGCCACGTGGCAGCACCTGATTGGCTGCGGGCTGGCGGGGTGGCAGAGGAAACTTAGAAAAAAATTCCCAAATTATTTTAAAGGTTAAGTTAACTGTTGTGGGCCCGTGCGGCCGCGAAAAACAACCAAAAAGGCAAAAGCAGGGCGGCGGGTCCGCGGGGGAAATTTTTTTTCAAAATTTCTTTTTTGAACTTAGGTGATTTTTGACAAAAAGAAAGGCTTGCGGGTCAGCGGAGCGGTGGGGGAATTCATGCCTTTGGCGTTTTTGACCAAAAAGTGCTAAGGGAAAATTCGGGCCCGCGGGTCCACCAAGGAAATTTTTCCCAATTTTTTTTTTGACAGTTAGAATTATTTTTGACACCAAATGAAGAAAAACTTCAGAAGGCCATAAATTTTGATTGGGAGATCATTTTTGGGAAAACGAGGACTTTTTGGAAATCTCTCGACGTCCTCTTTGCACATGAATCATTAATTTTTCATTTTGTTAATGTTTAAGGGGTCAATTTCATGAAAATGATCTGCAGACTTTTAAAAGGCAAGCTGGTAAATTTTAACTTATGAAATTTTAATCAATTGATCTTCTTCCTCTCTCAACATGTCAATTAGACATGGAGAATTGTTCTTAGATGGATTTAGGATGGATTTGGAAGGTAAGTTTGTTTGATTGACTCCCAATTAAAAAAATACAACTTTGACAGCAAAAACGACAGCAAAACGGTTTGAGCCCGATTTTGCTAAGTTTTCTAAGAAATTCCTTATGTGTTTTTGTCCAATTGAATTCATTTAGGGCATACTACTTCAATTTAATCATTTAATTTGTTATTTCATTGTTGCAGGTTCAAACTGTGCATTTTGGATAAAGTATTTGCCAGTTTGAAAATACAAAACAGAGATCAAATTTTAAAGGATCTATTTGCCATTTTCATCTTCCAAGTATTAGAATTCATTCCAATTCTAATCTAATACATTTAGTTGATTCAAATCAAACTATTCAAAACCAAAATGCAATTCTGATTTCCAATTTTACACATTTCAAAAGACAGAGTTCTGTATTTTCCTCACACACATTTCTTCCTTTCAAACAGAGATTTCAAATACATTTCAAACTCAGATTTTAAACAGCAGTAGTTCCAATCATGGAAAAGAATGCAACTTTTATTCAAAAGACAAGATTTCCTTCTTTTACAACTTCTCTTTTCTGTTGATTTTCACAATACAATATACAAAATACATCTCTTTCTTTCAAAACAGAAAACAAAGTATATCTCTCCTTTACATTTCAAAATTACAACTTTCATATTCAATACAACATATTTCCATTACAAAACATATACAAGTTCATCCACTTCAAGTGGGAAAGGTTACAATAAGATTTCATTTCAACAAGGGACTGTCAAACTGTTTTCTTTTTTTTCTCCTTTGCTCCAGAACAACAACATGTAGATTTATCATTCTTCCAATTCTGATCACAACAAGAGTAGGGGAAAGGCAACGCTCTCCACCCAACCAAGACATCCAATGACAAGGAGAATCCATCCTTCTTCATTGGCCCCTGAGCCCCAACCATAATGCAATAGAAGATGTGATTCAACTCATGGCAACAAAGGCTTCCACAACACACAAGCAACATTTTCACATTTAAAACACAGTCCAAAATAGAATGTAGTTTACAACTACATTAAAACATGCAAACAACACTGAGGCTTCATCAAGCAAGCCAAAGGAGCAAGAAACTATGGGGGATGCTACTTATGCCTCCCAAAGGGGAAATGGGTATCACCACCTGATTTCAAACCACCAAAATATAGTATATCAAATATATATATATATATATATATATATTTCATTTTAGATCCCTGACATGCCCTTATGCCTCCCCCAAGTACCCCTTATTCCTCACATTTCCTTATGCCTCCCCAACCTCTTATGGCACCCCATAACGAGTAAAGAAATGCAAGCTATTTCTTTGTAAGGTGGAACCCAAATCCCAACTCCCTCCACACTTATACCTCCCCAAAACACTTATGCCTCCCACAAAATAAACCCCATAGTCTTCTCCTACACCATTCCTAGGCCATCTACCCAACATGCTACAAACATGCCAAAACATTCACAACAATAACAATTTCATAAACAAAAGAAGAAGCATTTCAAGAGCCAAGCTCCTACCTCTCCATGATGGAGTTGTTCCAAGTTCCAAAACAGTAAGCTTTATCCCAATGCAAGCAATCCAAATCAGCCAAGCACAAGCATGCAACAATCTTCCAAAAAAAATTCTAAGCAAGAGCTCCAAAATAGCAAAAGAATTTACCCCAAAAGGAGTTTCCAAAAGTGAAGCAACCAAAAGAAGTGTAACCCCAAAACAATAAAATGAATTCGAATATATAGAAGGGGGAAGAGAGGAGGATGAGGTGGATCCATGTAGGATGCCACATCACACATCCTCAAATCCCATTTCACAAGTCAACTTCACTCTCCAAGAGACAATAAATAAGTAGGTGAATAATATGACAGTCTTTCTTACACACTCAAATCAAGCCCATATCCCAAAGGACTGAAATTAATTTCAAGCAAGAAGTGCAATTAAAACATTCAGCTAGACTTACAAAAATGCATAATGAAAGCTAGATTTAAACTCTCCAACCATAGGTAAGGTTGGTATGTAAATTTAAGAGGTATGGGACAAGTTTAACTTGTCCCACAAGCCTCCAAAATCAGTCTCCAAGGACAATTTCGAATTCCAAAGAAGATGAAGTGTTTCATACTCCAAATTTTACTTACATATCTCTTACTTACACATATCTTACAACATTTAATACAAGAGTCAACCACTCCAATAATTACTTTCTTATGACCCAATTTGATTAATTTATTTTAACAATATGATTACTCACATTATATACCACAATTTATTTAAATAAAAGGGATAAACACATCACTTAATAAACACATACAAACATCAATAAAAAGGAACCAAATAAATAAATACACATAACCCTTGGTCACGTTTAAAGGTGATCCCCCCCCATGGGAATCCCTAACACAATCAAACACACAAACAAATACAAGTTGCCATGGTGACCTTGTTGAATTCATCTAGAATTCCAATGTGGTTGGTCTCCAATCCCCCGATGTTTGTTGTGATATTTTAAACCTACAAAACACAAATACCTCCTTCGGCCTCGTGGCCATATCAGAACATCCAAAATAATATAAATAAAATTCCAAAATCATCTAGATATATGGATCACAACAACATCCAAGCAACCAACAAGATCATTTGCAATTTTACTCAACAACTATATCATCATCAAATAATTTCCATTTCTAGGTCTACTCACAATATCCAAATATCACATGTCCGAACAACATCCATAATATAACCATGTCAAACAGCATATCATCATCAATATATAAAAATGTCTCTAATAATCATCATGCATCATAACTGAATCAAGGTCAACAATAATCCATGATCTAACATCTAACATCATACTATAATAAAGTCCATAATCATGTCTATAATATAATCAGCAGTATCATGATCAGTATCAAAAGGGAACATTCGTGGACCTTATTCTTCTTAACAATAAAAGCAACATCAATCTAAACTATTGTTTCACCACTTTCTTCTCTTGCTTCATCACAGGAAGTTATGGTTTGTCACTTGCGAGAGGGGTTTTGAAAATTGTTGTGTAATTGAGAATCAACTAATCTAGTAATATTCTCTTCATTAGTAATCTCTTCTTCTACGCTTTTATTCTTGTCTAGCACATCAATCCTTGAAAAAAATCTCTTGACCTTCTTGTGCCTACCCCTGTGGCCTCCTCATGCTTGATATGAACAAAAAGTTCTATTGCATGTGGTACATTCATACCTAGCTTTCTTTTCATTAGATAGATCCACATTATCATACATTATCTTAGTTTTAGGCCTTTACTTGATGAATTTTAGAAGATCCAAATCATTTTTATTGTTGGGTGTCTTGAGGTATCTTAAGAAGCCATAAGGCTAGTGCCCACCACCATGGAATTATAGCTTTTGAGTGGTAGTGTTTACTCCACTGGAAAGCATTACAAGGCATATTCACATGTCCTCTTAATTTGTATCTAAATATAAATGCTCTTACTGATGAGACTCGTTTTGGATCATATACATAGGTCTCTTGAATCTCTTGCCCTTCATCCACCTATCAAAGATCCTTGATTTTCCATTTGGGTAGTCCTTAGAAGCAAGATGGTGCTCAATCTCAGTGTCAAGTTATCACTATCTATAGAATCACCTTCTTCTTAGAAATAGGTACCGATCATGAAGAGGTAGTCCTAATGTGCAAACTACAAGTTGGGCATGGGACTCCTTCACAGAGTATATATTTGATTACCATCCAATTCTTCTTTTTCTTCCTCCTTTATTGACTTACGAGGAATCCTCTTTTTCTCACTAGAATTTTCCATGGCCATAGGATCGTGGGATGTCATATGACCACCCAAGGCTCCACCAGACACAAATATCTTGCCAAAAATCTTGCACAAGTAACTAAAATTCTTAAGTGTGTATCAGTACACATGTAACATTTCATCTTCATCTGCATCTTCATTTGCATCTTCATCTTCATCTTGTTGTTTCTTTCCCTAGATTGCACAAGTGGCCTTCATTGTATAAGAACATAACATGGAAGTTTTTGTTATAAAATGTAGCAATTTTTTGAGTAAGATTTTTTGCATTCATCCATTGAGATATTGAGAGAAGGTATATCTCCCATCCAAATTATTAGGTTGACGTCATGTGATTCTTAAAATCAATTGGTGGTTCCTACATGTGTTTCCCACAATCTATTGTCATAACATACGACAATTGGTAGTAATAATTTTGCATGTGAAATAAGAGTGAAGGCATAGATTCTCGAGATATAAATTCATTTACAACTATATATTGAACATGGACAAGATTGGGGAGTATGTATTCCTTGATTCAATTAACTTATAGGTTTTAGTCAATATCTTTTCTTGAAACGTGCACACAATGACACACTTACACAATGATCTATCAATTAACATCTCAAAAATTAATTCTTGTGTGAGGAAAGTTTGGCCCAACTGTATGTATCAAGTGTCATATTATATTTGATGTTTACAAGTTCCAGAAACAATTTATAGGTCCACATGAACTACCATTAATCCTCATATTTTAATGCATGTAAGATATAGATAACTTCAATGATCATTTTCTAACCTCTCAATGCGAATGATCCTTAATCAAGTATCAAGGAACACCTTTTAGCATAAATATATATTAATATACCTTTAATATATATATATATATATATATATATATCCTTTACTTTGGGGGTTTGTGTTTAATGATTTGTTACATATAGGCAATTGTATATTATAAGTTGGTTCCTTATTTAGACCCTAAAAGAAGGTTCATCCTCATTTAACTTCTTTGTTAGCTAATAATAAAGTATTGTCAAAACTCTCCTAAATTTGCCTAATGGAAGAATAACAAAAGCATAATAGAAGATTCATGTGATTAGAATTTTTTGTTTTATCATGTATAGTTGTAAACACGGTGACAAATGAGTACTTTCTTTTTCGTTTGATGAATTTTATATAAATAAAATTATTGCTGCACAACTAACTCAAAAAAATAAAGTAAGATATTACAATAACATGGAATATAACAATCTTGTCATTTCTTGATGACATTGTGAATAAAAACCACACAACAATGAAGACTAATGTTTTTGCTACTTCAAATGGAAGTCGTCCAAATGTGTGCAGCTTCATCAGTTGATGGTAAAGGACAAGTATTGTTGTCACTAAAGGTTCCCACAGTCGACCTAGATGAGGCATTGGCCAACTGGACCCAATCGAATATTACCCACGCCTGCATCTGAAATGGGGTTGCTTGCAACAACAAAAAATTGCATAATATCTCTCGACTTCACCAACACAAATCTCTCCGGTGAAAATTCAGAAGAGATATCTTGTCTCTGGTTGTTGGCAAACCTTATTTTGGCGCAAAGAAAGTTCTCGAATGTTTTTCCTGCGATGAAAGTTGCAGCATGATGCTTCCTCAACATTTCCAACAAAAAATTAATGGGTGATGTTCGAACAGTGTTTGCGGCAGTGCTTCCCAAAAATCCATCTTGACATTTCTGATGTCAGCCTTACCAGTGCAATATTGGTGGAACTTTTGAGTCTCGGCTCCATGGACTCGCTCTTCCTCCACTAAAATGTAGTGTCACATGGCCAATCCCACAACCTCTTTGACACCTTTCTACCATGAGTTCCCTCGACCTCTCCTTCAACCATATCAGTGAAAAAATCTCAAGCATATTCACAAATATCATCTCAGTAAATATCCTGAATCTCTTTAACAACAGGCTCCACAATTCAATCTTCCCAGTTTGCAACTATCAACGATTTACCTAACTTAAAATCTTTACAGGATGAAATCAGAATAAAATAAGATAAAGCGGGAGATTTGAAATTACCATATGAGTGGGGTTGTAGTGCCCACTTCCCTTTGACACCTTTTGATACTGTTGATTACATTATGGACATTATTATGGTTTTTATTTAGTATGATGTTAGATGTTGGACCATGGATTATTGTTGATCTTGATTAGTTATGATGCATGATGATTATTAGAGACACTTCATATGTGAATGATGATATACTATTTGACATGGATATATTATGAATGTTGTTTGAACATATGATTTTTGGATATTGTAAGTAGACCTAGAAAATGGACATTATATGATGATGATATAGTTGTTGATATAAATTGTAAGTGATATTGTTGATTGCCTTGATGTTGTTGTGATTATATTTATATCATGTTGGATGTTCTGATATGGCCATGAGGCTAAAGGAGGTATTTTTGTTTTGTAGGTTAAACTATCACAACAAACATCGGGGGATTGGAGACCAATCACATTGGAATTCTAGATGAATTCAACGAGGTCACCATGGCAACTTGTATTTGATTGTGTTAGGATTCCCATGGGGGGGTCACCTTTAAACGTGACCAAGGGTTATGTGTATTTTATTAATGTGGTTCCTTTTTATTATTGTTTTCATGTGTTTATTTTGTGATGCATTTACCCTTTTCATTATTCTTTTAATTGTGGAGAATTAATGTGAGTAATCATATTGTTAAAATAAATAAATTAATCAAATTTGGGATATAAGAAATTAATTATAGAAGTCGTTGGCTCTTGTATTAAATGTGGTAAGTGATGTGTAAGTATGTGTAAGAGTTGTGTAAGTCAGATTTTGGAGTATGAAACACTCCACCTTCTTGGAAATTCGAATTTGTCCTTGGAGGCTGATTTTAGAGGCTTGTGGGACAAGTAAAACTTGTTCCATACCTCTTAATTTTATTTACCAACCATGCTTATGGTTGGAGGGTTGAATTTAGACCTTCTTTATACATTTTTATTTGACTAATAGTAAGTTTTAATTTCACTCTTCTTACATTTTATTAAATTTAGTCCTTTGGGGTGTAGGCTTTTTGGAGTGTGTAAGTTTATTGTTATATTATTCACCCACCTCTTTATTGTGCATTGGAGAATGAATTTGAATTTTGTGTTGGAGTTGAGGATGTGTGATGTGGCATCCTAGATGGATCCACCTCATTCTCTTCTCTTCCCTCTTCTATAAAATTGGAACTCCTTGCTTTGTTTTGGGTTGTTGAACTTTTGGAATACTTCCTTGGGGTAAATTTTCTTGTTGATTGGAGCTCTTGCTTTGGAGGAGATTTTGGGAAGATTGTTACACATTTGTGCTTGGCTGTTTGGATTGATTGCATTGGGATAGAGCTTGCTGTTTTGGAACTTAGACAACTCCATCATGGAGAGGTAAGAGCTTGGCTCTTGAAATACTCTTATTTATGAATGTACATGTTATTGTGTGAATGTTTTAGCATGTTGTGGGCTTCTTGGGTAGATGACCTAAAAAGGTGTAGGAGAAGACTATGGGGTTCATTTTATGGGAGGTATAAGTGTGTTTTTTAGGGAGGTATAAGTGTGTTTTTTAGGGAGTTGAGATTTGGGTTCTACCTTATAAAGAAATAGTTTACATTTCTTTACTCGTTATGGGGTGCCATAAGAGGTTGGGGAGGTATAAGGAAATGTGAGGGATAAGGGGTACTTGGGGGAAGTATAAGGAATGTCAGGGTTTTTGATACACTATAGTTGGCGGTTTGAAAACAAGTGGTGATACCCATTTACCCTTTGTGAGGCATAGGTAGCATCCCCCATAGTTTATTACTCCTTTGGCTTGCTTGGTGAAGCCTTAGTATTGCTTGTCATGTGTTATTGTAGTTGTAAAAAAACTACATTCTATTTTGGACTGTGTTTTATTGTGAAAATGTTGTGTGTATGTTTTGTGGAAGTCTGTTATTGCCATGAGTTAAGATACATTTCTTATTACATTGTGGTTAGGGCTTGGGGGCCAATGAAGAAGGATGGCTTCTCCTTTCATTGGATGTCTTGGTGGAGAGCGTTGTCTTTACCCTGCCTTTGTTGTGACCAAAATTGGAAGAATGAGAAGAATGTATGTTGATGTTCTGAAGCTGAGGAAAGACAATTTGACAATCCCTTGTGAAATAAAATTTCATTGTAATCTTCCCACTTGAAGTGGATGATCTGTATATTATTGTAATGGAAAGATACTTTGTATTGAGCTATGAAAATTGTAAATTTCGAAATGTGAAAGATATATATATACCATGTTCTGTTCATTTGAAAGAAAAAAATTGAAATCTGTTATTTGCACTCCAGAAATTGAAAGATGTAAAGTTGTATATTTGAAATCAATAAAATATTGCACTACCTTTATCAATTTACATTGTTGTTTTGAAATTGATCGTCAAATTGTGATTTGAAATCTTTGTTTAGAAAATTGAAATGAGGAATACGTATGAAGGAAATATATGTAACTTTGTTCTTTTGAAATATGTTAAAATTGGAAATCAGACTTTGCATTTTCTATTAAATGGTTTGTTTAAAACAACTAAATGTATTAGACTACAATAGACATGAATTTCCATATTTGGAAGATGAAAATGATAAACAGATCCTTTAGAAATTGACCTCTATTTGGAATTTTAAACTGGCAAATACTTCCTCTAAAATGCACAATTCGAACCGGCAAACAATAAATAACATTGAAACTTTGAAATCTAACATGTTATGATATAAATGAACTAAATTGGGCTAAAACACTTAAGGAAAAATCCTTCAAACATTGCAAAATCGGGCCCAAACCTTTCACAATTATTTTGCTGTCTAAAGTTGTAAAAAATTTGAATTGGAAATCAATCAAGCAAAATTACCTTCCCAATACATCCTAAATTATTCTTAGAATAATCCTACATGTCCATTTGACATGTTGAGAGAGGAGGAAGGTCGAATTGAATAGATCTAACAAGTTAAAATTTACCAGCTCGCATTATATAATCCTGTAAGCCATTTTATTAAAATTGACCCCTTAAACTTTATCAAAATCAAAAGTTAATGATTCCTGTATAAAGAAGACATCGAGAGCTTTCCAGAAAGTCCTCATTTTCCCAAAACCGAGCTCTCTATCAAAAGTTATGACCCTATGAAGTTTTCCTTCCTTGGCGGAAAAATTTGGGAAAAATTTCCTTAGCTGGCCACGGCCCGAATTTTTCCCTTAAAACACTTAGGAAATTTTTTGGGAAAATTTTCAAAAGTTTTTCTACAGCCCTGCCGCCCCGCAGCCAATCAGAGGTTACCACGTGGCACCATGAGGTGTTAGCGGATGGGCGGATCCTCTTTTTAACTTAGCGCTTTCGAAAAATTTTGGGAAATTTTTCTATGTTTCCCCTGCTGTCCTGCCGGCCCGTAGCCAATCAGGGGCTGCCATGTGGCATCTTCAGGCAACGACAGAGGAACGAAGTTGTTTTTGACCTTAAAACTTTAAAACTCTTTTTGGCGAAAATTCTAAAGTTTCCCCGCCACCCGCAACCAATGGTAGATTGACACATGGCCGCCTTAGTCTTCGGCGGAGGTGCGGAATGGTTTTTAACTTTGAACTTTTAAATCTTAAAACCTAAAACCGCTCTGACGACCCGAATTTCTGCTTGAGCTTTTATAAGCCGACACGTGTCCTCTTTGGGCCCGCAGGCACACAAAGACAAATCACACTTTTTCCCCGAAAAGGGAAAAAATGCCAAAACTCTTCCCTGCTCTGCTAACCCGCACAAGGGAAAATTTTCACCCCTGGGCCCGCAAGCCCACTCTTGGGGGAAAATTTTCACCCCAAGGCCCGCCGACCCATAACTTGAAAAATATGAGGAGTTAGGACTTCTTTATATCACTGGAAAGGTGAGGAAATTTCCTATCCAATGGGAGTGATTTAGGAAAAATTTGAATGCGTTAAGTGTGTGAAAAATCAAGTTGAAACTTTAAGCCTGTTAGAGAGTGGGTATAGTGAGGAATTTTCCCTCTGAACCTAATTGGAACTTCTAACCCTAAATTTTGAACTTTATGACCTCAAATAATTGTTAATGAAAGAAAAGTATATTATAGAGGATTAGAATTGTTCTAGAACCTTGTTAGTGACAGTTGTTGCCTTATAACCTAGTAGTAGACTCTTTTAAACAAAAAAAATTATTCCATAATTTTTCCTAACTAATCTTAGGTTGTTTCTTGGGTCTCAAGTGGGTTGTTTTTAATAGGTGTTACAAGAATTTTCAAAAGGGAGCAGAGTGGGGTCCATTAGGTGTCGGGAACAATGTTGTGCCAAAATAACGTCATCGTTAAAAAGGATAACAGGAAAAAATAACCAAACAAAGTGATTACACCGCTAGTCTACCATTCACTAGTCAACATTCCCGTTGGCAATCAATGCTGGTACCAACAAGATACATTCAACAAAAAAATATTGATGGCTTAGATAAGGACTAGCTCACATCATCTTGCCAATGTGAAATTGACATGTGGACTATATGCCTAAAGATGAATGGGATGTGAGAACATAGTTATTTTGTGACATGGGGATACTAGAGACATAATGACAGTACATCATGGAGTGCACAACCTACATTGACATTTGTATCAAGTATAATGACAACATGAGAGTAGAAAACCTAATCAACTTATCTAAAGAGGAAAAGCTAGATAAAACAAGTCTTATGACCAAGATCCACAATACAAGATCCAACATTAAGAAAGGAATGAGAATTTAATAAGACTAAAAGGGCAACCCATGTACCTAACAGTAGTGTCAGTGCAGAGCAACTATAATGTAGCACTTAGTCCCTAAACTATTTCATCTTAAGGATATTAAAATCATTCATTCATTTAACATTGCTTGGCACAATTTCTAATAAAAATCATTTTGGGAAAGGTCTTATTTATCGTGTAGGTTGGACTTACAATGGAACAAAATTTAACCCATAACTTGTGTATTACGGCAACCACTATTACATTGCACATACGATGTTTAAACACAAGTATTCTTGGGTAATACTCTGTCAATAATGCAACTATTTTTGAGCGATGCTTTGAACAACATTCTACTTGATATATAATTGGAACAAATGTGTAGGTCCTTTGAGATCTTATAGGTTGTATGGGAAATGGATCAAAACAAATAATGGGATATGCAAACGGCCAAGGTTAAATCTGGCCTGCCTCACGAGGTGTGGAAGGCTGTTCAGAACCAAACCACACTCAGCGTCAAATCCACCATAGTACCAAACCCAATAGTTAAAAAAACATTTAATAATAAACTACATTAAATCTGGCATCACAAGAAACTCTGCATGAACTTTGTCAAGCCTGCTGCTAGTTACTTGTGTGCTTCTGCAGTTGTGTATCCACACCCACAATGCCTTTCTCTATTGCATGAACAAGATTATCAAACTTTTGGAGGGTGGCACTTGTGAGATTAATAAGCTTTCTGTGATAATCCTTAAAATCTTCTTAGCACCCTTCATTTTCAATGAAATATTGCATTCCTTCTGTCGCACACTGATCCAGTCGATTTAAAGAAGACTCCGCCAAAAATTTCAAGCTCTTAAATGAATCCTTGTTGCCATCAATTTGCTCGGTTTCTGAAAAATAATACTCATATACATTATTCCATTTCAATAAGCGTCTACATTCCACAATCTGTAACCAAGCATCACTCACAAACTTAAGCTGTATATCAGATTTACCTAGATTATCAATCGGAAATGTCTGGAACTGCTGGAGATGGGAGACTTGCTTTTGCCTGTAGGATTCATTGGCTGCCCATTTCTCATAATAATGGATGTATCTCTCCGAAGGATTTTTCAGTGGTTGTAGTGTTTGCTCAGGCAGAGGCTCCAGGTCTGTATCAGAATCAGAACAGGAACCAAAATCAGAATCATAATCAAACTCATTCAGAGAACCACCATGCTGCTCTGACCAGTCAACAAGGCATACCCAACAAAATTGAAAATAGCATTTACAAGTAACCTCATAACAAATTCCTAAGTCTGACGCTATCATCCACACTGGACTCGGGCTACCAACTATCATCGCTTACTGTGACGCTTCCATCCACACTAGACTCGGGCTGCCAACTTTCCTAAACCCAAAACAGGGCCTTAATAAATCAGTAAATTCTTAAAACATAATCATTTACAATCATAATATTTTGCTGTTATAAATATGTTTTTTTAGTTTAATGGGATCTTCCATTCTGCTTTACGCTAGAATTTGTGTTTACAGAGAATTCTAGATACCTTAGAAAGTGCTCCCAAATGGAACTCCTCCCGATCGCAAAGAAACCCCAATTTCTGATGAGGGAGACAAACACCGATATGTCAACGTAGCCCATGGCAAGGCAAATCTGGCCCATGTTGTTAATGACAGTTGGTCCTGAGCCTACACCACACAGAAACGCAATGAAAAGTTCAACCAAAAAGGCAAACGAATTGGTATGTTCTTCACTAATACCAGGCTTGTGCACAATGATAAAGTCAGGTGGTTTCGGGGGGAATTTTCAAAATATGATATAGGCGGGGTATTCAAATTTGAAAATCAGGAGAAAACTTTAGTTGTCCGTCAATATAGTACCTAGTGGGGCCCTAAACTCAAAGTCAAATGTTACGCTGGCACTTGCTGGCAACGTGCGGGCACGTTCAGCGTTCCCATGTGGTTACCAGGAAAGAGCGAGGAAGGACACAAAAATGAGGATATCAGATTCTACAAATACCTGTGCATTGCATCGAGTTCCTCAGCTTCATTTTGTTTTGTTTAGCATGGAGAAGAGAGGGGCGGCACTGGCGATGTATTTAATGGCGCTGCTGATGGTTTACAGTGCCAACGTGGCAGTCGCTGGACCCTGCGAAGGGGGTCCTTGCTGTGGCTCGCTGGGGAATAACAGAGTGAACTGCAGAACAAATCCGGCCACAAAAGATAAGGCTCCCTGCTGCAGTAAGTTTGGGTATTGCGGCAACGGCCCTCTCTACTGCTCCTAGTTTTCCCTAATAACATATATATGCTACATAGTATATATCTCTCTCTCTAATAGATCTTGCATAGTTTTTAGTATATTTCTCCTACTGGTGTGGGGATTTTGTTTGGATGACACGGATCAAAACTCCAAACCAATAAATAAACTAGCAATCGCATGTTTACAATGCAATGTGAACGTAACGATATGTTATTTGATTTCAAGTGATAGTTATTACTTTTGTAGTTGATGTTGATAAATAAGGGGTGTGATTGATTTTGTAAGTGTAGGTTAAAGGTTCTATCTCTACATTTCAAATTTGTTAGAAATTCATACAAGTAAGATGAAAATTCACTTGACCGAATTCACTAAGATGAAAATTAACCTAACCCAATTCACTCAAGATTTTGCAAGATGGCTACCAAACTCTCCTCTACAAATTATCAACAACAAACCATAATTAGCAACCTTTTCTTATTGAAAGAACACCATAGCATTCTAAGAGATGGATATAACGTCCTCTTATATCATTTGATTAGATGAAGATGCGATTACCCTTTTTAGGATCCTTACAGGGGGTAAAGGACATAATATTTACAATGTTTAAAAGGTGTGCTTAAGATATTGAATTTTTGGCATTGAGAAAAGGGATTCCCCTTCATAAAGAGAATGATGAAACAGATTAAATGATCAAATTGCATCGGGGAAACTGACCTATTAAGTTTTCACCCAAATGAACAATGTTACTAGTTTTAAAAAATAGGCAGAAAAAAGCATAAACTACCCCACCTGAAAAAAATAATTCACACAACAAATGAAATGGCCAAAATAAAAAAATAGTTTTTTTATAAAAACATTCAACATGCATAAGTATTTACAGGCTTTATCCATAAATTAAACTGCGCACACAACTGGATCATAAAATCCACGCAAATATACTGTGGGAAAGCATGCATACCATCAACCAAATAGAAAACCTTCATGAAAGAAGAAAGTGTATGTATGGAAGGATAACAAAATGTTGTAAGAACTTTCCAATAAAATTGGATCAGTTCTTTACATTAACATAGAAATACCCAAGCAACAATGCAATAAGGATAAATGCACACCACATTTTATATTTGGAGATTGGAAGTTGAGAATCGATTCACTTATTATTGAATGATACAGGATTAAAGAATAATTGTAGCCATGGTTTCAAATAATCATGATAGAATATCAACATACAATGGAATATACGTTCTCGCGCCAGACTGGTCATCATTTGAATCAAACAAAATAAAGGAACAACCAATCTCTGGAACTTAGAGGTGGGAGAATGCAAAACAAATGTACATTTTAATTAACATTAATCTAGAATACAATTTTACCACTACATTGAATACACAAAACAATATTGGATCACCCTCCCAAAGGCCGGATTCATTGTAAAAGGTTATATGCAGCACCCAGAATCTTGTGTGACACCTAAGAAACTAACACTCACATCCTGACGATTTTTGCGACCTCCCAAAAAAGACATCAATTGTATCTGAGAGATATCTACAAAACAAAAAGGATAACTAGATCAACCACGGGAAAAAAATAAGGATACATTAAAATCGTTGGATTAGAACATAAAAAAAAATAATGCAAGGGGAAAACCCACGAGCACAAATAAACTAATGTCAACAAACAAAAATCAGCAGTACTAAAAAGGTATAAATAGATATACATATTTCCAACACAATAAATATCACTGAAATTACATCAGCCTGGCATAAAATTAGAAATGACACAAGGCAATATGTTTTACTAACATCTCCTCTTTGCGCTAATTATTTAATGCATTCTTGGCTATGCACTGGAAAGTTGCTTCAACATTAAATCCCTCTTTGGCAAAAGTTTCAAAGTAAGGAATGTTGCCTTTAGAAATACACCATGCCCTGGCCTTTTTCTCGGTCACATATAAAATGTAAAATAGTGATAAACTATTTCATAAATGCATTTCACCCCAAAAATATAGATAAAACAAATGTCTGGATACCTACCACACTATTGTTCCCACCATCCACATCAATTTTGTTTTCCTTTCAGGCCCTTTCAAAACCCCAAAAGCATCAAGATCAGATGAATCAAACTCTGAGCCAGACAATATTTGCTTCATTGGGTAAAATTAAAACTTACAAGCTAGTTCTAACATTCTATAGGATTTCAGGTTGAAGAAAATATCTTTTGATTTCTATCCCTGACTTAGTTTTTTTTGTATAGTAAATCGCTAATTTGTTTGTTCTGGGCAATTCTATGTATTCAAGGAAGTTGTGCCTGAGTTGAAGGCAGCCGGTGCAACTTTGGTCCAGATGGATGAACCATCTCTTGTAATGGACCTCGAGTCACATTAGTTGGAGGCATTCTCTAAGGAATATTCTTATTTGGAGGAAGCAACTGATATCAAACTCTTAGTAGAGACTTACTTTGCAGATATCCCTGTTGGGACTTACAAGTAGGACTCTTTCATTTGCCTATTCTGAACCTTAGTAAATTATACCTAAATATTAGGCTAATATACAAAAGTTCCCTACTGGCTTAATATTTGAGATTTGTATGAAACATTTATGTTTTCTTGCTATCAATTTTTGCATATAATATGCATAGTTACGTTGGTACTATTTACAATATCTAATGCTGTGAAAATTTGTCCCTTTCAGGACCATTATTGGATTGAAGGGTATTTCAGCAATTGGATTTGATCTTGTTCGTGGAATGCAAACCTTGAGACTTATCAAGGAGGTTGGCTTTCCAACTAATAAGGTATTGTATACAGGAGTTGTTGATGGCCATAACATTTGGGCTAATGATTTCTCCCGATGTTAAAGTTGGAAACGTTGTTTTTGGATTCTAAATTACCCCAAATTCTTGAGTTTTGACCTGATAAAAGTTAAAACTACAACCAGGATTGGCAATTTGGACACAAAAACCTCGATATATTTTGATATATCAATGTTTTCTATGTCATTATTGGATATCTATTTTACCTTATTTTTATTGTATCTCATTCATTCATTATTCAATATTGTTATTCATTTATTAGTCAATTTGTTCAATCTCTTTGTTGCAAAAATTACTTATTTGTTCATTAATTCATTTTAATATGCTTTATTTTAATATTGTGTTTTATATATTTAATATTTGGTTTTATAAAATATGTATCAAATAAATGTGGTATATCAAATTCGGTGTCATACAAAATATGTTAGGTCGATTATCATGTTTGACATTGAATTATTTTTGGGGATAACTTTTACTTTTATGTTACAGATATTTATGTAAAATCCATTATCAAATCATGTGGTGGAAATGCGGAGACTGGGTATTTCGACCTCAAGCGGGAGAACTGCTTCTGCCCCAAATACTAGCGAGAAAGGAGTTGCTCCCGTTGGTGTTCTTATTGAGGTTCGGTGGGCCCACAAGGCCGGATATAACTTCAAATGCCAATCTCGCTTGTTTTCTTTCACCGTTTTAAGGAGAATGGCTTTCAGCGTTTTGTTTGTTGCTTCAGCCTGTCCATTGGCTTGGGGATAATACAAGGAAGCCGTATGATGGCTTATTTTGAACTTACCGCATAGTTCGCGAACTTCTTCATTTTTGAAAGAAGTTCCATTATCAGAGATAATGATTTGCGGGATACCGTACCTACAATGATTTGATTCAAATGAACTTAGCGATCACCGAGCCAGGTACGGTAGTAAGAGGCATGGCCTCTACCCATTTGGTAAAATACTCAGTGGCCGTGATTATAAAATTGTGGCCGTCTGTGGATGAGGGAGAGAATTTCCCTATTAAGTCTAGGCCCCATGTAGAAAAGGGCCATGGAGTAGCGATTGGTTGCAGAGCTTGTGCTGTGCTGGCATGTGGATCTCGTGAGAGAATTCTTGGCACTTATGACACCTGCGTGCAAACTCTCTATCGCGTCATGTTCTAGAGTGGGCCAGAAATAGCCCATTCGATGTATTTTTCGAGCAGTGGCATGGCCACCGAAGTGGCCTCCACATATACCGCTGTGGGATTCATGGAGAATCCTCTTGGATTCTTCTGTGTCGACACACCTTAGGAGAGCCAGTTCACACCTATCTGACCACTCAAACTTCTTCCCTTTTCATTGTAGAGAAGTGATGGGATGCATAATACGAGAGAAATCCTAAACAAATCTCCTATAATAGCCTGTAAGTCCCATGAAACTAGGAACCTAGGTCAGACTGGTTGGCACTAGCCAATCCATGATGGCTCTAATCTTAGAAGGATCAACTGCGATACCCTTCCCTGAAATAATGTGTCCTAGATATTGTACCTCTGGCTGAAAGAACACACACTTCTTCAGATTCCCGTAGCGATGTTTCTCTCGAAGACACTGTAAAACCTGGGAAATGTGCTCCTCATGCTCCTCACATGTATGTTAGTATATCAATATTTCATCAAGAAATATGAGCACGAAACGATCTAAAAATGTCCTGAATACCCCATTCATCAAACTCATGAATATTGTAGGGGCATTTTTCAAACCGAATGGCACAACTGTGAACTCATAGTGGCCATATCTCATACGAAAATTTGTCTTATGAATATCTCTCTATGTAATCCTAAGTTGATGGTATATCGACTTCAAGTCTATCTTGGAAAACATAGTAGCACCCTTCATCTGATCAAATAAATCATTGATATGTGGAAGGGGGTATGGATTCTTGATCGTTACTTTGTTAAGCTACCTATAGTCAATACACAAGCGTAAGGATCCATCCTTCTTCTTCACAAATATCACTAGTGCACCCCAAGAAGATACACTAGGACGAATAAGACCCTTCTCAAGAAGTCCCTCCAACTGCAACTTGAGTTCACATAGTTCTGGGTTGGTAATCCTATATAGCGCATGTAAGATGGGTTCCATTCCAGGAACCAAATCAATGTGAAAGTCTATGTCACATGGAGGTGGTAACCCTGGCAAATCACTGGGAAAAATATCTGAAAATTCCCTTAGAATGTGGTGATCATCCAGAGATGGACCACTCGAATCATCCTCCAATCGGTCACTAATTGTGATAGCAAACATCTAACATCCCCACTTCACACACCATTTTAGCTGCATAGCAGAAAGGGTGTGAATAGAGATGGGTCTCCTCACTCCAACTATCACCGCCTCTAAGCCCAAATCATCGACACAAGAAATTACCTTATTGTAGCAATCTACACTAGTTCTGTGTGTGGATAACCAATCCATGCCAATGATAACTCCATATGATCCCAAGGGAAGGATCCTAGGTCTACAACACACTCCTTAACTACAGAGTCCACTATGAGCTTGGCTCTAGAAGCCATCTCAACATTCCAACTAAATTCTTACCTAACTGCCACCATCCTACATTGCTCAACTAATGATGGTGTAATAAAGGAATCAGAAGAACCAGAATCAAACAATATAGGGGTAGAAATACCACCAATTCTACCTATGGTTTCAATGAGTGTACCCTGATACTCTGTCTGGTGGTTCTCAACTGCTACATAAATTTGATGACTCCATCCCATGTCACCTACTGTAGGCTCCAAAACTGGTGCCTTACCTCGATTAGTAGGGTTTTGCAGACATTCACTCCAATGATGCCCTCATTCACCACATCCGTAACAACTACCAGGTCTAATCTAGTGTGAATAAACCCCTCTAGGTCCCCTAACTATACATGATGCAGATCCTGATGATCCTACAACAAAAAATTGCTACTGAGGTGGTCATACTCCTGTTGACTGAACTCGAGGTGGAGCTTGTGTCCTAACGAGTCCTTGAGATGGAGACCCCATACTACATCCTCTCTGAGCATCATGATGTTGTGGATGTCTAAAAGGTGATCAATTTTTCTGTTGAGGTGGTCTGAAAGAGGATTGTGTTGTAACCTAGCCGCCACAAATAGGAGGTACTGATTCCCTTGACCTATTGTCTTGTATCTGCTGAATACGACTCCTGACTCTATCTCTGGCCTGTTGAGTCTTCCCTTTGTTTTCCTCCGCAATGTAGGCCTTCTCAACGGCCTCTGCTAAAGTTTGAGGACAATGCATGTGTACTGCTCCTCCCAAATCCAAATTCATTCCTCTGATGAATCTGTGTACTCAAACCTATTCATCCTGCATATAATCAACATATTGTAGTAAATCTAGAAAATGACTCTCATATTCGGCGACTGTCAAGGATGCCTGCCGAAGGTCATGAAACTCGTCGAACCTCTGCTGAATAAATCTCCTGGACAAATATCGACTCCTAAACCATTCTTCAAATAGTTCCCAGGAAACTATCTTTGAATCTATGTGTAGCTTCTACTCCTCCGTCCTCGACAAAATCCCAACTATGTCTCTCAGAAGGTGGATTGCAACACGAGCCTTCGTGTTGTTAGTACATGGGAATAATTTGAAGCATCCACTAAAGCTCACTAACCAAGCCTCTTCCTAACACCCTCCTGTATCTCCAGAAAAATGGGTCAGGTGAAGCTTCAGGATCTCCCTAATGTGATCCTCTGCTGAAGTCTGTCGACCCTAAGGCCTCTCTACATAGTCATCTCTGTTTGGGGCTTATGGATTGATCTGTCAGTCATGTCACTCTGTCTCCTGGTACCGAGTCTTGTCTATCTAGCCCCACAAGTGAATTCTTTGCTCTGCGTTACTCGTTATGTTATGAAGGTCCATGAGCCTCTACTGACGGTTCCATGTCCTTCTAGCTAGGTCATCCTCCAAACAAACCTCCACGTATAACAACATTAACATCTTGCAATGTCTGTAATATTTGTGGTAGTATGGCCATGACTACATGCTCAAGGGGTGGTACCTCTAACTCTATGTGTAAGAGCCCCTCGTCTGATCCATGCCTCCTACACAGATCATAACCAAGATTAGTCCCTCATCATCCAGTTTTGTTTAAAATTTTCTATAATTTCTATGTTTTAGTAATATCTGACGGTGTTGTGTTTTCTAGGTGTAAGTGATCTAAAAATAAACTCTAACTAGCAATTGTATAAACCATAGATTTTGCTTTGTATTTTTTTTAACTTAAAATTGAGTATTATATCCTTGTTATTTGTTAATAAAATAATCAAAACTGAAAGCACTGTGTAAAAATAAAAATACAGAGATGAATCACCAGTAATTTATCATAAGAATTGATAATAGATTTTGACACTTATGGCCTATGTCTTCGGGTTCGGTTGTATGGGACCAATCTATTAAAATATTGAAAATAAATATTAAAAAGTCTTCTACGATAATTCTTATCTTCTCATCATGTTCCTCTTCCTAAAACAATAGGAGTCACTTTTTACATGACCTCAAAATTCCTTCTCTAGCTCAAATTATGAGCAAAACAATATTTCCCATAGTCCTGGATATATGTTAAACACAAATCCGCCCCTTTTACAATGTTTCACATGCCTGTGGTGTGGCGGTCAAGGTAAATCTTTTTCGTAGAGGAGATCAAGGTTCAAATCCCTCTAGGCACATTTCATGGCTATGTACACCATGATGATATTTGAATGGATTGTGCATCTTATTTTAATACCAGTATTTGCGCCATGTGTCACAACCTCATTCATCCACTTGGTGAGTGTGCACGTGTCCAACTTGCATGCAATTTTAAATTTTTCTCAGTTTCCTGAAAGTTTCAGCATGCTATAACTTCTGCATATGAAATTCATTTCCTGCAAATAAGATATCCTTGGAATCGTATAATTTTTCTCCATGCTATGGAGCAGACTGTGACTAAATCTAAATAGTTATACAATCAATTTTTCTTGGTTAGGATCCTCTGGTAAAATATGTTACACTATGTTTAATTGTTGAGTTTCACGTTGGCCCATAGTCCAAGCGTTGAACACTGCTCTGACACAAATTGTAACACCCACCCAATGTGTCACCTAATACTTGATGCCACACACATGAAACTACTAGAAAAATCAGAGTAGAAATTGTTAATAATGTTTTTAAGTATGTGTTTGTTCTTGGATTCTTTTTTTATTCTATTCCATTCATTCACCATTTAACAGGATCCTCAAATTACTTAATCAACATGAGATACACAAAAGAATTCTTTTTATTTTCACAATTCATATCGCAGATATTTCTAGTATATAATTCAAACATAAAACAAATGCATTTTTCACTCCTTTCTTCACAATACAACTTCAGTTTTACAGTCCATCTCTACATTCATATCTTAACAAAAATAAGCTCTATTTACCAACTCGAAAGGAAATAATTACAAGGCTTTTTTTTACAATACAATTGTGGTACAAATCAAATGATCCATGGCTCCAGTGAATAACATCTCCCAATCTTCAGTCCTCCTTAACATGATCATAGCACAAAGAAAGAGGGAAAGGTGACGCTCTGCACCCAACCTTAAATCCAATAAGATGAGAAGCCTTTCTCATTATTGGCCCCCGAGCCCCAACGAAAGAAGAATAGGGAATGTTTGCAACTTGACAACCCGCATAGAACACGTAGCTTTTACACTTAAATAAATTTAACATTTAAACAATTACAATAAATCACAATATTACAATCACCATCTTCAATAAATGAACCAATATATACAAGAGTAAACCGAATTTAAGGAATTCAAACAAATCCCAACAGAGACAAGATAATGGAGGCTTATCCTTATGCCTCCCACGTGGGAAGAGAGGTCCACCCAAGGCCTCCGAGTGCACCATCAATTAAACACACAAACACTTATCACTCCTTTCTTTTTGCCTATGCAAAATAACATGTTAATTTCCTTTTTACTTCCACATAGGTCAAACTCTCTCCCACACTCCCTCCACAAGCCTCACTAGCTCCCTTTTTCCTCCACAAAAATCTCTCCACCTCTTTCTCTCACACCACCCTATGGAAATCTACCATTTGCCCAAAATTTTCAAACAAAACATGCACAAAATTGAAACAACAAACAAAATAAGGAAGAACAAAATGAAATGGAGATCCTACCTCTCCATGCCAGCTCCAAACTTGAATTTTTCAATCCTTATTTCTTCCCAAACAAGAAAGCAATCCAAAAATCATTTCCAAGTTCCAAGCCAAGCTCCCAAGAAGAAAAACCCCTTTATTTTCCAAATTCTAACAACTAAAAGAAGTGTGTAACCCAAAAACAAAACAAAAAACAAGTATAAAAGGAAAGAGAGAAGATGAGGATGAGATGGGTCCCCATATGATGCCACATCCCTCTTATAGAATCCACCTCACCCACTCACATATTAAACACATGAAAATAAGATTATTTAGGAAATCAAAATGAATATAATGCACAAAGTGTATAGTGCCCAAGTTGTACATCAAAACAAAATAGAATTAAGTGGCTCAAGGTGTAGGGTGTATTTCATGCCTCTTTACATTAAAATAACATGACTAGGGTCCAAATGTGACCTCTCAAGTCATGGGTAGTGATGGGGAATGGTCTAAAGGAATGGGGAATGACTCATTCTTGTCCCCCATGCCTTCTAAAGTGACCCCAAAGCAAAAATCCGAATTTCCCTTAGAGATAAGGGTGACTCACATAGGTAATAAAATATTAATGTAAAAACAAAGGGGAAAAGGACAAGACCCTTTCCATTAACTTCCACTTTCTCAAAAATCACATTAAAATTACATTAATTACACAACTTTACCCCACATGATTGAGAATATTACTTTACATTAAACAAATATGGCTCTCCATACAAAACATTATAATAATTCAAAAAATGGATGAATAAAAGATATAAACACAACATTAATATTACTAAAATTATATGCCAACAATAACCATCAAATAAGAAGTAATAAAAATAAAACACATAATTCCCAAGGCCACATAAAGGAGATAACCCCCCAATGGGTAATCTCTGCACAAAATAGAACAATAACACACACACATTCACACACACACAAGTTTTCAATTGGCCCTATTGCAAACACTCAATATTATTCCATGGTTGGTCCCTAATCCCCTTTAGATGTAAATAAACATATTGTTCCTGCAACCATAACAAAATACCTTTCTGGACCTTTGACCATATTAGCAATATTGAGAAACAAAACAACATAACAATAATATGCATCATTTCAATTAACAATTTTAAACACTAAATAGCAGAACTACCAAACACAAGGTTAATTTTATCATCCGATTATCACCATAAACCACAAAAATCTATAGTACCATCATATAATAAAACAACAATAGAGAACATCTATCAATATATACTAGAACGAAATAAAATCATAATGTCCATCTAAAATCAGAATGTCTTAGAAATGTCCATCTCTAACCAATAGTACCCAAAATCATAATATAATAATTAGAATGAAAGAGTCTCCAGTCAGTCTATAATAAAACTATGTTATAACAGTGTCCCAAAGAAGTGGGCATTACATATTGTGTGGGATTGATGTAGTATGGCCCTAAGGTGTGTGGGAGATATAAAATGGAACCACTTTGGCAGGGAAAAGGGAAATTTGTAGGCTTGTGGAGGGAGCATGAGTAGGGAGTTCCACCTATGGGGAGGGAAAAGGGTAAATTGCTATACTTTGTGTATTATGCATTGGGTGGGAAAAGGGTTATATTGTGTAGTTTGGATGTGCACATGGAGGTATTTTGGGTGGAACCCCTAACTCATTTGGGAGCTATAAGGAAGTTGTTTCTTTGTTTTATTCTCCCTTGGCTTTGAATGTAAGCCTATGTGTTGGAATTTTTGGCTTGTGTTGTTGTGTTTGGTGTTTAAAATTCTTTCTTGTGTTGTTTGTATGAGTGTTGAGTTGTTTTTTGGAAGCCATTGTTGTTAAAGTTGTCAGGTTTCCTACACACTTCATGGTTCTTTAGTTGGGGCTCGGGGGCCAATAAGAGGATGACTTCTCCTCTTATTGTATTATAGGTTGGGCAGAGAGTGTCGCATATCCCCTTTTTCTTTGTAATGTGATTCAAGATTTGAAGAGTTGAATAGGTGCAAAATCGAAGCTATTAAGTTGGGGGAAAGACATTGAAATGAAGACTTGTGTTTGAACCCTTGGAAGAATCTCTATGTTGTAATTTGTCCATATTGTTCCCGATTAGAGTGGAAGTTTGTAAATCTTGTATTATTAAAGGAAGGCCTTGTATATTTCATTTATTAAAATTTGTAATGTTATAGTGAAAGGAGAAATCTTAAGTTGTATAGTTGTTGGAAATGAAACTCTCCTAAATTTGTATGTTATTCAAAAATTCAACATATACGTATTTTTGGAAAAGAACGATGTTATTGTAAAGAAATAATTTGTTGAGTTCTTTTGTTGTTTTTTTGACAAGTTGAAATTTAAAAATGAATTAATTATAGTTGATGTTATACTTAAATTTTACATTTTATTGCAAAGGAAAAATGTTGCAAATCTAGTGTTTAACTCAAAGATATATTTCCTTTCCCTTGATTGCACTGGGTTGAATAAAGAACCATTAGACTCAACTAATTCCACATGTTTGTTTAAAAATTATATACATACACAACTTTATAATCACTTTATAGTTGCTATATCAACAAGAGAAAATGGTAAACCAATTAGTATAAGTTTGAGAAGTAGATCTATTTGATTTAATTCCAATTCAAAATTTACAATTTTGACGGCAAAATGACTGTGAAAACTTTGAACTCAGTTTTTCCAGGTTTTGAAAGATTTCCTTTAAGTATTTTTGTCTAATTGGATTTGTTTATGGAAAATTACTTCAATTTGATCGTTTAGTTGGTTATTTCATTGTTGCAGGTTCAATCTGTGCATTTTGGATGAAATAATTACCAGTTTAAAAAAATATACAAAACAAAGATCAAATTTTAAAGGGTTTGTTTGCCATTTTCTTCTTCCAAGTATTATAATATGTTCCAATTCAAATCTAATACATTTATTTTATTTAATCCAACTTATTCAAAAACTATAATACATCTCTAATTTCCAATTTTCACATATTGCAAAAGATAGAGTATTACACTTCCCTTATACGCATTTCTTTCTTTCAAATAGAGATTTCAATTACATTTAAAAGATTAGATTTAATACCACTGTGTAATTTGAGAAAGGTAATACATCATTTATTGATTCCAAAGACAACTTTGTAACATCCTTCTTTTATTCCTTCCAAAATCATATATTATAAACAAGGCAGGATATTACATTTTCTTCTCACGTGTCTCACTTTTCCACTTTCCAAATAGGGATTTCATAGAGCATGCTAAACACAAATTTCCAATGGAATAATATTATATGGGCAAGACAAAACCACTTCCATTAATTCAACTGAAACTCTTACAACTTCCTTTCCATTTGATTTCAAAATACAACATACAAAATACATATCATTCTTTCACATTCCAATATACACTTCCATAATCACTACAACATCTTCCATTACAAACATATACAAGTTCATCCACTTCAAGTGGGAAAGGTTACAAAAATATTTCCTTTCACAAGGGACTGCCAAACTGTCTTTATCTCAGCTCCAGAACAACAACATGTAAATTTCTCATTATTCCAATTTGATCACAACAACAGTAGGGGAAAGGAAATGCTATCCACCCAACCAAGACATCCAATGAAGAGGAGAAGCCATCCTTCTTCATTGGCCTCTAAGCCCCAACCACAAAGCAACAAAAAATGTGATCCAACTCATGGCAATAACAGGCTTCCACAAACACACAAGCAACACTTTCACAATAAAAACACAATCCAAAACAGAATGTAGTTTACAATTACATTAAAACATGACAAACGGTACAAAGGCTTCATCAAGCAAGCCAAAGGAGCAAGAAACTATGGGGGATGTTGCTTATGCCTCCCAAAAATGGAAATGGGTATCACCACTTGAGGACAAACCGCTTGAATGTATATATGTATATCATTTCAAATCCCTGACATGCCCTTATGCCTCCCCCAAGTACCCCTTGTTCCTCACATTTCCTTATGCCTCCCCAACCTCTTATGGCACCCCATAACGAGTAAAGAAATGCAAGCTATTTCTTTGTAAGGTGGAACCCAAATCCCAACTCCCTCCACCCATATACATCCCTAAAATACACTTGTGCCTCCCGCAAAATAACCCCATAGTCTTCTCCTACACCATTCCTAGGCCATCTACCCAACAACCCACAAACAAGCCAAAACATTCACGCATTAACATTTTCATAACAAAAGAGAAGCATTCCAAGATTCAAGCTCTTACCTCTCCATGATGGAGTTGTCCCAAGTTCCAATACAACAAGCTTTATCACAATGTAAGCAATCTAAATCAGCCAAGCACAAGCATGTAAGAATCTTCCAAAAACTTCTTCAAAGCAAGATCTCCCAAGATAACAAGGAATTCACCCAAGAATAAAGTCTCCAAAAAATGAAGCAACCCCAAAACAAGGAAAGCCATTCGAATTTTATAGAAGAGAGAAGGGAAGAGGATGAGGCAGATCCACGTAGGATGCCATATCACACATCTTCAACCCTAACCTCAGAAGTCAAAATCCTTCTCCAAAGTATAATAAATAGATGGGTGAATAATATGAAAATTTACTTACACACTCAAATCTAACCCACACCCCAAAGGATTGAAATTAAATCATGTAATAAACGTGCAATTAAAACCTGCGATTTGCCTTCTCAAAAAGTATTATAAAAGTCTAATCTCCACTCTCCAACCGTAGGTATGGTTGGTAATTAAATTTAAGAGGTATGGGACAAGTTTAACTTGTCACTCAAGCCTCCAAAATCTGCCTCCAGGGACAGATTCGAATTTCCAAGAAAGTGGAGTGTTTCACACTCAAAAGTTAATTCACACATCACTTAAATATCTCTTACACATTACTTATATCACTTTAAATCATGGCCAACAACTCTCATTAATTACCTTCTTATGACATATTTGATTTATTTATTCTAACAATATGATTACTCACAAAATTTACACACTATTTAATAATTAAAGAAATGGGTAAAAGCACCACAAAATAAACACATGCAAACATAAACAAAAGGGAAAAAAATAAAAGAAATACATAAAACCCCTTGGTCACAGTTAAAGGTGATCCCTCCATGGGAATCCCTAACACACACAAACACGCACAAAAAAATACTAGTTGCCATGGTGACCTTGTTGAATTTATCTAGAATTCCAATGTGGTTGGTCTCCAATCCCCCGATATTTTTTGTGATATTTTAACTTGCAAAACACAAATACCTCCTATGAAATCATGGCCATATTAGAACACCCAAAATAATATAAATATAATTACCAAAATCATCTAGATATATGAATCACAACAACATCAAAGAAATCTAGCAACATCGTTTGTGATTTTACTCAACAATTATTTCATCATCCAATAATTTCCATTTCTAGGTCTACTCACAATATCTAAATATCACAAGTCCGCACAACATCCATAATATAACCATGACAAACAATATACAATCATCAATATCCAAAATGTCTCCAATAATCATCATGCATCATAATTGAATCAAGTCAACAATAATCCATGAGCTACATCTATCATCATACTATAATAAGGTCCATAATCATGGTTATAATATAATCAGCAGTACCATGATTAGTATCAAAAGGTGTCAAAGGGAAGTGGGCACTACATCCCCCTCCCCTTAGACTCGACTTCCTCCTGTAAGTCACTGGAACAAATGTGGAAAC
The DNA here is from genome assembly GCA_019776745.2 of Taxus chinensis. NCBI lineage: Eukaryota > Viridiplantae > Streptophyta > Pinopsida > Cupressales > Taxaceae > Taxus > Taxus chinensis. The sequence goes on along the minus strand of CM034151.1, from coordinate 230,920,954 downwards.
TGAACTCGTAGTAAAGTAGCATCCTCCCATGTAGCTGCAGTCTCATCATATCTGTCCCACTGCACCAGAACCTAATCAACCTCTCTGCCTCAAAGGCCCAGGGTCCTACGATCTAGGATGCGAATGGGTTCCACCATCACCTACCCCTGATCCTACACCTGCAATGATGTCCAATCTAACACATGAGAAGGATCTACAACATATCTTCTAAGAATTGAAACATGAAACACATCATGTACATGAGACAAGCTAGGTGGCAATGCTAGACGGTAGGCCAAAGGGCCGATACGCTCCAAGATCTCAAAAGGACCCACGAATCTAGGAGCTAACTTAGAACCTTTTCCATAATCGATAGGGCTCTTATGTGGTCTGACACAAAGGAGCACCTTCATGCCCAAATCAAAACTACAGTCGGTCCTATGTTGATCTGCATACTTATTCTGCCTATCTTGTGCCTCTTGCAGTCTCTGTCTGATCAAAACCAAATGTTGCTTCATGTCCTGCAACAAGGCTGGTCCAAGAGAAACCTTGTCCTCTAACCTTTCCCAACTAAGAGGTGTCTTGCACTCTCTGCCATACAAATCTTGAAAAGGAGCCATGCCTATAGAACTTTGAAAACTATTATTGTAGGCAAACTCCACCAAGTACAGGTACTCCTCCCATCTAGATTGCTGATCCATCACATACATCTTGAGCATGTCCTCTAAAATTTTATTCACCTGATCAGTCTGTCCATTTGTCTCAGGGTGATATGCTGTGCTGAAATTGATCTTTTTCTCGAGGGCATATTGCATGGTAGTCCAAAAAAGGGAAGTCTACAAAGGATCACAATCACTAATAATCTTCTGCAGAATCTTGTGCAACCTAACAATCTCATCCAAGTATACCCGTGCCACTACACTAGCCGTATAAGTGGTCTTAACCAGAGAAAAGTGATCTAGTTTTTTCAATTTGTCAATCGTGACCATGATGGCGTCGTGGTGATATCTCGACATCGGTAGCCCAACAATGAAGTCCATGGAAATGGTGTCTCATTTCCACTCTGGTATATTATGAGGAAAGAGAAGGCTAGCTAGATGTTGATGCTCAACCTTTACTTTAAGGCACTCTAAACGTCGTGACACAAACTGAGCCACATCTCTAAGAATTCCTCTCTAATGATACAACTGACTCAAGGTGGCATGCATCTTCTTCACCCTGAGATGGGCTGAATAGTGTGCATGATGTGCCTCTGCCAAGATGTCCTGCCTCAAGCCTCCATCTCTGGGAACATAAATCTGACCTCTGTGCCTAAGAAGGCCATCTACCTCTAGCGAGAAACCATCAAACTTCCCCTCGAGGGGTCTCTGAGACTCGATCTCCACTTGCAATGCAATGTAGAAGTTGTCAAGAGGAAGTTGCTGAAGAATCTTGCTCCACAAATATGTGCTCACAGAGGTGGCCATAGCCACATGTCTCCGTCTACTAAGAGCGTCTGACACCACATTCTCCTTCCCTTTCACATGCTCTATCTCCATATCATACTCAAAAAGTAACTCCATCCAATGCCACTGACGAGCGTTGAGATTGGAATGGGTGAAGAGGTGGCAAAGACTCAAGTGATTTGTCCTGAGTGTGAATCTCTGACCAAGCAGAAAGTGCCTCCATCAAACCAAAGTGTGCACAACTGCCTCAAGCTCAAGATCATGAATCAGATAATTAAGCTCGTAATATTTGAGTTTGCGAGACTCAAAAGCCACTACTCTACCCTCCTGCATCAACACACCTCCCAGCCCTACTAAAGAAGCATATGTGCAAATGAAAAACTCACCCTGTGGATTTGGCACTGCAAGAATAGGTGTTGTAGTGAGACATTCCTTCAGTGTACTAAAGGCCTACTTACACCTATCTGACCAAACAAACTTCTTCCCTTTCCTCTGAAGGGAAGTGATGGGGTGTGTAATCCAAGAGAAGTCCTGAACAAATCTCTGGTAGTAACCTGCTAATCCCATGAAGCTGTGCACCTCAGTCACAGTAGTGGGTCCTGGCCAATCCATAATAGCTCTAATCTTGGAAGGATCGACGAAGCTACCTTTTCCAGAGATGATATGAACCAAATATTACACCTTCATCTGAAAGAATGCACACTTCTCTAGGTTCCCGTAAAGCTGTTGCTCCCGAAGACACTGGATCACCTGGCGAAGGTGCCCCTCGTGATCTTCACGTGTACGTGAGTAAATCAAAATTTCATCAAGGAAGATGAGCACGAAGCGATCTAAGAAGGTCCTAAATACCCCATTCATCAAACTCATAAACACTACGGGGGCATTTATCAAACCAAAAGGCACCACTGTGAACTCATAGTGGCCATATCTCATACGGAAGGCAGTCTTATGAATGTCCACCTCCAAAATCCTCAGCTGATGGTAACCTGACTTAAGGTCTATCTTAGAGAAAGTTGTGTCTCCCTTCATCTGATCAAATAAATCATCAATGCGTGGAAGGGGATAACGATTCTTGATCGTTACTTTGTTCAGCTGGCGGTAATCAATACACAACCACAAGGATCCATCCTTCTTCTTCACAAAGATCATTGGTGCTCCCCAAGGGGATACACTAGGATGGATAAGGCCTTTCTCCAAAATGCCCTCAAGCTGTAACTTGAGCTCACAGAGCTCTGGGGTGGTTATCTGATAAGGTGTTCGTGAGATAGGCTCTGCTCCCAGAACTAGATCTATATGAAAATCGATCTCACGTAGGGGTGGTAACCCCATAGCTCCCCAGGAAAGACATCTGCAAACTCTCTCAAAATGGGGTGATCATCTAGCGATGGTCCACTAGACCCATCCTCTGATCTATCACTGACTGTAACAACATACATCTAACAACCCCATTGCACACACCTCTTAAGCTGCATAATAGAGATGGTGCGAATAGAAATGGGTCTCTTGACCCCTGAAATCACCGACTCAACTCCCAAATCATCTGCACAAGATATAATCTTGTGGTAACAATCCACTCTGGCCTTGTGTGCAGACAACCAATCCATACCCAAGATGACTCCATATGAGTCAAAAGGAAGGATACAGAGATTTGAGGTAGTGGTGAAAGGTCCCAAATCTACCACACACTCCTTAACTAAGGAGTCTACATAGATCTTGGCTCCAAAATCCATCTTAACATTCCAACTATGACCCTGCCTAACTACCACCAACTTGCATTGCTCTACTAAAGATGGTGCAATAAAAGAATCCGAAGAACTAGAATCAAACAGAATGGAGGTAGGAATACCACCAATGTTACTTGTAATCTCAATAATTGTACTCTGATGCTCTGCTTGGTGGTTCTCGACCGTTGCATACATCCTATGACTACGTCCCATATCACCAATAGTAGGCTATGAGATCTGTGTCTTACCCTTGTTATTAGGGTTCTGTGGGCAGTCTCTCCAAAAATGTCTAGTAACACCACAACCAAAACAACCGCCTGATCCTCTCCCCTATGTAGCAGGTCCAGTTGGTACTCTGGAGGTCTGTGGTGTGGATCCTGATGATCCAGCTGCGGTCTGTTGAGATCTACACTGATGAGCTCCTGCTGAGTGAGCTCTCTAGGCACCCTGTGTCCTGATGGGACCCCTAGGAGGAGGCCCCATACTCTGACCTCTTTGTGCATCAAATCTCTATGGAGGTCTATAAGGTGGGTGGGACTGTTGCTGCTGTGGTCTAAAAGATGACTGTGCTGAACCCTATCCACCATGAGGAAGAGGTACTGACCCCCTTGATCTGTTGTCCTGCATCTACTGTATGCGGCTCCGGACTCGGTCTCTAGCCTGTTGGGTCTTTCCCCGAGTCTCCTCTGCTATATAGGCCTTCTCGAAAGCCTCAATTAATTTCTGTAGACAATGGATTTAAACTATAACTCCAATCTCTAGATTCGGGTCCCAGATGAACCTATGAATCCACACCTGCTCATCTTGTATGTAACCAACATACTGGAGTAGATATAGAAATCTACTCTCATACTTACTCACTGTAAGAGATGCCTGTCGGAGGTCATAGAACTCATCTATCCACTACTGTATGAACCTCCGTGACAAATATCTGCTCCAAAAACGCTCCTCAAAGAGCTCCTAGGTAACTATCTCAGAATCAACATGGAGCTTCTGCTCCTCTATCTGCCACCAGACACCAGCTCCATCCTTCAGTAGATGGATCGTAACACAAGCTTTCATGTTACTATAACAAGGATAGAGCTTGAAGCATCTGCTCAAGCTCACCAACCAGGCCTCTTCCTGAAATCCACCTATGTCACCAGAATAATGGGATGGCCAAAGCTTTAGGATCTCCCTGATGTGATCTGCAGCTGTGGTTGGACGGCCTCTAGGCCTCTCTATATGCTCATCCCTAAGCCTAGGACTCTGAGACCTCTCTCTATGTCTTGAGACTCGGTCACCTTGTCCCCTCTATGGTGACTCTTCTTTGGCTGACTCTACATGGGAGTTATCTCCTCCATTCTCCTCACTGGGTCGAGGTGATACATGACCCTCAATGGAAATGACTCTATCATGTATGGCTGCATGTCATCCTACTAATCCTCCACGTAGAGTGACATTAACATCCTAAAGAGTTTGCAAAATCTAGGGTAGGATGGCTGCTACACCATGATCTGGTGGTGGTAAATCTAGGTCTATGTGAAAATATCCCTCGTCACATCTGCACCTCCTACACAGACCAAGGTGAGAGTTAGTTCATCTTTCTAAGTTTTATTCAGTTTCCATGCTTACTAAAACATGTAATTTCTAAACTAAGTTTTTTTCTAGATTTAAAAGTGTGTTAGGTTTAAGGTTCATGTCTCAAATTTTCTAGTGTGCCCAATGACCCAAGATTTTGAACCACTTCTCTAATACCAAGTGTAACACCCGCTAAAACAACCCACTTGAGACCCAAGAACAACCTAGGATTAGTTAGGAAAAAATTATGGAATAATTTTTTTCTTGTTTAAAAGAATCTACAACCGGGTTTTAAGACTACAATTATCGCTAATAGGTTCCAGAACAATTCTAATCCACTATAACAATGCTTTTCTCTTATTAACAATTATTAGATGTCACAAGGTTCCAAAAAATTGGGGTTACAAAGTTCAATTAGGTTCAGAGGGTAATTCCTCACCATACCCATTCTCTAACAGGCTTAAAGATTCAACTTGATTTTTATCAAACTTAACACATTAAAAAATTCCCTATACTAATTGCCATTGGATAGGAAATTTCCTCACCTTTCAATTGATATAAATAAGTCATCCTAACTCCTCATATTTTTCGAGTTATGGGCTAACGGGCTTTGGGGTGAAAATTTGCCCCAAGAGCGAAGGTCTGCGGGCCACAGGGAGAAAAATTTCCTGTAGGAGGTAGGCGGGCCGGTGGGAGGACTGCGGGAGAATTTTGGAAAAAATCCAACTTTGCGCCCACACGCGCTCCCATGAGTCTGTGAGGGACACATGGCACCTCTTAAGCCACGCGGCGAAAAGTGGGGCGGCAGGAACATTTTGGAAAAATTTCCCGCACGGGGTGAGAAGCCCAATTTGCACCCATGCTCCCGTGAGTCCACAAGGGACATGTGGCATCTCCTAAGTCAATGCGGGGAAAGTGGGGTGGCAGGGAGAAAATTTGTTTAACATTTCGAAAGGCAACGAGGATAACATTTACCCGCACCTTGTGATGCCACGTGGTAGTTCTTAATTGGCTGTGGGCCAGCGGGGAAAATTCAGAAAATTTTCCCAAATTTTTTTGAAACGCAGAAAGGAAAAAAGGGAACCACTCCTCCGTCGATGCCTCGTAACACCACGTGGCATCACCTGATTGGTTGTGGGCTGGTGAGGTGGTGGGGAAAACTTGCAAACAATTTCTAAAAAATTTCTGGAAGCGTTAAGTTAAAAAAGGGATCCACCCCTCAACTGACACCTCGTGGTGCCACGTGGCAGCATCTGATTGGTTGCAGGCCGGCGGGGGTGGTGGAAAAATTTGGAAAATTTTCCCAAAAATTTTCCAAAGTTCTAAGGGAAAAATTTGGGCCCATGGGCCTGCCAAGGAATTTTTTCCCAAACTCTTTTTTTTTACGCCAAGTGAAGAAAAAATTTAGAAGACCATAACTATTTGATAAAGAGCTCGGTTTTGGGAAAATGAGGACTTTATGGAGAGATCTCTCAACGTCCTATTTACTCAGGGATCATTAGTTTTTGATTTTGATAAATTTTAAGGGGTCAATTTATAGAAAATGATCTGCTAGGATTTTACAAGGCAAATTGGTAAATTTTAACTTGTGAGAATTGTTCAATTTGATCTTCTTCCTCTCTCAACATGTCAAATGGACATGGAGAATTATTCTTAGGTGGATTTAAGAAAGTTTTCAAGTTTCAATTTTCTTGATTAATTTTTAGTTTGAACATTTACATTTCTTGAGTTGCAAAATGACTATCGAAAAACGACTGTTCTACACAGGTTTGAAAGCCTGATTTTTGCTAAGTTTTCTAAGAGATTCCTTTAAGTGTTTCGTTAGCTTTGGTTTTGTGCATTTTGGATTTTTTTGGCCTCATTAAAGTCCATTTGATTATTTCATTTTCCTCTTATCTAAGTTTATAGGGTTATTTGAACATTTGATAAAGGAATTTTACAAAGTATACGGTGAATTGAAAGAAGTGTATACATTTACAGAACAAGAATTAATTATCTCTTTTTCCATGAAATAAAACATTAAAAGATAATTCCATGCTGGTCATAAATATTTTTCTTTCTTTCAATCAAATATTAAAACAGGAAACTGTAGTTTCCTATTCTTTCCAAAATCATATATTATAAACAAGGCAAAATAATACATTTTCTCTTCACGTGTTTCACTTTTCCACTATCTAAACAGGGATTTCATAGTGCATGTTAAACACATATTTCTAATGGAAATAATATCATATGAACAAGGAAAACACTTACATTAATTCAAATGAAGCTCTTACAACCTATCCTTTCCATTTGATTTCAAATTACAACATACAAAATACGTATCATTATTTCACATTCTTTCCAAAAAAGAATACAAAGTATAACTCTTTTACATTTCAAATTTCCACTTTCATTATCAATACAAAGTATCTCTCCATTACAATTAATATACAAGATCATCCACTTCAAAGTGGGGAGGGGCTACAGTAAGATTTCATTACACAAGGGATTGTTAGTCTGTTTTTATCTCAGCTCCAGAACAACAACATACAGATTTTTCATTCTTCTAATTTGATCACAACAAGAGTAGGGGAAAGGAAACACTCTCCACCTAACCAAGACATCCAATGAAAAGGAGAATCCATCCTTCTTCATTGCCCCCCGAGCCCCAACCACAAATGCAAGATGTGATCTAACTCATGGAAACAACAGGCTTCCACAAACACATAAGCAACACTTTCACAATAAAAAAACACAGTTCAAAATAGAATGTAGTTTACAACTACATTAAAACATGACAAACATTACCGAAGGCTTCATCAAGCAAGCCAAAGGAGGAAGAAACTATGGGGGATGTTACTTATGCCTCCCAAAGGGGAAATGGGTATCACCACCTGAGAACAAACCACCAATATATATATATATATCATTTCAAATCCTTGACATGCCCTTATGCCTCCCCTAAGTACCCCTTATTCCTCACATTTCCTTATGCCTCCCCAACCTCTTATGGCACCCCATAACGAGTAAAGAAATGCAAGCTTATTTCTTTGTAAGGTGGAACCCAAATCCCAACTCCCTCCACTCTTATACCTCCTAAAATACACTTGTGCCTCCCAACAAAATAACCCCATAGTCTTCTCCTACACCATTCCTAGGCCATCTACCCAACAACCCACAAAAAATCCAAAAAATTCATACGCATTAACATTTACATAGCATAAAAGAAGAGCATTTTGAGAGTCAAGCTCCTACCTCTCCATGATGGAGTTGTTCTAGGTTCCAAAACAACAAGCTTTATCCCAATGTAAGCAATCCAAATCAGCCAAGCACAAACATGCAACAATCTTCCAAAAAATTCTTCAAAGCAAGAGCTCCCAAAACAACAAGGAATTCGCCCAAGAATGAAGTCTCTAATATGAAGCAACCCCCAAAACAAGGCAAGGAATTCAAATTTTATAAAAGAGGGAAGAGAAGAGGATGAGGTGGATCTCATGTAGGATGCCACATCACACATCTCTCAACCCCAACCCCAAAAGATCAACTTCATTCTCCAAAGCATAATAATTAGGTGGGTGAATAATATGACATTTTACTTACACACTCAAATCTAACCCACATCCCAAAGGACTGATATAAGAAAAGTGCTATTAAAAGCTACAAATTTCCTTCTCAAAAGACATTATAAAAGTCTAATCGCAACTCCCAAACTGTAGGTATGGCTGGTAATTAAATTTAAGAGGTATGGGATAAGTTTAACTTGTCCCACAAGCCTCCAAGGATAGATTCGAATTTCCAAGAAAGTGGAGTGTTTCACACTAAAAATTCAATTCACACATCATTTACATCTCTTACACATCACTTACACATTACTTACACATTACTTACACATCACTTATAACACTTTAAATCATGGCCAACAACTCTCATTAATTACCTTCTTAAGAAATATTTGATTTATTTATTTTAACAATATGATTACTCACAATATTTACACACCATTTAATAATTAATGAAAGGGGTAAAAGCACCACAAAATAAACACATGAAAACATAAACAAAAGGACCAAAATAAAAGAATTACATAAAACCCCTTAGTCAAAATTAAAGGTGATCCCCCCATGGGAATCCCTAACGCACACAAACACGCACGAACAAATACTATTTGCAATGGTGACCTTGTTGAATTCATTTAAAATTCCAATGTGGTTGATCTCCAATCCCTCGATGTTTGTTGTGATATTTTAACCTGCAAAACACAAATTCCTCCTTCGGCCTTGTGGCCATATCAGAACATCCAAAATAATATAAATATAATTCCCAAAATCATTTAGATATATGAATTAGAACAACATCTAAGCAATCTAACAATATCATTTATAGTTATATCAACCACTATATCATCATCCAATGATTTCCATTTCTAGGTCTACTCACAATATTCAAATATCACAAGTCTGAACAACATCCATAATATAACCATGTCAAATAGTATATCATCATAAACATATAAAATGTCTCTAATAATCATCATGCATCATAACTGAATCAAGTCAACAATAACCCCTGATCTAACATCTAACATCATACTATAATAAATTCCATAATCATGTCCATAATACAATCAACAGTGTCATGATTAGTATCAAAAGGGTGTTAAAGGGAAGTGGGCACTACATAATGTTATTTAGCAAAATGGATGAGACTTAATTTGGTCTCGCCACTCCCCCACACTTAACTTCATGCATGTCCTTATGCATGTTGTTGATTTCAAGGCACATTTTGATCTTGAGTCCTTTTTTTCTTCTTCTCTTTTTGTACAATGCTAATCATTTTTTCTCTTCACAAAATTAGTATTTTTCTTTTCTTTTCATTTCAAAATCAACATATGTTTTGGATATATCAACCCTTTTCTTATGTAGTTTTCAACTATCTTTGTAGGCTTGTATTTTCTTCTCCCCCATACACGGCTTCTTGCATGGCTGGTTTTTTTATCTATATATTTTTTAAAAACTTCCCAAAAGAAGGTATTTGCTTCTTTTATACTCTTTTTTTTAACATCTAATTTTTAACATCTACTACTACAAGCCTTATGGAAACAAATATTTCTCTTTTGAATAGGTTCTTGGAAGTGGACTTTCCTGTAATCAAAACAATTAATAAATTTATCTAAGAATAAAATGATAGAAGATTCTTGGACCATATCTTTAATTTATACATGTTTTCTTCTTGCTGCACAACCTTCATTTCTGTAATGTTAGAGAAAACAGTAAAGAAAGTCAGTTCCTTTACTTGCAACAACACTTTTTTTAGCTTCAAAGGACTCCAATTTTATAGATCTGATCAAATAACAAATCAGCTTTACAAGAATCCAACTTTAGATATTTGAATCAATAACTAATCAAATTCAAAGGACTCCAACTCTGCAGATCTGAAGAAATAGTAAATCAACTTCAAAGGACTCCAACTCTTTAGATCTGAAGAAATGTTAAACCATCTTCAAAAGAATCAAACTTTGTAGATATGAAGAAATAAAAAATCAGCTGGAAAAAACTCCAACTTTGTAGATTTAAATAAATAGCAAATCAACTTCAAAAGACTCCAACCCTGTAAATTTGAAAGAAATAGAAAATTTTATTGAAGATATTTTATTGCAGTTGGGAAAAGTAGTCATTTGCTGGTTTTCTACTTTCCCCCTTTTTAAAAAAAGAAATGTCATTTACTATTTTCAACTCTTTCTTCTTTTTCTTGTTTTTTGGAAAAGAGTCATCATTTGTTGGTTTTCAAATCTTTTATTTATTTATTTTCTTTTTTTAGAAAAGAACCTCCATTTTCTGGTTTTCAACTCTTTTTTTCACACTCCTTGATCATCCATCTAATTGTTAATATTTGCATCCTTAGCTGCTTGTGAACCCGTGGTTGAGATCTCTTTGTTCTGTAAAAACTTTTACTTCTGCAAAATCTTTCCTTCCTTCGGTAGCTAGAGTCAAAATAAAAGTGGTAGTTATATATTGACAAAAAAACTGCATGAATTAAAATCAATGCATGCAATCCATTTTATTTTAACAAAAACATTCAATATGATATCTTATTTTTTAGTTTAATTACTTTGATAATTTTTTACGGGTGACTGTTGGGTTGCGGTGAGTGTTTACATGTACAAATTATAAATTATGTTTTTTAATTTGAAGTTTAATTCATTTGTAGAATAACAATATATTTGGTTTCGTATTCTGTGAAGTGATATGGCCATACCCAAAAAATAATTTTCATATTTTTTTGGCTTTTTAGAATTGTTTGATGTTGGGTGCGGTGACTATTAGGTGCTAGGATTTAATGGGTGCATATTAGAGCATATTAATTGATGGGAAGAGATAAATCATTCATTTAAAATGAGTGATTGTTGGGTATTTTTCTTGAAGTGTGTAGGAACTGAACATGTTCTTCGAAAATTTGGTTGACAAGCATAATTCATTGTTAACTTTAAAGCTTATAAGAAAGCATACATTGAATATTTTTTTGTATCAATTTGAGATGATTTGGTTAAGTATTGTCTCTATTATGATATGAACCCCCCCGCCCCGCCCCCCCCCGCCCCCCCAATATAGTAGTGATTAGTGTTTGTGAAAGGTTGATAGTCACAAATTTATTGGTATAAATTAACTCTCACAAAAATTTAAACATAGATTTCATAAAAAAATTTAATTATAAAATAATTCATTTTCAAAGGTAATCCAATTTATACATTATCATTGATTCAAGAGACCACGTATCTTTGAGGTATTTCTTTCAAAATTTGTAAATTGAACTCAAAAACACCATTTTTTACATATTTTGGAATCATATAATTCCATGAGGGACCAACCATGGAAGAATATCGAGTGTTTACAACAGGGCCAATTGACAACTCGTGTGTGTGTGAATGTGTGTGTTATTGTTCTATTTTGTGCGGAGATTACCCATTAGGGGGTTATCTCCTTTATGTGGCCTTGGGAATTATGTGCTTTATTTTTATTTAGTTTTTAGTTAATGGTTAATGTTGGCATATAATGTTAGTAATATTAATGTTGTGTTTATTTATTTTATTCATCCATTTTTTGAATAATTATAATCTTGTGTATGGGGAGCCATATTTGTTTAATGTGAAGTAATATTCTCAATCATGTGGGGTAAAGTTGTGTAATTAATGTAATTTTAATGTGATTTTTGAGAAAGTGGAAGTTAATGGAAATGGCTTTGTCCTTTTCCCCTTTGTTTTTACATTAATATTTTATTACCTATGCGAGTCACCCTTATCTCTAAGGGAAATTCGGATTGTTGCTTTGGGGTCACTTTAGAAGGCATGGGGGACAAGAATGAGTCATTCCCCATTCCTGTAGACCATTCCCCACCACTACCCATGACTTGAGGGGTCACATTTGGACCCTAGTCATGTTATTTTAATGTAAAGAGGCATGAAATGTACCCTCCACCTTGAGCCACTAACTTCTATTTTGTTTTGATATGAAACTTGGGCACTATGCACTTTGTGCATTATATTCATTTTGATTTCCTAAATAATCTAATTTTTGTGGGTTTAATGTGTGAGTGGGTGAGGTGGATTCTAGAAGAGGGATGTGGCATCATATGGGGACCCATCTCATCCTCATCTTCTCTCTTTCCTTTTATACTTGTTTTTTGTTTTGTTTTTGGGTTACACACTTCTTTTAGTTGTTAGAATTTGGAAAAAAGGGGGTTTTTCTTCTTAGGAGCTTGGCTTGGAACTTGGAAGGGATTTTTGGATTGCTCGCTTGTTTGGGAAGAAATAAGGATTGAAAAATTCAAGTTTGGAGCTGGCATGGAGAGGTAGGATCTCCATTTCATTTTGTTCTTCCTTATTTTGTTTGTTGTTTCAAATTTAGTGCATGTTTTGTTTGAAAATTCTGGGTAGAGGGTAGATTGCCATAGGGTGGTGTGAGAGAAAGAGGTGGAGAGCTTTTTGTGGAGGAAAAAGGGAGCTAGTGAGGCTTGTGGAGGAAGTGTGGGAGAGAGCTCCACCTATGTGGAGGTAAAAGGGAAATTAACATTTTATTTTGCATAGGCAAAAAGAAAGGAGTGATAAGTGTTCATGTGTTTAATTGATAGTGCACTCAGAGGCCTTCAGTGGACTTCTATTCCCATGCAGGAGGCATAAGGATAAGCCTCCATTATCTTGTCTCTATTGGGATTTGTTTGAAGCCCTTGAATTTGGTTTACTCTTGTATATATTGGTTCATTTATTGAAGATGATTATTGTAATATTGTGATATATTGTAATTGTTTAAATGTTAAATTTATTTAAGTGTGGAAGCTACGTGTTCTATGTGGGTTGTCAAGTTGCAAACATTCCATATTCTTCTTTGTTTGGGGCTCGTGGGCCAATAATGAGGAAGGCTTCTTCTCTGATTGGATTTAAGGTTGGGCATAGAGCGTCGCCTTTCCTTCTTTCTTTGTGCTATGATCATGTTAAGAAGGACTGAAGATTGGGAGATGTTATTTACTGGAGCCATGGATCATTTAACTTGTACCACAATTGTATTGTAAAAAAAAAAGTCTTGTAATTATTTCCTTTCGAGTTGGGAAACAGAGCTTATTTTTTTTAAGATATGAAAGTAGAGATATACTGTAAAACTAAAGTTGTATTGTGAAGAAAGGAAAGAAAAATACATTTATTTTATGTTTAAATTTAATACTAGAAAGATCCGTGATATGAATTGTGAAAATAAAAATAGTTATTTTGTGTATCTCATGTTGATCAAGTAATTTGAGGATCCTGTTAAATGGTTAATGAATAGAATAGAGTAAAAAAAGAATCCAAGAACAAACACATACTTAAAAATATTATTAACAATTTCTACTATGAGTTTTCTAGTAGTTTCATGTGTGTGGCATCAGGGTATAGGTGACCCATTGGGTGGGTGTTACACAAAACATACACACATGCATTCGCAAAACATACAACAAACAATACAAATAAGGTAAATATCCTACCTTTCCATACCATCTCCCACAATCTTGAATCCACAAGCTTTAATCCTTTCCAAAACCAAGAAAGCACCAAAGCAATCCTTCAAGCTCCAAGCAAGAACTCCCAAGACCAAAATTCTAAAAAATGCAAAATCAAGAAAATGAGACAAGTAACCCCCATTCCTCCAAATTCACACCCATAAATAGAAAAAGTAATGAGGGTGATGAGGTGGCTCCATGTAAGATAACAATTCATCATTCCTCCACTCCAACACAAGACAAACCCCAAACACCAAGGTAATTAAATGAAAAAGGTAAGATGATGACATGCCTACATGCACACTCCACATGCACCCCATACCTTTCAAGGACAAAATAAATGTGATAATAACAGAAGTGACTTTATTTTCCCTTTTACACTCTACAAGGCATTAAAATGGTCAAAATTAGCCACATACTTCATAAGTACTGCTGGTAAATGATTATGAGAGACAATGGACAATGTTTACTTGTCCCTATAGTCTCAAAAAGTTCCCTCCAAGTCAAATTTCGGGTTTGGAGAGGGAGAAAGAGTACACACAACACAAATGCATAAATTTCATTCGTCATCATGCACAAATCAAGAACTAACTACCCCATTTATTACCCAAATGTCACCTCTTCTTTTTAGTTTAAAATTTAAGTTAAATTAGCTAATTAAGACACATTAACAAGTGTTAATAAAGTGCCTAAAATACATAATATAGTTTACCGACCAACAACATATAGTATGCTACTGTCTGGTAGCTATATTATGTTATTGGAAGTTAGCATACAATATGCTACCATTTGGTTGGTAGCATATATTATGCTACTAGCTGGTAACATATATTATGCTAATGTCTAGTAGCATGTTGTATGCTACTAGCCATAACATGTTGTATGCTACTGGCTAGTAGCATACTAAATGTTATCGGATGGTAGCATAAAGTATGTTGCTGGCCGGTAGCATAAATCATGGTCAGTAGCATACAACATGTTACCGGCCCCGGTAGCGTAATATATGCTACCGGATGGTAGCATGTTGTATAATATATGCTACCGGCCCGTAGCATATGGTATATATTATGCTACTATTTTTTAGTGATATAGTTAAAGGTGGAAAAAAAAATATTAGATTTTTTTTTCTTACACCATATTTTGCGAAGATAGATTTCTCATTGAAACAATAATTTTAACTACTAACATAAAAAAAAATTCAAAAGAAATTCACATACAAAACTAGCGAGATCTGTATTTTAAAAAAAATTATTATTATGTCATATTTTGCAAGCACAAATTTCTCATTGAGATTGTAATTTTAATTGCTATTATTAAAAAAATGTTTTTTTATAAAATTACATATGTTGTTTTCCAAAAACATATACCGTCAGCTGACAATTGCTACCGAATCGCAACATTATCAAATGATTAACCAAGTAATATCGACGATCTTTATAGGGGGTCTTAAAATTTTCAATGGTTTAAAAAGAACAATCGATTAAAGTTAAAGTGTGGAGAATTTTGGAAAATTAGTAAACATACATTTTTGGATATTGCTTGAGGTTTTTGAAATCAACACAAATTAACCCAAACCTTGATGTATATCCCTTTGTCCAATCAAAACTATCTAACAACAATACGAAAAACTATTCAAATACATTTTCTATTTTATATATTAGAATTTATATGTAAATTTAATATTAGTTTAGCCTTGTTTCATTGACCCTATCAAGCACTTATTATTCAAAATTAAAAAATCGGTTAGATTCTACAAACAAATTCAAGGATTATGTGATATAGAAGGGTTTAGGATAAGAAGGGTTTAGTATATAAGAAAATAATTGTGCAGAATTTTTTTTCATAGTTTAATGTGCAAAATTAATGTAAGGTAATCCCCTTTTTGAATGATAGAGGGATTGGATATTGTTGACAATTTATGATAAAATATAAGTATTGAAAGAAAAATAATCATTATTCAATCTTAAAATGGAACTCCCTCTTAGACCATCAAAATCATCTTAGTATGCATAAAATGGGGTGGTATCTGATAAACTAATGCACGTCATTTTGTTTCATTTTTTTATAGCTTCACAATCAAAATAGAAAAGTTATTTGGGGCGTGAAATGCATTTTTTGGAATGAAATTAACGATTAAGAGAAAAAATAGATCATTTATTAGTTTCCTTATATGACATATAAAGAGAAACATCAATAACGTCTAGATTTCAAACTTAAAAGTTAAATAATCAATTTTCTAATTCAAAAATAAGCTAGAATATTTTTTTCTTGAATATTTATAAGATTATGTACGTAAATCTATACATGTATTTAAACTACTAATACAAATTTACAAATAGAAAAAAATAGAAAGGAATCTTACTCTAGGTCCAAACATTTTTGTTAGTCTAATAAATATTCATAAATAAGAACTTCTAAATTTCATTGGATTTGTGAGATAGTGAAATGTAATTGAAATTTTTTAAGTATTAGATAAACAATGAAAGTTATAACCCCTTAGCCCTTGACAATTAAGGGTAAGAATTTTGTGCAGCTAATCTTTGTAATTTATGATTTAATCAAAAATAAAAATTATAACAAGTCAACACAGTGTGAAGGGAGAGTAACATGATTGCTGTAAAAAAAATTAGCTAATCTACAGAATTAATATTTTTATATACAAAACATACATTTTAGTCCATCTCATAGTCTATTATATTTGGTTTTGGTCACTGAAGATCATAAAACTAATATTATTGTTGGTCGGCACTTAAAAGTCCATTGAGTATTTTATCATTATGGATTTTTCATTTATATTCCCAACAATCTCTACCATTGAGTGTATAATTCTCATAGAAAATGGGATAAAGAAACATGTGCAAAAATAAAAGAGGATATGTATTTCTTCTTAATCTTCAACCAAAACCAAAAACAAAAACATATTGAGAAATTTATATTTCTTTAATTTAAATTAAAAAATAACCAATAACCACCTCCGGAATCATAAGTAATATTTCCTTTTTGTTCGGCCTCTGATGAAATCTTCACATTCACATCTATATTGAGCATTGCAACCATAACACATAATACAAAGTATTAAGGCTCCCTACCAAGTCTCATATGTTTAATATTTCATTTTTGTTGGGCCTCCACTGACATCTTCACATACACATCTATATTAAGCCAAATCGCTCATTACAAATATTACAAAGTATTAAGACTCCCTACCAAGTCTCATATGGTAATTTTGCGTATATGTTTACAGTAGCCGTATTTGAGAACAAAAGATAATAAACAATCAGACCGAACCCAATCTCACTTATATCATGGGTCTGTAAACCATGGTTTTGTACAAATCTTGGAGTTGATGATGCTCTCGTCGTTCTCGCTCATATTTTAAAAGTTTTATTGCTTCATCTATAAGTTCACTATATTATTTATTAAAAAAAATCTATATGAAAGAGATATTGAAGGTCTCAAGTTTGTACAAAAATTACCTAAAACTATGAAATGCATAAATCAAGCTTATAAAAATATTAAATGAAAATTTCTCTTAAAACTTCTCCGAATCTTTGCATTTAGTGATCCTCTAAAAAAAACATTCTTATAATTTTTAAAATTTGATTTAATTAATAAGCATTTCTCTTTGTAAGGTGACCTTTGGTTTTGAATGTTTGGATTTTCTTGCAACCGAACAAGTCTCTTGTTATTTCTAGGTTTTTATTATAATCTTAAGAAAAATGAATGAAAAAAATATTTTGATTTAATATTCATGAGACCAAGTAATCTATCCAGCACTAAAGAGAGTGCAATGCAAAAAAATAAAATTGCATGATACAAGGTTGTTCAACTATTCTTGTGGATTGTCCATTCTTTTATGATGTTAGATATTCTATTATAAATCTTGATTAAAATATCACTATTTTATTAAGCCTAGTTTCCTCAAACAAGATTGTTATGTTGTCAATATAATGTTAGATATTCTATTATGGATCTTGAAAAAACAACCACTTTTTTTTATCGAGCTTCATCTCCTCAAGCCTAAGAATTTAGTGTGAAAGGAGAATAACATGATTGTTGTAAAAACAATTAGCTAATCTATGACATCAAGATTGTTATATGCAAAACTTACAATTTAGTCTGTCACATAATATATTATATTTGGTTTTGGTCACTGAAGATCATAAAACTAATATTATTGTTGGTCGGCACTTAAAAGTCCATTGAGTATTTTATCATTATGGATTTTTCATTTATATTCCCAACAATCTCTACCATTGAGTGTATAATTCTCATAGAAAATGGGGATAAAGAAACATGTGCAAAAATAAAAGAGGATATGTATTTCTTCTTAATCTTCAACCAAAACCAAAAACAAAAAAAAACATATTGAGAAATTTATATTTCTTTAATTTAAATTAAAAAATAACCAATAACCACCTCCGGAATCATAAGTAATATTTCCTTTTTGTTCGGCCTCTGATGAAATCTTCACATTCACATCTATATTGAGCATTGGCAACCATAACACATAATACAAAGTATTAAGGCTCCCCTACCAAAGTCTCATATGTTTAATATTTCATTTTTGTTGGGCCTCCACTGACATCTTCACATACACATCTATATTAAGCCAAATCGCTCATTACAAATATTACAAAGTATTAAGACTCCCTACCAAGTCTCATATGGTAATTTTGCGTATATGTTTACAGTAGCCGTATTTGAGAACAAAAGATAATAAACAATCAGACCGAACCCAATCTCACTTATATCATGGGTCTGTAAACCATGGTTTTTGTACAAATCTTGGAGTTGATGATGCTCTCGTCGTTCTCGCTCATATTTTAAAAGTTTTATTGCTTCATCTATAAGTTCACTATATTATTTATTAAAAAAAATCTATATGAAAGAGATATTGAAGGTCTCAAGTTTGTACAAAAATTACCTAAAACTATGAAATGCATAAATCAAGCTTATAAAAATATTAAATGAAAATTTCTCTTAAAACTTCTCCGAATCTTTGCATTTAGTGATCCTTTAAAAAAAACATTCTTATAATTTTTAAAATTTGATTTAATTAATAAGCATTTCTCTTTGTAAGGTGACCTTTGGTTTTGAATGTTTGGATTTTCTTGGCAACCGAACAAGTCTCTTGTTATTTCTAGGTTTTTATTATAATCTTAAGAAAAATGAATGAAAAAAATATTTTTGATTTAATATTCATGAGACCAAGTAATCTATCCAGCACTAAAGAGAGTGCAATGCAAAAAAAATAAAATTGCATGATACAAGGTTGTTTCAACTATTCTTGTGGATTGTCCAGTTCTTTTATGATGTTAGATATTCTATTATAAATCTTGATTAAAATATCACTATTTTATTAAGCCTAGTTTCCTCAAACAAGATTGTTATGTTGTCAATATAATGTTAGATATTCTATTATGGATCTTGAAAAAACAACCACATTTTTTTTATCGAGCTTCATCTCCTCAAGCCTAAGAATTTAGTGTGAAAGGAGAATAACATGATTGTTGTAAAAACAATTAGCTAATCTATGACATCAAGATTGTTATATGCAAAACTTACAATTTAGTCTGTCACATAATATATTATATTTGGTTTTGGTTGTTGAAGATTATACATCTAATATTATTATTCGTTGGCACTTAAAAGTCCGTTGAGTATTTTATCATTATGGATTTTTCATTTATACTCCTATTTGCATACTTCTCATAAAAAATGGAATAAAGAAACACGTGCGAAAATAAAAGAGGATATGAATTTCTTTTTAATCTTCAACCAAGAAAGAAAAATAATTTAAAAAAACAAAGCATATTGAGAAATATTATATTTCTTTAATTTATAAAAAATAACCAATAACCACCTCTGCTATCTGTTAAATCAATTTCACTTTCTTAAGCCAAAACAAATCACTAGTAAAAAAATACCACACCAAGCAATTATGAAATATTTTGATCTCTGGAAGGTTCATTTCACAGTTTCAAAAATTATAATATTTCCTTTTTGTTTGGCCTCCAATGATATCTTCACATACACATCTATATTAAGCCAAATCACCTATGACATATAGTACAAAGTATTAAGGCTCCCTACCAAGTCTCATATGCGTATTTTTCTCTATATATGTTTACAGTAGTCGTATGTTAGAACAAAATATAATGAAAAACCAAACTGATCCCGCTCTCACTTAGATCATGGGTCTATAAACCATGGTTTCCTACAGATCTTGGTGTAGATGATTCTCTCATTTTTCTAGCTCATATTTCAAAAGTTTTATTGCTTCATTTGTAAGCTAACTATTTTATTTATTAAAAAAAATCTATATTAAAGAGACATTGAAGGTCTTGAGTTTTCACAAAAATTACCTAAAACTATGAAATTAATGAATAAAACTTATAAAAATATTAAATGAAGCTTTCACTTAGAACTTCTCCGAATCTTTGCATTTAGTGTTCCTTTCATATTGTTTTTCTTATTAATTTTTAAAATTTGATTTAATTAATGAGAATTTCTTTTTGTAAGGCAACCTTTGGCTCTTAATGTGTGGATTTCTTACAATGGAACAGGTCTCTTGTTATTTCTAGGATTTTATTATAATCTTAGAAAAAGGAATGAAAGAAATATTTTAACATAATGTTCATGAGACCAAGCAGTCTATGGTACCAAAGAGAGTGTAATGTAAAAAAAATTTAAAAAAATTGCATGATACAAAGCTGTCCAATTATTCTTGTGGATTGTCCACTGTTTTATGATGTTAGATTTTATATTATAAATCTTGATTAAAAAAATCACCATTTCATTAAGCCTGGTCTCCTGTTTTCCTCAAGGTTGTTATGTTGTCAATACAATGTTAGATATTCTATTATGGATCTTGATAAAACAATCAGTATTTTGTCAATCCTCATCCCCTCAAGCAAGATGGTTAGGTTGTCAACTTTCATATTATTTTTCATAATGAATTTGGATGTTGCTATATACATTCCATGATATAATTTCATTTTTTCTCTAATTGAATTTGTATACCAGGTTAACATTAAAAAATAATGTAAACTGGTCTTTAATTGAGTCGTTAATATTTTCACCTTCTATTCAATTTTTACACGTATGTAGACCTTTCCATCACAATTTTCATGTGTTTGAATATAGATTAGACAACAATGCACGTTCAAATGAGTTTATATATATAAATATATATTGTATTTTGTGATGGGTTGTATTTATTAGATGATTCATGCTAAACAAGTAAAACTTTGGTCGATTGTTCTATTATATTTTTAATTTATTTAATTAGTTACCTTTTTTTTCAAATGTATTGGGAAACCAACCCCATTTAGTAGAATCGGTTGGATTGGGTTAAAATATAAGTTTCAAATGATCCATTTTTTTATTTATATCATTCAACAATAATGTTATGCAAATGTATAGATGTTTTTTTTTCCAAATATTCGAACAATTCATTTGATTGTTTTGATAATATCAATTAAAAATATATTCAATAGTTGTGATGCCTCTACTTTCATTATGTTAATTCTCAAATTCCCTACATAGAAGTAATTTGATTGTGTATAAAAGCATGTATCTAAGGATTAAACCTCTAAAAAAAAAGCCAATCCAAACTTTCAAAGACATATATGTTTTTCTTAGCATTGACAATCTCTTTCTAATAAATTCCACACACACAATGCATGTTTGTGTTTGAAATTACAATTGCATATTATGAAATTAGATGGGCGGTCGTTAAATTTTCCACTTAAAAAATTCTTGATGGTAATTATAGTTTTATTTCATAGGATTACAAAATGGTTATACTTGCCTTTATTTCATTGGATTTTAATTGGTTAGATATTATAAAATAGTGATGGTTTTTTTCATTGCTTCTATGTTTTTAAAAAAATAAAAATTATACTTATAATTTTATTTTATAGTTAGTTTGGTAAAGGTATATTTCAAAATATTTAATTGATTTAATTTATGGTATATTTTTGAAATTGTATATTTGTAAATTGGTTATAATAATGTATTCCTACAATCTATTTTCATATATTTAACACTTTATATTTACTTCAACTTTCAAGTTTTTTTAATCAAACCCATTAAATTTATATGTAAACACATCTTTGCTTCAAGAACTTGACTCTCTATATTAAAGAGACACATATTTCCAGGGCCGAATTAAAGGTCGAAAGTGCCCTATGCAATAGTTTGAGTGGGCGCCCTCCTAAAAAAATTATTTAATATTTTTTCCATAAAGTAAATAAATAAAATATGTCTATATTTTTGTATTTTTAAATTTACATCATGGTCATAATAACATAATAATAAAAATGTATTATTAAATTATCACGGAAGGATGAAAAATATTATGTGGATGGAAAACATTAGTCGTAGGAGATGCTCAGAATGCAAAAAAGATAATATTTTATACAAGGATTCTTACAAGTCTGATTTAGCCATATCAAATAGGTGACAAGAACTCTATCCTGAAATAAAGCACCATTTTTTTGCAAAGAAACAACAACATTTATGTAGCTCCCATGGTTTTGTGAACAGTCGTATTTGGACCTCTACTAGATACACTAGCAACATTATAAAAAATGCATTAACATTTTTGTAGAACTAAATACACACCTACATAATCTGGAGCTACATCAGAGAATGGGAAACAATACCAAAAAAATCATATGTGCTTATAAATATGTGATATTTTCTTTTACTTGCAAAAATATTACAATTTTTTTAATGCGTATGCATGAAATTTATGTTGCTATACAATAATGTCTATAAATGGGTTGATCAATATTAAGTCTTTAGAAAAATTATTTTAAAGTTAAGTTCTAAAATTAACTGACAAAAAGGAAATTTTAGATTCAGGCGCCCCCTGACTGCTGACACCCTAGGCAACTGCCTAGTTTGCCTAAGGCTTAATCCCCCTCTGCGTATTTCCCTTTATTATGAGTGACTTAGTGTTATTATTTATGGAGCTCATTAAATTGATTGTAATAATATGTTTGTACAAACTACTTTCATATATTTAAGTATTTTGTATTTACTTGAACTTCTTTATCAAACCCATTGTTGGTAAATTGTTAATTTCCACTAATTATTATTGGAAAAACAAGCTATAAGGTAACTTTTATTTTCTTACAATTTTATAAATTTTAATAATAGACAAAAGCATAACAAAAACTTAAAAACAAAACATGATTTTTTTTATGTGTTGCAATCATAGAATTTTGGATGAGATTACCTTTGGTTGCAACATTTTATCAAGTAGTTCATGTGCCATGTGTATGATTTCACATTTTGCATACACTCCTAGCTATAACATCTGAAAAAATAAAATCCGCTTTTCATTATGCTTTAATAGATTTGTATATCAAATTCCAAAATTTTTATATTTTTGGCATCTGATGTTAATTATAGTGCCCACTTCCCTTTGACACCTTTTTGATACTAATCATGATACTGCTGATTATATTATAGACATGATTTATGGACCTTATTATAGTATGATGATAGATGTAGATCATGGATTATTGTTGAATTCATTCAATTATGATGCATGATGATTATTAGAGGCATTTTGGATATTGATGATGATATACTGTTTGGCATGGTTATATTATGGATGTTGTGCGGACCTTTGATATTTGGATATTACGAGTAGACCTAGAAAATGGAAATTATAGGATGATAATATAGTTGATAAAACTATAAAATGATATTGTTAGATTACTTTAATATTGTTGTGATTCATATATCTAAATGATTTTGGGAATTATATTTATATTATTTTGGATGTTCTAATATGGCCATGAGGCTGAAGGAGGTATTTTTGTTTTGGAGGTTTAAAATATCACAACAAACATCGGGGGATTGGAGAATAACCACATTGGAATTATAGATGAATTCAACAAGGTCACCATGGCAACTATTATTTGTTTGTGCATGTTTTTGTGTGTTAGGGAACCCATGGGGGGATCACCTTTAAATGCGACTTAGGAGTTATGTGTATTTATTTATTTGACCCTTTTGTTTTATATTGCATGCGTTTATTTTTGTGATGCAGTTACCCCCTTTTCTTTATTTATTAAATGTTGTATTAATATTGTGGGTAAGCATGTTGTTAATATTAATCAATTAAAATATATCGTGAGAAAGTAATTAATAGAGTTGTTGGCCTTGAATTAAAGTGTTGTAAGAGATGTTAAGTTAACTTTTGAGTGTGAAACACTCCACCTTCTTGGAAACTCAAAAAATTTCCTTGGAGGCTGATTTTGAGGGCTTGTGGAACAAGTTAAACTTGTCCCATACCACCTTAAATTTAATTACCAACCATACCTACGGTTTGGGAGTTGAGATTAGACTTTATAATGCTTTTTGAGAAGGCAAATTATGGGTTTTAATTTCACTTTTCTGACATGATTTAATTTTAGTCCTTTGGGGTGTGGGTTGGATTTGAGTGTGTAAGTAATCTGTCATGTTATTCACCCACCTATTTATTATGCATTGGAGAATGAAGTTGACTGTTGGGGTAAGGGTTGAGGATGTATGATGTGGCATCCTACATGAATCCACCTCATCCTCTTCTCTTCCCTCTTCTATAAAATTTAAACTCATTGCTTTGTTTTGGGTTGTTATTTCACTTTGGAGACTTCATTCTTAGGTGAGATCTTTTGCTATTTTGGGAGCTCTTGCTTTGAAGAATTTTTGGAAGATTGTTGCATGTTTGTGCTTGAATGAGTTGGATTTCTTGCATTGGGATAAAGCTTTCTGTTTTGGAACTTGAAACAACTCCTTCATGGAGAGGTAGGAACTTGGCTCTTGAAATGGTTTTTTTAAAATGTATATGTTAATGTGTGACTGTTTTGGCATGTTGTGGGTTGTTGGGTAGATGGCCTAGGAATGGTGTAGGAGAAGACTATTGAGTTAATTTGTGGGAGGCACAAATGTGTTTTGGGGAGTTATAAGGATGGAGGGAGTTTGGATTTGGGTTCCGCCTTACAAAGAAATAGTTTGCATTTCTATACTTGTTATGGGGTGCCATAAGATGTTGGGGAGGCATAAGAAAATGTGAGGAATAAGGGGTACTTGGGGGAGGCATAAGGGCATGTCAGGGATTTGAAATGATATATGTACATACATACATACATACATACATACATACATACATACATACATACATACATACATACATACATACATACATACATACATATATATAGGTGGTTTGTCCTCAGGTGGTGATACCCATTTCCCTTTTGGGAGGCATAAGCAGCATCCCCCATAGTTTCTTGCTCCTTTGGCTTTCTTGATGAAACCTCAGTAATGTTTTTCATGCTTTAATGTAGTTGTAAACTGCATTCTATTTTGAACTGTGTTTTTATTGTGAAAATGTTGCTTGTGTGTTTGTGGAAGCCTGTTATTGCCATGAGTTGGATCACAACTTTTATTGCATTGTGGTTGGGGCTCAGGGGCCAATGAAGAAGGATGGATTCTCCTCTTCATTGGATGTCTTGGTTAGGTGGAGAGTGTTTCCTTTCCCCTGCTCTTGGTTTGATCAATTTGGAAGAATGAGAAATATGCATGTTGCTATTATGGAGCTGAGAAAAAGAAAGTTTGGCAGTCCCTTGTGAAATGAAATCTTATTGTAACCCTTTACCACTTTAAAGTGGATGATCGATATATTCATTATAATGGAAGATACTTTGTTTTGAAAATGAAAGTGGAAATTCAAAATGTAAAAGAGTTATACTCTATATTCTGTTTTGGAAAGAATGTGAAAGAATGATACATATTTTATATGTTGTATTTTGAAATCAAATGGAAAAGGTTGTAAGAGTTTCAATTGAATTAATGGAAGTGTTTGCCTTTTTCATATGATATTATTTTCATTGGAAATTTGTATTTAACATGCACTATGAAATCCTTGTTTGGAAAGTGGAAAAATGAAACACGTGAGAATAAAATGTATTAGTTTTCTCTGTATATAATATATGTTTTGGAAAGAATAAAAGAAGGAAGTTCTAAAGTTTTCTTTTGGAATGAATAAAGGATTGCATAACCTTCCTCAAATTGTATCATTGTTTTGAATTTAATTGTCTAGATGCAAATTGTAATCTCTGTTTGAAAGGAAGAAATGCATATAAAGGAAATGTAATACTCTGTCTTTTGAAATATGTGAAATTTGGAAATTAGAGATGTATTTTAGTTTTTGAATGACTGAATTGAATCAACTAAATGTATTAGATTAGAATTGGAACATATTATAATGCATGGAAGAAGAAAATGGCAATTAAACCCTTTCAAAATTTAATCCCTATCTTGTATTTTCAAACTGGGAATTATTTAATCCAAAATGCATAGATCAGACCTGCAACAATGAAATAACAATTTAAACGATTAAATTGTAGTATTTTTCCCTAAAAAAATCCAATTAGACAAAAATACTTAAATGAAATCTTTCAAAACCTGACAAAACCGAGTTTAAAGCTTTCATAGTCGTTTTGCTGTCAAAATTGTAAATTTTTGAACTGGAACTTAATAAAATAGATCTACCTCAAAAAATTATCCTAAATCCAGCTAAGAAGGATTCTTCGTGTCTATTTGACATGTTGAGGGTGGAAGAAGATCAAATTGAACAAATCTCACAAGTTAAAAATTACCATTTTGCACTGTAAAAGTCTGTAGGTCGTTTTCTTGAAATTTACCCCTTTAACTTTATCAAGATCTAAAATTAATGATTTATGAGTAAAGAGGATGTCGAGAGATTTCTAGAAAGTCCTTTTTTTCCCAAAACTGAGCTCTCTATCAAAATTTATGGCCTTCTGAAGTTTTCCTTCACTTGGCGTCAAAAAAAAAATTGGGAAAAATTTCCTTGGCGGGCCTGTGGGCCCAAAATTTTCCCCTTGAACTTCAGAAAACTTTCCAAATTTTCTCCACCACCCTGCCACCCCACATCCAATCAGAGGCTTCCATGTGGCACCATGAGGTGTCAGTGGAGGGGCGGATCCCTTTTTAACTTAGCGCTCCCTGAAAATTTTGGGAATTTTTTTCAAATTTTCTCCGCCACCTTGCGAGCTCGCAGCCAATCAGAGGTTGCCACGTGGCACCATGAGGTGTTAGCAGAGGGGTAGATCCCTTTTTAACTTAGCGCTCTTAGAAAATTTTTCTAATTTTCCCTGTCGGCTCGTAACCAATCAGGTGATGTCACATGACATCACGAGGCATCGATGGAGGAGCGGGTCCCTTTTTGCCTTTGTACGTTTTAGAAAATTTTGGGAAATTTTTCTAAATTTTCCCCGCCACCCTGCAATTAATCAGGAGCCGCCACATGACATCACGAGGTGCCGGCATAGGTGCGGGTGAATGCTACCCTCTTAGCCCATCGGGGCGTTAAACTAATTTTCTCCTCACCGCCCCGCCTTCTCTGTGTTGGCTTAGGAGATGCCATGTGTCCCTTGCAAACTTGTGGGAGCACGGGTGTAAAGTTGGCTTTTCACCCCATGCGAGAAGATTTCTCAAAATGTCCTCCACCGCCCAGTTCTCCCCGCGCTAACTTGGGAGGTGCCACGTGTCCCTTGTGGACTTGCGGACCTGCGGGAGCACAGGCACAAAGTTGTTTTTTTTCCCCCACACACGAAATTTTCCAAAATTCTCCCCGTGGCCCACTGACCCGTCCTTGGGGAAAAATTTCTCCCCTAGGCTTACATGCCCGCTTTTAGAGAAAATTTTCACCCCAAGGCCCGCCGGCCCATAACTCTAAAAATATGAGGAGTTAGGAGGACTTCTTTATATCAATGGAAAGGTGAGGAAATTTCCCATCCAATGGGAATGATTTAGGGAACTTCGGAATGCTTTAAGTTTGAGACAAATCAAGTTGAATATTTAAGCCTGTTAGAGAGTGGGTATGGTGAGGAGTTATGCTCTAAACATATTCAAACCTTATAACCCTAAATTTTGCACCTTATGACCTCTACTATTTTTTAATAAAATAAAATTATATTCTAGTCGATTAAATTGTTCTGGAACCTATTAGTGACATCTATCGTCTTGTAACCTGGTTGAAGATTCTTTTAATCATTTTTTTTCCATAATTCTCCTAACTAATCCTAGGTTGTTCTTGGGTCTCAAGTCGGTTGTTTTAGCGGGTGTTACATTAATATTCATGTTAAGGTAAATAGATTGGTAGAACATTTGTTTTTTGCATTTGGTAAAATATTTCCAACGAAATCCATGTCTTTTGTAACTTGTAATTAAGATATTCCATGAAAATTCCGTTTTTGTTCTATCATTTGTACGAACAATTTATGAACATCCATTAAATTACTCCACATAAAATATGTTAAATTGTTTATTTTGGAGAAATGGCCATGTATCAAATGAAAATTCCTTACCATGTGGGGTCAATATCCTTTCCTTCAAAAGGGTTTTCTTAAAAATATAGGTTAGTAATAATTGAATGTGAAAGTCCCTTATCTTGATCTATTGTGTGATTGATGACTTATAACTCGTATCTCTCACTGGATTTTATATGTGTCATGGGAAGTTCATAAGAATTAAAAAAACAATGTATTTTTAGGGACTCTGCGTGACATATATATATATATATATATATATATATATATATATATATATATATATATATATATATATATATATATATATATAATATATATATATATATATAATATAAACAAATATATTATTTGAATCCTAATAGCTCGAAAAAATCTTGCAAATTGTAATAAAAATAAGGTTGTTTTTGAAGGGCACGTGTTATCCCTCCATTATTATCAAGTATTTGATAAGAATGTTTCTTTGAATCCAATAGGTGAAGCATAATCCAAGTCAACATGTAGTCCAATGTAATGCATATTCCCAACACTTGTCACCTTCAATGAGATAATCAATGCAACAACAAAATATTATATACTCTTCATATTTCCTTAAATGTTTCTATTTACATATAATAGTTATAGATCACTCCACTCAATGATCATCAACAAGTTACAAAGTTCATCAATTAAAATTTGAGTATTAGAGAATTTCGCTAACCTAGTAAACATACATTTTTAAATATTGATCGAAGATTTTGAATCCACATAAAATAACCCAAAGCTTGTTGTATATACCTTTGTCCAATCAAATTTATCTAGCAACAATAGGGAAAAGTATCCAAACATATTTTCCATTCCACGTTTTAGATTTTATATGTGCATTGTATATTACTTTATCCTTTTGTGATGGATCCTCTCAAGTGTTTGTATTCAAAAACCAATCAGATTCTACAAACAAATTCAAGGATTGTACGACACATAAGTTTTGCAGAATAAAAGGAACTAATTGTGGGGAACATTTTATTCCAGTAATATGGTCATATTTAACAAATTACAAAGTTATTAGAAGGTAATCCTTCTTTACAGCTGATAGAGGGATGAGTTATTGTTGACAATTTATGAGAAAATGTTATGTATTGAGAGAAAAACAATCATTTTTCAATCTTAAAAATGAACTGCATCTTAGACCATCACAATCATCTTATTATGCATAAAATGGGGTGGTAGCTGATACACTAAAATGCATCATCTTTTTTTTAATTGGTAGTTTCATAACTAAAAAAGAAAACTTATATGAGGGCATGCAATGTATATTTGTTGGAATGAAATTTACGATTCAAGAGAAACATCAACAAAAACATCTAGCATTTCGAGATTAAAACATAAATAATCAATTTTCTAATTAAAAGATAAGTTAGAATTTTTTTAAGAATGTCTATAAGATCATATAGGTAAATCTATATGGATATATCCAAATTACAAATACACATTTACAAACGGAAAAGAAGAGAAAGGGATCTTAGTCTAAATCCAAACACATTAGTTAATTTAATAAATATTCATAAATACGAACTTTTAAATTTCATTGGATTTACTTGTTAATCAAGGTAATTAAAATTTTCAAAATACCAAATAGAAAATAAATGTTATAACTCCTCAATATTTTACAATTAAGCCTAAGAATTCTAAGCAATTAATCTCTACAATTTCTTATTTAATCAAAAATAAAAATTATAACAGTTGACGGTAGTATGAAAAGAGAGTAGCCTAATTATTGTAAAAGAATTAGCTAATCTATTGCAACACTTGATACAATCTCAGAAAGTAAAACCTTCGAAACTAGTACAGATGATTCTGACACAAAAAAATGGAAGAATGGGAGTTGTTATCACGTATACACCCAACCGCGGTTATTTAAATAGACAACCTAGATATGCTAAAAATGCACGAGTTTGATCTCACTTATGCTTAGGGGATTGCCAACTTCAACATGCACTCAAGAAACAAGCCCCAATTTCATTGAAGTAAACCAGCTGCAAATGCACCCACTCATACACGTACCCTTACCTAGCACTGGCCCACGAGCACTCTCTACTCAACAAAAAATGCCTTGCAAATCATTTTGCACCATGCTTCTGAAAGAATCCATGCACCCCCACTAAAAATGGTCATCCATGGAACAAATGGCACCAATAAATCATACCTGATTAGGCACATTGCATGTGCCATGTAATCACTTTCACCTACATTACCCACCCACCTAATGCTTCTTGTGCCGATAGGGGTAGAAACTTTTCACATTAAAGGAACCACCATACATGCAACGATTTTAATCCCAATTCATAACGTGCACCCAATTTAGGGCCAAACACTCCTCCATTTCCAAGAGAAATTGAAATATGTAGAATACATATTAATAGATGAAATGAGATTTATTAGCCCGTGCTGAACAATATCAACATACGCTAAAGGTAGGTTTTCCTAGAAGTTACAGATAAAGACTCTGGTGGCTGCTCAATCATCCTTGTCAACGATATTGCGCAATTACCACCTATGAATGATGCACCAATGTATGCAAGCACCACAATTGGCCATGCACTTTAGAATAAGTTCAACATTTTAAAAGTGCTCGAAACCAACTTCCCCCAAACAGGGCACACTCCTGCACAAGTTAGATTCAGAGAACTCATGTCAAACCTCTGCGATGCAATAACAATAGAAGATGACTGGGGATTACTTATGACAAGAACAACAACAATGATGGTCATTGCAGAGCAGCAGACATTCAGAAAACACACCTACTTGTATACCACCAACAAGCTAGCATTAACACATAACAAATGCATACTGAAAGCCCTCAACATGCCTATTTCTCTTAGCCAACGCGCACATTATGCAAGCCATGGGAAGCTAACAACAGCCCACACACAACTAGAGTAAAACCTACTGCTCTACAAAGGAACGAAAGTAATGCTAACAACCAACCTGTGGATATAAATTGGTTTAGTCAACGCTGCTGTTGGCGAAGTAGTATGCATATTATACAAAGCGCCTGGTAGGCCCCAGGCATACCACTGTACATGGTTTTCAACATCAACGAATGCCTAGGCCCACCATGGGATATGCAAAACCCAACCCACGTACCCATTGCTCCAATCACAAGGGACAATTATCGGAAAATCCCCCTCAAGATGGCATGGGCTCTAACCATTCATAAGGCACAAGTAATGACTCTAAAGAAAGCTACAGTAGACATTGGTGGCACCAACCACCTAAGGCTCACATTTATTTCCATTTCTTGGGTATGAGAGCTCATAGACCTCTTCATTTCCCCTCCCTTCTCATTCATACGGTACTCATGCATAGCACATAACAAATATGTAGCCAACAGAAAACTGGCAGAGTCCCATCTTTAGCTAAAGAGTAGCGCGACAACCCCCTCATAAATCCCTGCCTACTCACTACACACTTTTCCAATGTAGGGCTCCTCCCCTTTGGTATGTACTGCCCTCACCAACGCCAATGTACTTAACAAATCCTCTGATACAACTGCACCTATCATTCTTCACAATTACTACTATACTGATATGAATCCATTGCCTCCTTTGTCTTACAGACCCCTGCTGGAAACTCTGTAAATATTTATGCCCCTAAATTGGAAAATTTGAGGGAAATATTTTGGAAGAGACTTATAGAATTTAACACCACTTGTAAGCACCACCAGTGGATGATAGTTGGTGATTTCAAAACTCCTTTGTATATTTATGAGAAACAAGGTGAATCTAGTATCAACTCCAACAACATGGAAGCCTTAGTTGAGTTTATCAGGGCTTTATCCTCTGATTCAATCTTGGATCCTATAAGACATAAGATGTCAAGGTTATGTGAGAATTTTTTCAACAACTATATTGATCGCTCCTCCTACCAGAGTTATATGGAGGATTCTAGGATATGGCCCCATTTAGTATTTGGTAATTTTTCTAGCAAGCTTGTTTATCTTTCCCTGCCCCTTTACTCGTAAGCCCTGGAATTTTCTCAAACTTGGCTTTAACAGGTTACTCCCCATTAGGTTTTTACTTTAGTGGTGATTGGCCTTAGAGAAATTTTGAATTGCTACATTTGGAAGGAAAAAAATGTAGAATATCTATCAACTTGAAAGGGAAGTGGTTGCAAAAACTCCAAATCCCTTTACATCCCTCAAGTTTGGCACCCTTAAGAGTCAGCACCTTTTGGTCCCCTCCACCTTTTGGATGGCTCAAGGTTAATACCAATGGTAAATAGATGACATCCAATGCTATCAAATTTCATAAGGGAACTAATCTCATAGCAAAAGCCCTCACCATTTTAAAAGGGTGTGGCCAGCTGGAACATTAGTGACATTATAACAAAGTTTAGGCAGATACAATCCCAATTCTATAATATCCAGAATCAACATATATTTAGGGAAAGATATATGGTTGCAGATCTATTAGCTAACATTGGAGCCTTCATTGTGATTAAGAAGACTCGGATTGGGAATTTATTTGAATTGATCCTTAAGGCCTTTGCTGATGATTATCCTAAAAAACATTAAAAGGAGCATGTTTCGCTCTGCCTTTTTGAGTCTTACTTGTACTGGTAGCAGTTCTACTCTTTCTAATTTCTATTCCAATGCTAGCGGTGATTGTTTTAATTATGATTTGATGGCGATCTTATTGAATCATAATCTTAGCACATGGGAAGCCAAAATATCATATGTAAAGTTTTTTACTATCATTTCTAATCATAAATGGGAGCATTCTTCAAATCACATGGCACATGGTAGAGTGGGTAAACATTATTTTATTAAGGCCAGTTTAATCTCTCATTTTCACATTGTCTTTTTTCAAATCTATTTGACTCTGTTATCAATGGGGGTGCATTGGTGCAAATTGAGCCTGCTAACTATGAAGAATTAAAGAAGGATGTGGAGGTTTGGAATCTACTTAAGGAGAAGTGGGTTATACCATTTATCAAATGACTCTCTGGTTATTCAGTGTTGGTTTCCAACAGCATTTTATCCTCATAGAAAATGGGTAATGTGAAATTTGGCAAGATTCAATTCAAAATTTCCACTGAGAGCATTGCCGTTGCGACAGTCTTACCTATAGAAGGGGGTATCTATTTCAAATGGTCTTTGAAAGTGGAATTGGAGGACTTCCTGGTAAAGAGAAAAGAAAGGGTATATATGTACCACTATGGATGTGAAATGGCTTCCCTTGAAGCTCCTTAGGATCACATTGTTGAGAAGGTCATGCATTATTTATGCTTGAAGGAAGGTATAAGATAGTTTTTGGCCCTCATCTTTTCATTTTGGCCCATTTCTGTAATGGTCTCAAGGTGAATTTAGTCAATTTCTTG
This sequence comes from Taxus chinensis, assembly GCA_019776745.2. Lineage (NCBI taxonomy): Eukaryota > Viridiplantae > Streptophyta > Pinopsida > Cupressales > Taxaceae > Taxus > Taxus chinensis. The sequence goes on along the minus strand of CM034151.1, from coordinate 230,887,519 downwards.
TTCCAATATTTGGATTTATCTATAAAAAAGGCTTGTGTTGGTGAAGGCCCCTTACTCAACCAAGGTTTATTGTATTTTCTTTTTAAAACTGTTGCAGATGACTACTCTCTATCCTGCTTTCCTCATCTCACTGGTTTGGCATGTTGTTGTTCCCCTCCTCCACCTCGTGCCCATCCCCTCACCTGGCACCTCCATTGTCACCTTAACCTCCCACCGGTTTTTGACTTAGAAGTGGAAATCATGGGCCACCATGAAGCCACTTCTTCCCTCACTGCTCACTCACCTCCCTCTTCTTCCATTCACTTGAATGCCTCTCCTTCGATGAAAGTGTCTCCCGCTTCCTCCTCACATTATGCAGTGGATTTGGTTTGTGCTGGTGAAGGTTCCATTCTAAATGTTCTTATCAATTTAACTAATTCTTACCTTGATTCCCCTTTCCACTCTTGCAAGCATTCCCCCTCTCTCTCTGGTGAAAGTGAGAAAAAGGTGCATCTGTAGGATGTAGCTCCTGATGACTTTGTTCATGTCGCTAAATGCCTGGAGGATGAGGATTTGGAGATGACTGAGTCGGTTGCTATTGAGGATCACCTTTTACCTGCAACTAATGATTATTCTGGTATTGACATCTCTGAGCTGCTTCACAAGGTCCTTGGGAATATCAAGAAAATTTTTACCATCATTAAAAATTGGAAGGAGTATACTGATGGAACCTATGATAGTCTACACAGTGGGTGCATTGAATTGATCACTGTTGCTAAAACTCTTACTTGAAAGTCTACTAAGAATGTTGTTATGGAAGTTGTTGATGTTCTAAAAAATATGATCGATATATAGCCCTGTGTTTGGGATTTTTTTGTTCCTTTTGGAATGTTGGTCTTTTGTGACTTTTATCTAGTTGTAATTTTGTTTTATCTTGTTATATCTAGCCATATTGGCTCATTGTAAAAGGATGTGGGTCCTTTCAACACCCTCATCTTTTACCGAATTCCAAAAAATAATATGCAACTGCAATTTGAAACACAAACATATATTATGTATATGGCATATATAGGAAAGAGATTGCCAATGCTCAAGGAAAACATAAGTGTCATTGAAATATTAGATGGGATTTTTTTAGAGGTTTAAGCCCTAGACATGGGATTTTAAACACAATCAAATCAAATATATATCAGGAATTTTAGAATTAACATAAACATAAAGTAATGAAACCAGAGGCATCACAAACATTGAGTTTTCTTTTAGTTGATATTATGAATACGATCAAACCAATTGCATGAGCTTTAGAGAGAGTAACCATCATGTTTACACCCTAATAAAATTATGTCATGGAAAGAAAACAACAATATAGGATACAAGGGTCTATCACATGAGGCTATTTTAATTGAATTATTTAACCATTAAACATACTTAATTAGAACAACGCGTTAATAATTCCAATAATGATAAAAAATATATTGATAACTCAAATAATCGAGAGGAGATGAATACTTAGTTATACAGGTCAGAACATAAGAGTTTAGATGTGTAAATAGGTGGAACAAGGTAATCAAAGACTAGAAATTCCTTATTGTTGATACTTGAACTAGAAACTGAGCTAGTGCGGGATTGTGCCACTTTGTCAAGAATGGTTATAGGGTCTTAACCCTTCTACATGGTATTGGACCCTTTTGCAGTGAGATTTTATAACTTTCTATGCCCTTTACTTGTTTAAAAATTTGTCTCATTGTATGTTACTTCTTCTCACACAACTTGTAATGACCTCCAACAAACTAGATACGTGTAATATCATTCATCAAAGCATTATATTTAACAAAAGTAGAAATATTGTGTGTGGTGAGGCTAGAATACCCTCGATGGTTAACCCTTGGTGAACCAATCCAAGTACTACACTACATTCCCTCATGTAGGATCAAATCTCATGTAATTCTCTTAGGTGCATGTGCAAGTGTGGGTGTGATCTAAACCAACCCTCTATGAGTTCCCTCATGTCTCTTGACATAAAGATAGTGGGCTAACTATGGAGTATAAAATGTAATAAGCATGTTATTAGTGTAATTTAGTGTGTTTCAGTTGTGTGATTAAACTATTTTTTCCTTTGAAAACCTTTGATAGTGCTTAGAGTAATTATTTTATGGCATGTTTGAAAATGAAGGAAGCTAAAATATTTGACTGGGTTGAGTTCTCCAAACATGTAGTAGTGAATACTCTACATTTTTTTCAACTAATTTAGGGAGATATGGAGATCCTTAAGTGCTTTTGGAGTAATATTTGTGATAGTAGCTTATAGAAGAGTTAGGTGAGTAATAAAGTGATATTAACTTGCTTATATAGCCTTCCGTAGGTGAAATAATATGTTAAGGATGACATTAGAAAGATGAAATTATGCACTAAAGATGTTCAAATTGAAATTACAGTAAAAAATGAGAAAACATAAGACAATACAAGTTGGAGGAGGGTCGTACAACTTATACCACCAAATTGTATAGTCTTGGACAAGAAGCATGTGATGCAAAACAAAAAAGTTACGGAATGATGATCAAAGATGATTTAGCACTTTTATTAATTACTATTTTCCAAGTTTGTGACACATCAGAGTATAGAGATGAGAAAATCAAGAAGGAGCTAGATAAATATACTAATTAGACTTAGAATATGAAGATTTGTCTTAGCAAGGGACTATAGTCCAACTTTTCATTGCCAAAGGATAAGCTACCAAATTTGAGTGCTTACATTCCAACCATTAAGTGCGTAATTTAAAATTATATGTTTTAAAGGAAACATATACCTAAATATGCACACACACTTTGTCTTCACTCGATAATTATCTTCTAACGTGTTGGTTTTGGCATGCTCCATGGTGGAACCTGCAACATAGGGTGTGGTCAATGTCTATGATAGAGATTTAACTATGACTCAAAAAGTATAATTAGCACATGTAACTTTTGTAAATTTGAATTATGAATAAATTAAAGTAAAGGAAATGCAAAGCATGGAAGCAATACACCTTTTAGTTCTATAGAGGGATGAAATCTCGCTCTTGTTATAATTTTTTCATATTTGGAATTTTTTAGATGCTAAAGGATTGGGGGTGATCAATATACTTGAGGGGATAGAGAGAGAGAGAAATAGAAGAACCCTGTTAGGAGAGAAAACTATGTATCGGAATGTTTAGTAACCATGATATGTTCCCTATTAAATTTGTAAGAGGAGAGAAAGGATTACCTATGAAGAACATATTTGTTACAATACCTTTCAAAACCCCACAAACCACATCGTTGTAGATGAATCTAGGTCCAATTTTGTAAATAAACCACACAGCGAGAAAGAATTTATATATATATCATACCCCCACTACATGTTGTACTATTGAGATTGAGTGTATAGATCATGGAATAATAAAGAGGAGAAAAAAGTCCATGCCCCTAAACATTGTTCTTGTACAACTATTCCTGAGTAGTGTAAAGAAGAAGGGATGAAATACTCATGCCCTGTATAATTATTTAAACTAATTAATGTGTGTCTAAACTTGTATAATAAGTTTATAAATAGCTTATAGAATATGGGAATGTTGGAAATTTATGAGAATTTACACCTTGTGTGGGAGCATCCAATGTGATCATGATCGTATTATGGTCTTGATTGTAGTGTATGGTTTTGAATTAAATTAGACTTTTCCAATTTTTAGTATCTTTTCCTATTTATGAGGATTTTTACCCTATAAAAATCTATTCTTTTGTCATGTAATATTTACGTAGATGTAGAATATATATTGATGAATGCCCCCTCATTTGAGGCGTGTGTGATAAATAATTTGATTGTGTGACTCAAAAGAAAGTATGTGTACTCATGTGTGATAAGTTTAATAATTTTGGTAGGATCACATGGCAGGCTAGAATGGTGACCACTATTGGAAATTGTAAGCACCCAAAAACTACATAGTACAACATAGAAAATGTGATTTCTCCTATGATGATAAAAACCTCTTCTAAGGTAAAATTGAAATCCATATACTTCCATCTCTCCTTTCCATTCCTCTTATGAATTAGTTCAACTTATTTTTCAAGCAAAGAAGTTCATTTTGTCTGTAAACCACTCTTTTAAATACTTTTGAGCTCATTGACTACAACGGTTACACAACTACCCCTATTGTTTCCTTAAAATAGAAAATTAAAACACATGTTTTACAACACTTGTTTTGATTTCGAGCATGAATTTCTCCTACATTTCTCATTCAAATTGTTTATTTTTGGTCTCGTTTCATATTAAATCCCTCTTCTTCTTTTAAGAAATTTAGAATATTGAATCCTTCTCCTTTAGCTAAGTTTCCATTTCTTGATTGACACTTGTAGTTGACATCCCCTTTCTAGACAGTCTATAAAAATCACATTTTTTCCTATATGTTGGGGTTGGATATTTTATATTTTTTGTGAAGTGTTATATTGCTGAAATTTAGAAAGGAACCACATAGACAACCATTACACTACTTTTTTATTTCATGTTACTCATGATCAGTCATTTCCTTTGCACCAAGTTAGCCATAACCAATGTTCTTGATTTCTTTGTTACCAGTTACCAGGGTTCATTTTAAGAGAAATCTTGGAAATTTGAGGTGGAAAATACCTGTAGTTGACATCCTTTTTCTAGATAGTCTATAAAAATCACATTTTTTCCTATATGTTGGGGTTGGATATTTTATATTTTTTGTGAAGTGTTATATTGCTGAAATTTAGAAAGGAACCACATAGACAACCATTACATTGCTTTCTTATTTCATGTTACTCATGATCAGTCATTTCCTTTGCACCAAGTTAGCCATAACCAATGTTCTTGATTTCTTTGTTGCCAGTTACCGGTGTTCATTTTAAGAGAAATCTTGGAAATTTGAGGTGGAAAATACCTGGCGAATATCCCTAGAACTGATTTCACTAAAAGGAAAATTTACCAATTTTTTAGAACTGAATTTTCACCCAATTGTTTTTGAGTTAGAGAGACTGCAGAGTTGTAGACACTAACACGTGGTTGATGTATGACACTGAAGCATGGTTGATGTTGACACTTGTAGTTGACATCCTCTTTCTAGATAGTCTATAAAAATCACATTTTTTCCTATATGTTGGGATTGGATATTTTATATTTTTTGTGAAGTGTTATATTGCTGAAATTTAGAAAAGAACCACATAGACAACCATTACATTGCTTTGTTATTTCATGTTACTCATGATCAGTCATTTCCTTTGCACCAAGTTAGCCATAACCAATGTTCTTGATTTCTTTGTTGCTAGTTACCAGGGTTCATTTTAAGAGAAATCTTGGAAATTTAAGGTGGAAAATACCTGGCAAATATCCCCAGAACCGGTTTCACTAAAAGGTGAATTTACCAGTTTTTTAGAACTGAATTTTCACCCAATTTTTTGAGTTAGAGAGACTGTAGAGTTGCAGACACTAACACGTGGTTGATGCATGACACTGAAGCATGGTTGATGCACGTCAACAAGCTTTGTTGATGCATGTCTAAAAACTTTGTTGACACATGTCAACCATGCGTTAGTGTCACACGTCAACAAGGCTCGGTGACGCGCGTTTACAAGGATCATTGACGCACGTCAAAAAGATCGTTAACACGTGACTTAGCCTTCAAAACCCTAGTTTTGTCCTATAAATACCCTCCCGCCGGTCATTTTCACGTTTGCACTTTCCAGCTCTTGAATTTTCTTATATACAGGAATTCATTATCCAGGTAAGGTACAATCAAGCTCAAGGACGACTACAACAATGACTACAAGTGCATCCCAAGCTCAAGACAAAAATCAAGAGGAAAATCAAGTCAACCCACAAGCCTTATCCATAGGCAATATACTCTACAGGAACCCTTTGTGCCCCTACATCCAAACTATTTTACAAATGAATTATGAATACAAGGATTTGATCGATGCATGTGAGTTTGGCGGGCTCGTTAAGATGCCCCATTTCAAAATAGACCATGATATTTTGAACTACCTTCTCTCCTTGTAAAATAAAAAGGATAGCTTGTTTAATGTTACTGTGGGTGATAGTCGAATGTATCAATTCAGTATCAACCCAGCTGATATTCATGGGTTTACAGGCCTCCCATTAAAAAATTTACCCATTGTTATAAAGAAGGCAACACTCATCGAAGACGATAAGAAATATCTCGAATCGACTTTCGGTTTCCATGTTGATTGTAAGTGTAAATTGTTTTCATTCGTCATTTTGTATTCAGTTTCTGATTTTGATACAATTCAAATTTATATTAATTCCAACGGTTTTTTGGAATTTGCAGCTCATGTCAATAAATCCAGATGTGGTGTGGATACGCAAGGAATTACACACCACTTTCTTGTTGTTATGATCTCCTTCTTTCAAGCAAGAATAATTTTACAGGGTCAGCAAACAGATATACCAAACTGGGCCATTACATACATTCTTGAAACTATCACAAATAAAAAATTTGATTGGTGCACCTTTTTATAAAAAAATAAGAATTGACGTTACAAATGTAAATCTTTCAGAAAAATCAGTCATTCACACCACAAACTACCTCCTTGGCCTTTATTACAAGGCTCTTTTAAATTTAAAAGACAAACCAATTCCCACTTGCACAAACGAGGCATTGATGAATTTGTCAATTCCATTTCAAGAATAACAGGTATAAACTATAAAGTCTGTATTTCGACATTAGACTGAAAATAGGTATTAACTATTTACTGTTTGCAGATAATATTTTTTTAGGCCCTTCCCCGAAAAAAGGCGGCATCAAGAGGAAGAGGCCAACAACACACTGAGGCGTCGAGAGATTCACAATCTGAAATGGAAGTTAACTCATCTCTAAAACAAACCATTTGAATTTGTTAAATGTCAGAGAAGTAATACCATTACATGTATTATTTATAGATTCCAAATTTGTATTTTCACTTTCCCATTTAAATTTTACCATATTGAATTGACATACAATCGTATGTTAATGACATTGCAGGGGCTTTAGACCATACGCTTGCTTCTCAAAGTCAACTGTCTTCCCCAACTCACTCAGTTGAGTCGCATGCATTTGTGTCTTCTCAACAACCACCTCATCAATCCCAACAACAGTTAGCTCAAAAACCACCAATTACTACTCCAACACAGCCACCTCAAGTACCACGACAAGTTACCCCTCAACAACAAGGTATAAGTTTTGAATAGTACTTTGTTTAATTTCATAGTTTTTGCATAGTTTAATAGTTTTTCATATGATTTTTATTGAACTTTTCATCACATTGTAGTCCTTCACCTTCTGTAAAAACAACGGCACCGCCCCCTCCTCCACCAATAATATTCAAAATTCCAACCAGAGGATCAAGAAAAAAGAACATTGGTAAACACATGCCAATTCCTCCGACCCCTAGGGGGACACTAAACATTGCCTCCTCATTTTGAATTCCAACCCTCTCACTCGGTGGCTTTCCCAGTGCAACAGGCATATTAGTTTTAAATAATATAAATTTAAATGAAGATTACTTGGGCATTGATAGCAATGACCCAACAAGATTTTTCAATACACGTGAGATGATTCAAGGCCAGCAAGTATACTTATTTTTCAACATAATTTATTCAAATTTCATTACATTTCACTTTAGATTTATTTGTTTGAATATTGATTTATTTTATCACAAATAGGATTAGGCCACCCAACAGCAGAAACAAGTAGCATTCGATCAACCCGAAATCCCCCATACCTCTTCAGCGAGATCATCTTCTTCAGATACAGATGGTGAATAGTTGCTACCTTTTCCTTTAGAGAACTTAATTGGTTATGATTGTCAATCCCATGTCGATGAGTTTATTCTACCTGATATCAGTCAGCTCATAGAATGGGAGAGAAGGGCTAAAGTACTAATCAATGAGATAATAAGTTGTTTTGAAAATTATTGGCAAAGGGATAGTTTATACGCTGCAGTCCAGAATCAACCTGCGAAGATGGATTCCTTACTTAGCCAAGTAAGAAGTGGAACTGTCACATATAACAACAATTATAAAGACGATATTTTAGATAAAGCATTAAAAAAATTAGAAAATATTAGTGCTGAAGCCCAGACATATTTTAACAAATGGTCTAAGTACAAGGATCTAGTAGTAGTTGCAAATGCCAAGAGAGATAGAGCGGTCGTAAGTATTATCACTTTCAAACAATATTTTTTGTTAATTTTAAGTTTTCTTATTTTAGTAATATGTTTAATTGACATCACTTTTTTGGTGCAGTTGAAATATAAAAATTTGAAGAGTCAAGCAAAGGTTTTCCAAGTTCACTTGGAAACCACAAAGAGCAGTTTATCCGCAGCGAAGAATTTAAAGGAAAATATTGTTTTGGTTAACAAACAAAATAATAAACTGAAGTGGATAATTAAAGAGCATGGATTTGAACCTGAAATTTTATTCAAAACCAAGGTAGCTGCTGATCCAAATTTTTTATCCCATGTTGATGCGACAAAGCAAGAAGAAAGAATTATAAAGAATCTAGATAGTGTTACGGAATATCTCATAAGGTCTGGTATTATTCCTTCCATTGGGGAAAGGGGTAAAGGCAGAGAAGCCATTGGGGAAAGGAGTATAAGATTGGAAGCCATATAGGAAAGGGGTACAAAAAATTGAGGGTTGAAAAATTTCATTATTGAGCGTGGAAACTTGAAAAATAGAATCTATATTTGAAAATTTGAAACATTAAATGCGATGGTCATTGTTGACAATTTTTGCACTTGTGCAAAAATGGGCAACTCGAAACTTCATTGTTATGATGAAATTCATGGTGAAGTACACCTAAGCTAAGGAAGTTTTGATGTTATTAGTTACTGTTGAATTAATTAATGATTAAGTGAAATCTGCAGCTATATGTGCTGTTACAAAACATAACAGATCACATAGTCTGCAATTTCATGATACCTTCAGGAAAATAACACAAATGTCCCGAAGGACAGTTGTGTTGTCTTGATGAAGACACCGAATTATAGAGTAGGTGAAGTGTTGAGTTTTGGGACAGCAAACATAAGTGTAGATTACAGAAATCAGAGTTCATTACTGAATGTTACAGGTTCTCATTAATGTTTCTTTCCTTCATGATTAAGACATTAAATTATGTTACTGAGTTGTTTAGTTCATCATACACTCCATTCAGAAGCTTGAAATGCAAAAGTAAATACACAACGAGTTTTTATAATTCAATGTTTTATTCACGAGGAAGGTTAAATGTTTCCCACATAGGCTGTGGGATGTGACTGAAAAAGGAAAGTACATATACTGAAGTAAGAGGTACACATGTATGAAATAGAAAGAAAAGGAGTATGAGTGAACCATTAACTTTGTATATTTTTCGTTGTGTAGAGCATCTCCTTGCCAGCTCCTTTCACCCTCAAGGCATGGTACCTGAAAAAGAAAAATAAGGAAATCATCAATAAAGAGCTGAGGGTTAATCCATATTCCTACACTGTTCTAATTAGTGCATATGGATCTCTAAGAAAAAATGAGATATAGCTTTCTCAAAGATCAAATTTCATAGCTCACTCAAAAATTAGAAATAGAAAAGAGAATAAGGAACATGGACATAAGAGAGGCCAAAAAGCCTAAGTATTTTCTAACTATTTTCTTAAGTGTGCAGGTACAGGTTGCAGCCAAGAAGTAAGAAGCATATACAATGCTGAAAAAGAAGACCAATGTAGCTAAAATTCAGATATTTCCTACAAATGGAAGAGGATCACAATACTACAGAACAAAGAATATTCTTGCAGACTGAAGGTACATTTTCTGGAGATTTCAAATCAAAGAAAAGGAATTTTGGGAAAAATTTGACAGGGCTTTGCCATGAAAAATCAACATTTCAGATTTTCCAACATGCTAGAAATGTTACTATAAAGGGAATAAAACATCTATGTGAAAGAAACAAAGTAACATAAATCTTAACAAGCATTTGAATCAAGGCTTATGCCTAAAAAATAGCAGCAAAATAGATGAACTACTTGTAATTTCCAGAAAGTACATACAAGATTCATGGTTACATAACCAGAAGCAGATAAAGTGCACAAAATGCTATAGTATAGCTTCATAGCTAAAGATAATGCATGATTCACAGTTTTTACAAGTACAGTAAAATGCATAGTAGAACTTGAGTCACTCGACTAGCAAGGAAAAATAATAGAGCAAAAGAATGGGGTAAAAATGATTTCCAGTACCCTTATTAGAGGAGAAACACCCAAATCTAGGTTGCAATGTTTCAAAGCCAAAGATTGAAAAATATGCAGGTACAGATGTGGGAAAATGAGTTTTAAAACTCATAAATATCAATGTACAGGAAATCTAAAAGGGGCAAAAGTATAAACGGTCTAGATCTAAAGGGGATTCCTTATAAAGACAAGTACCAAGTAAACATATCTTGGAATATTACTCGGAACACAAACTCGGTGGGTATTAATGGTCAAATCAAATCAGATAAGTGTGGAACTTAAGATAATGTGAAGTGAATCACAAAATTTCAGAAAACATTATACCCCTCAAGAACATATAGTAGAATCAAAAGGAATGAAGGATTTCGAGTAATCATATCAATAAACATTCTATCTGGCAAGTTTTGAGCAAATAAGAATACCCATTTAGTAATCAGAATACAAGATCAGACAGAAAAACTTCGAGTTAAAATGCATACACATCTACTTTGAGGAAATATTCGAGTATTTCAGAAGTTAACACTCCCATTTAAACCAATCAGTCTCAAATTGCAGTATAGAGAGAAAAGATACAGATCCTGGTTCTAATCCAAAAACCCATTAATGGGTACTAAAATCAGAGTGGGAAATAAGTACTTACTGGTTAAATCAAAGTTGAGAAAACCCTCAAATGATCATAGAACAAGTTTCAAATCAAAGACCGATGTTGCCCCAAAGATCACAAAATATGCAAAGAAGGATAAAAACATCAGTATCTTGAAGGACTAAATGGAAATGATGAAGTGATTACAACACTCAGAGATCAAAAACTTACCGACCTCATCAAACAGTGATGCCAGTTGCACAACCGAGCTCACAAAGAAGAAAATTTATGGCCAAGACAACATGCAGAGATCTCTTTTAAAGAAAATAATTCAAAGCTCGGGATGAGCAATATACAGTCGGGAAATCACATGAGCTTGAACCCACGAAAATGGCAGAAAACACCCATAACTACCTTGTTGAGAGAACTCTTATAGAGTAGAAAAATAAAAAGATACATGCATAGGGCTTTAAAAAATTGAACCATCAGAGTCTGAAAAAAAATAACGGTGGCTACCTTCACATTCCCACACAGAGAGCTCAAAAATAAGAAGAATGGCTATGAATATACTAGATACAAAGTCACAAAGGCCCCGCAGGCTAGGGAAATGCTTAAAGCCAAGCTCGAATGCTCAGAATAATGGCGTAAATTTTTTTTTCCAAGGCTTCACCCGCATCACTAAAAACCAAATGAAGTGATCATTATGGGTCAAGGTCCCCTTTATCATGCAAACTCAAGAGATGAGTTAACAGGACTCAACCATGGTTGAATCATCGATGATCAGAAATCATCAAGGACACAGATCAATGCTCGAGAATCGATCTCCAAGTTCAAAGCAAACCATGGTTCAAGCCATTAAACACATTTATCACATGTCAAAAACCCTAAAATCATGCTTCATAGATCAACGATAGAAAATTAACAGGTACAGAGATCAATGTTCCCAAATGGTTCATCAAAATCAAGGCAAAAATTTTCCAATCAAAATGGCAGTTGATTGACCAATTTACCAAAATTTCAAATTATAAAACTTTCATCCAGGCAGGCCCAAGAAGGACACGACAAGGATACATGTCATCACCACAACAGAAGTGGAAAAGTGGAGGCCGGGGGTATTTTAAGTTTGAAACCTTTTGTAAAAAAGTTAAAAGTTCCAAAAATTTCCTGCAAGCCCGAGCCTCCACGATGAGAATGCCACCAAAAATCAATTAAAAGGTTGAATCATCATGTAGAAGGGGCCAGCCCACGTATCCATCATAAAATCATTACAATGATCTCCAAGGTCCAACTATAGTCCAAACTCCAAATAATGCAAAAACCGACCCAATTATGTTGTGCAATGATCACCGAAAAGGTAAAATTTTAAACTATATTCTTTCAAATACAAAGGCCGACACGTATATACATGTATGTATTTATCAAAGGTGGCAGAGACTAAAGTATGATGGCATGTATATTTGCTAAGTCCACAAGAGTGGCCAAACTCAGTTGAAGACAATTGTATGAATCAGAGGTGGTCCCCATTGAGAGGTGAATAATTTTGCTAAAGTATTGGAGATCAAAAGTGTTTATTTTCTTGCAGAGGAGTGTTTTGCATGTGATCACTAGAAGACATAACAAGTGTCAACATCAGAGACAAAGGTGGTCCCAATCAGGATAGATATTTGGATGAATTATTTTGCAAAGTATTGCAATTAATGTAATTTATTTTTACTCAATACACAAGAGTATTTTTGCATGCCTTCACAACAGGACAAAATAGAGAAGAAGACAAAGTTGTATGTTCATGGAGAGAGACTTGCCTAGCAAATAATCTTATTTTCTAGCAAATTATTCACCCTTCTTTCTTAAAAATAGATCAGTCAACTTCAGCTTTGACCAATTGTAATCAAGGCTATTAAATGCCTATTTGTAATTGCATGCTCTATTTTTATTCCTTTATCTATTATTAAAATAAAGGATAAAAATGGGATGCATGGTTGAGTATAAGCGTTAGGATATTTTTAGGAAGAAGGTGAACTTTATTTTTCTATATATTGTGTGCCTTTACAAAGCACAGGGGGGAGAAGGTCTAGAGGAGTTTTTGGATATAGGAGTACTGAAGTAAATTTTTCTAGTTTTTCCCTCTTAGTGTGAAGTATTTTATGCCTTTCCAAGTTATTTTGCAGTCTTGTGTATGTTTCTATTAGTCTTGTGAATGCAAATTCCCTGATCAATCATCTTACCCTGCTGCAAATTTAGTCCTTTTTGCTTAATTTTAATGTGCATGTTAACTTAATAGTACTGTTGTGATTCTCCCTCAATATAATCAAGTGTTTTTCCCTTAGATATTCTACAGAAAAACTATTGGTTCGTGCATAAAAAATCCTTCCCAAATCAGTTGTGCATATACTCAGTCAAAGCCCTCATATTAATTTGGTGTATCACCTCAGTTTTAATTATTTTCCAGTCATCTTCTACTCTCAAACTCCCAGAAATCAGTTTAGGATACACCAATAAGGAACCGGCCTTGATACCGGAGACTCACCTCAAAATAGGTATACCCACAGACCTGAGGTGTTTCCATTGTATCTACAAAAGAGAGAGATCAAATTTTTACAAACTTAGAAAACCTGCAGCCATCTCTCTACAGGGTGCACTTTCAAGAGATAATAGTCATGGCATTTGAATTTTATTATCTGGATTTAAAATTTGAAACTTGAATGTGATAGCCTTTGAAAATTTGAAATACTATATAATATTTAATTTTATAACTTCCTATATATTATGTATAGAATTTCTAGATTGTATATGGTGTTTATGTTTCTTCTCTACTTGTAATGATGATTGCATTAGATGTGGATGATGACATTAGAATAGAATCATAGTCTAATAGATATGGATTATCATGAATTGTATGTGGACGTAGATTTAGCTTCAAGCACGATCATGGAATCTGGATGATGATAATGGATAATTATTTTAAGAAAATTTGGAATGTAGTACGATAGAGACATTTAAACGTTCTCAAAATCTTCTTCTCTATACTTGTAATGATATGATGACATTAGAATGGATATCTATGATGATGAATGATGATAATGGATAATTATTTAAAAAAAATGGAATGTGTTAGGACAGAGACATTTCTACACATTTAAAATAGATAAATAATTGTTTTAATAGTAATTAGAGTGTCAGGATTATGATAATGATATGATGAATTTAATAATAATTGGAGTGTCAAGATTATGATATGATAATGATATGATATATATGGATGATGATGAATTTTATGTGGACATAGATTTAGCTTAAGCATGATCGTGGATGATGAATTGTATAATGGATCGTGGATTATGAATTGTATAATATGGAAAAATCTTCCTCTCTTTGTAAAATTTGATTGTGTGATTTTATCCCACAAAGTTTAAAAAATATATCAAAGCATTTTGCAAATATAAAAATAAATTAAACATAATTGTAAAAAATCAAGAAATGTCATATGATAGGGTTTAAGTTACCTCTAGTGTTTTAGATGGCTGTGATATCATCCTTCGTAGTGTGCTAGATCTTTGATTTAAGAAAACTCAACATGAGAAATGGATTAGCAGATAGATGGGTGAGTTTCCTGACATTGTCATTCCTGAGAAGCGCGAGCTTCCTCGGATGGATGTCAACCCACGTTTTCAAATAAACAAGATGAAATAATTGTATTTAAATAAATGTAAATATATATACCTGTAACATCTTTAATGATAACAAGAGCTGAAACAAAATTTAAGGTGACAAAAAATAAAAGTAAGGTGAAGGAGATACCTATTTAAAGTTGAAACAATTCATTATCAATAGCTTCTTCAAACTTGATGTTCTCTTCTGTAGAGTGTGATGATGCACCAATTCCACTCTCATCATTGGGAACAATTGTACTTGTAGCTGTATTATTCACACCTCTTCTTTCGCAAAGGGAATTCCAATGCGTAACTACTCTGTCGAAATGAAAGGTTTCCATGGAGTAGCGAGATACATAACACCTCATGTAACTTTCCAAATTTTTATCCAACCTGTTTCTTAGTTTTAATTTTATAAATGATAAAGCACTGAAAACCCTTTCATCCTCCACAGACCCCAAAATAATTATTTGGCATAGTTCATATAATCTGAAATATTCACTGACATCTTCCTGTAATATATAACTTTGATTTCCAGAAGCCTCTTCATAAATTTTGTAATAGTACCACTTTCATGGTTTTGGATTTGAGGATAGAGGCTAAAATTGAAGAAAAATTGTATCATGCAACAAACCGTTGATGGGAGACTGAAATAAATCAACATTTAGGAAATGGGTTTGAAGTCAGAGAGGTAGCCCGTAGAACTATGAAGCTCTTTGTGAAATGGTTCTACTATTGACTATCCACCATGGATTTATGGAACAGGATGGAAGACAATAGGATTCCCTTGCACGATACCTCCTACAGTATCTACAGAAATTAGGATCCAACAAGACAACCATTGCTTCAATGAATTGAGTATCTAGGAGAGGAGATACAAGATCAAATAATTTTCTTGAAATGAACATCAAAATTCTAAATTTTTCCATAAGCTTTATTCAAGGAAAAGCAACGATAACATTGTCAAAGACCTTACGTGTCATGTCGAACATCTTCTGATTCAGAATCAAAGTAATGACACTAAGCCGATAGAATGCATAGAATATGTAGAGGTACGGGAACAAGGATTAATTTGAAGGTGATGGAGAGGTGATAGTGGATAGGAAACGCGCGCGAATAGTTACAAGGACTAATTCAACATCTTATCCATTTTCATGATTATGGGCTATTTTTTGAGATAGCGTGTGGAGCACACACTGGGCTAGAGATCTTGCGTGACACACAACTACTATTTTGGGAAGAGTTTATACTAAGTGCATTGACATACCAGTTTGAATTAATAATAGATATTAGTAAATGCCAATTAACTATGAGAGATTTATCTATTGGCACATGTGTATGCTGTGCCTATTATTGTAAAGATCTGCATGCAACTATTTTCAGCATGCGAACCTATTTTGGGAATGTCTCATAAATCAGTGAAACTGAACAACAAGTCCCTCACCCTTATAAGCTTCATGTATTGATACTATGTGCATTAAGAGGGAGATGACATATTGTAGAGTTACTGCTGTCAGACTCTGCATGCGAGTTCATACAACTTATGATACTATTTCATCTGTAAGAAGCTTTTAGAATATTTACTTCCATCTGTAATTCCAATGGCAAATGTATCTGGGTGAACTCAATGGTGTTAAACATCGATTGTAAGTGGTTGCTTACCATGGTTGATTCATTAAGTTTATCGTTTGACTCATGATTCTTCTAAGTTCTAGATCTAGACATATTCATATGTGGAATGTTTATGTTATTTATACGATATGAATGCATTATATCTTCGTCATGTTCACATCTTGACATTGGTAGCAACTCTAAGGAGGGGTCTAGTACCTTTGTACACTTTGGGTGAGCAATCCTAGTCGGTGAGGCTGCAGTGATAGATGTCAGCATCTGCTCTGACGCATACCAACTTCGGGGGTAAATTCATAGGTTGCAGTCATTCCAAAAATATGTTTCAAATGAGAAACAACTATTTTCAATTGTTTTAGGATGGTTCGTGATGACAGATGTCAACCGGTTTCATAACACCCAGTAGATCAAGTGTCCTTATAGGAGTTTGATAAAATATAGACTATAAGACAGAGTACGACATGAAGTGTTTTCAGAACTGGATCTGTCAGTTTAACGCAATTGCACAAGAGAGATGAAACTTTGATTTTTTTACATTCTATATGAAATCTTCCTTCTGTATGATCGAAAGGCATTCTTTGCTATCTTCCCAGGTCCACTACTGTTAGACCAAGTGAGACTAGTTGGTTATGTGTCTAACATACAACTAGATTGGTATTGCAAAACTTTGAAATCTAGGAAACATGAATAATTTCAGGCTTCCTTTATGATATAATTTTATTTGGACATAAAGTTGTGGATACTGTATGAGTTCTATGGCATCTTGAATTGTATATATTCTAGAGTTACTCAATTTTTGACTGTGATCGTTCTTACCTTTTCGAAGGTAGATGAGTTAAATTTTTTACGTTATCCCATGGAAACCTCATAATACAAGGCGTATTCCACATAGTAATGAATTCTTTTTCATGATAACCCTAAACTGTGGAAGAAAAAATGATTTGCTAGCTAAACCTGCACCACTGTTACATGGGGGAAATATGTAGGATTGGTCCACAATGTTTTTCTATAGTGTCTAGCTAATAACATTTGCAATTTTTTGAAGAAAGGCGGATTTCCACAGTACATATGAGGCACGTGAGAGGGAGGTAGAGAAGCAACATGAAATCTGCAGAGTAGATGGTATTGAGGAGAGAGATGGCTAAACATGAAGGATTTGGCAGCTCACATCAGAAGGCATGGATACAGAGCATCCCAATGAACTCCCCATGTTCATTGTTTGAAATCATGACAATGAACCCTCCTTGAGCCTCACAAGGAATTTTGCCCCATATCAGAGATGACCTGGTTTCCTCTTTCGGGAACGCAAAATCTGAATTTGATTCCTAGAAACCTAGCCCTTGTGCTTGGTATTTCTATGTATGATATGTTGATGCACAAGTAGTCAGCAAGCTAATTTAGGCATCAATAGAGTCAGGAGTAAGACATCTCAAATAGTATGCAAATCTTCAAGATGGCAGGGAATAATTTCTTCGTAGGTGTTTGGAGGTAATTGTTTAATACTATGTAGAATGCATGTCCACCTCAGAATGTGAGCGTAGATAATTTTGGAATCACTTATGGGAGTGGTACCACCTCACATACCATAGGGATTTAGTTCAGTAATACTGTTAGGACACAAGGAAGTACATATTCTAGTATGCTTATGGCTACAGGAGGAGGATTAGGGGCTATATGTGGTTCTAGTTCTGGTGAATCTGGTGGTTCTGGATCAGGTGGGAAGGGGTCCACACCAACCCTAGAATATTTACATGGAGATGGCTCTCCATATTCTAGAGTATAGGGGCATATAAGATACTGTTGAGCATGTGCACATGTGTGAGATAATGTGTCATGCGTCAACTATATCGTTATCGTGTGTCAATAGCTAGCCCCCTTTTCATGCATCTGCAATGCCTCATTATCACACATCAACAACAAACCCCTTGTCGTGCATCTACAATACCTCTTTGTTGCACGTCAACTATATCCCTATCGTGCATCAATAATTAACCCACTTTTCACGCGTCTGCAATACCTTCTTGTCGTGCATCAACTATATCCTATCGTGTGTCAACAACAAACCCCCTTGTCACACATCTACAATACCTCCTTTTCACGCATCAACAACAAACCCCCTTTTTTCGCGTATCACAGTAGCCCCCTTTTTGTGCGTTTGTAATATCTCCTTGTCACACGTTAACTATATCCCATCGCGCATCAACAACTAACCCCTTTTTCATGTGTTGACAAATTCAATGGTTTGTGTGTCATTAAATATCATTTGTCACCCAACTCTAAACTACTAACAAGATAACAATAATCTCTGGTGCTTAAAGTATGTGATTTCAAAGTATTGGTAAGCTACTGGTGGCAGTACCATAGTATACTACCCGGCGAATCACCTAGGTTTTATAGGATATGTTTTCAAATGTAGGTGAATCCGACCCCAAAAACAATATATACTATAAATTTTAGGCAAATAGCACACCGACCCGCTCCGAAAAAATCACCATTTCAAATTTTCCTAAAATGAATTTTTTGCCATATTACAAGTATTCACCACTAAAATTATCCCTGTTGATTGGTCAGATCCATGATGCTATAGAAATTGGGGTACGACAGACAAGTGTAACAAATAGTTCTAAAAAAAAGAATGAGCACCAAGATCGGGATCACAATCAACCACGTTATGACAGAAATGAAGGGCATTTTAAAGGAGGTCATGACAGAGGCCAAAGATATCACGATGGATTCAGAGGATGAGGCCGTGGTGGTGGGAGAAAAGTGAGTTCCCTTGCAGAAAACCGTTATACATGTGGATCTCTTGATCACTATAGTGTGAATGCCCTAAAATATTACATGTTCTTTTTACAGAAAGAACCATGGTTATGATGAGTGCCCGAACTTATATGAGCATCTAAGTAAGCAACATAAACAAGAAAACAAAGGTGTAGGGATGGTTAGGATATAACCCAATGTGGACAATCAATGGATGTCCAAGTTGTTGGTAGAGTATGAAGAGTTTCAAGTGAAGATCATGACCTACACTGAGGCTGCACAAGCTAGGGAAGCATTGCAGATGAAATTGACCATCACTAAAGAATAAGTTATTAATGCACGATACCCAGATCCTACCTATCAGAAGGAGGTTTATCAGGAAACCATGGAAGTTCTAAGGAATCTTCAGGGTGAGATATAGTACTTAAAGGAGCATGGAAAAGAAAAATCATCAGAGATGGTCCAAACTGATATAGATGACTTGAGGGAGATGTGTGTAAAATACTGCGCCAGGAAAATCATCATTCCATTGTTAGGGATTGGTTAAAAGGAAACACTCTGATGCGTAAGTACTAAGACTGGATGAAAGATCCTACATACAAATCTTCCCCCCTCATAGCCTAGATTATGACAAGGAAATCACTATGAATGTTGTTGTGGATGGGTGGTTATTGAGTAATATACTGATTGATACAGGCATGGAAGTCAATGTTCTTACCTTGGATGCATGGGTACAAATGGGAAGACCCCCATTGCAACCATCCTCTAATGTATTATTCATGGCTAATCGGACTAAGGCCACTCCCATCGGAGTTTTGAAAGATGCATCCATTACCATACAAGGAGCCAAGTTCACTGGAGACTTTGAAGTTTTAGCACTGGCAAAGTCGGATAGCTTCCCAGCTCTATTGGGGCCTCCTTGGTGCTATGTAAATAATGTTGATCTTTCGGTTCAACAAGGGCTATATCAGTTTTGAAAACAAAGAGAGGAAAGAGTTATTATCCCTTTGACAGATGGAAAATATGTGCCCTATGTAGAGCCCTTAAGTGAAGAAGATCTAAATAGGATTTATGTACGCACCATCCGAGACCTAGAGATGATTGAACCAACCAAAGAAGGACTAATTCAGTGGGAGGATGTTGTCTATTAGCGATACTATAAGTGTTTCTTGTGATAATTGGGCTTATAGCACTTATGAGTTAGTAGGGCGTGAAGTAAAGAGCATATTTCCTCGAAGCATAAAATCATGTTTTGTCAGGAGGATAGGAAACAATTCAGTACCTTGTTACACAGGAGAAGGGGATCCCATGGTATTCTTGCATTCCATGGAAGAACAATGGATAGACCCACTTGAAAGAATAACTATGCTAGCATATACACTACATGGGACAACATCACGCTGGTGGGTGACCCACACGGATAATCTTGTCAGATGGATTGAAATTGGGATTGCTCTTACTACTAGGTTCTTCAGGAGAAATGCACCTACTCAAATCAGTACTTATCACAATAACCACCCTGTTCATCACCACTTTCAGAAGTGTGAGAGACTCTAGACAGAAGGGCAGGAAGCTTTACCACCTTCGCTATGGGTGCACAAGTTTTATTCCACTTTACAAGGTTGTGCATGCACTTGGTATGTGTATGTAGAACTCCATACAGAAACTGGAAATTGGTAGAATTTAATTGTGGGAATGACCCAAACATTTGACTTCTTCTCTACAAATCCTTCGGTGGAATAATCATTGAAAGTCATAAAGCGCTTAACTATGTGGGAAAATATTATTACAAGGTATGGATGTCCTTTGAGTTTGACCAGTGATAGGGGCACACATTTTCTTAATGAGACAATCAAAATTTTATTGGATGAGTTCATGATTGCACACCATAAGACTACACCCTATCATCCTCAGGAAAATGGAACTGCTGAGGCTTTCAAAAAAAAATTGAGCCAGACATTGACAAAAAATTATGATGTTGGAAGAAAGGATTGGGATGATAAAGTATCTGTAATACCTTGGGCATATTGAACAACATATAAAGAGGTGAACAAAGCCACACCATTTCAGTTAGTGTTTTTGGCCATAAAAGCATTCTTCCTATAGAATTTATGTTACCTTCTTTGCGTATTACACACACTGCTGGGTCTAGCTGATGAGAAAAGCTTTAGAAGAATGGATTGAAAAGATAATTAAGTTGGATGAGTGATGAGCCCATAACACGTTGGAGTCAGAAGCAAAAAGAAAAGGCCAGGCAGAAAGCATGGCATGACAGGCAAATAAGGGATAAAAAGTTGAGATTGGACAAATGGTACTTCTCTATGACTCTAAGTTCTTGTGCCATCCAGAAAACTTAAGGTACATTGGTTGGGGCCGTATGTTATCACTTACATCCTTGAAACAGGCACTTTCCAGTTAGAAGCACTTGATGGAACACATGGATACCCGGTTACTTTAAACGGAGTAGGCTGAAGCCCTACTATAAATAAGTCTTCTTGGGTTTGTAATAAGGTAGTATTGCCATTTAGATTAGGTTTTCAATTCTATTTTATTCCTTAATGTGTGTTCCTTCTTTGTCACTATGCTTTTTTCAATTTATTTAGTGTGTTGTGAAATAAACACGCTTGCATGCATGAAGATAATTACTACATGAAGCATGTTTACGTGCAGAGGACTGCACATACTTTTAGTGAGGGTGGTTGTCTATATCTAGGTACAAGATTGTGGGAATTGAAAGGTAAAAGGAATAAGCGTGCTACGAGTGATCTTCAAGTCAAAGGATAGCTTCTAAAAAGTGACCAAAGATGAAGATGAATGAAGGAACAATATAACACGAGTTAAGTAGAGGCCATGGACAACTACCAGTAGAAGGTGCAATGATGAGGTACTCTATGCGCAAGGAAGCGCACTAAAAGAGAATTATGTGACCAGAATGGTAGGAAGGTGTGCTAGAAGGTTATTGCTGAGGAACATGAGGATGTAACGCACAGGAAATGAATGTAATTGGTTAATTAATGAGAGGATATTTGGTAAGTGAGGGAGCAATGAATGCAACAAAATTTTAAAAATCTATATAAGGATGAGATGTGAGTTCATTTTTACCCATTGTGATTACGAGAATTTGAAAAAGGAGCCAAGTGTGAAGAGCTAAGTGATTGAATTGAGGTGTGAGACATGTGTATAGCCATTCATGACGAAGAGGATCTTGTGCGTAGAAAAGATCTTACATCCCTGGTGGTGAAGGGTTTGAGTGAAGAAAGGTGATAGAGAGGAGCTAGGGCACATGATTTCACTTAGGGCACATTGAATCAAGCTAGGGTTTGCTTTGCACATTATAGAATTCAAGAGGTAAGGATCTACAAAGGATTGCAAGGTAGAAATGGCACCCAAGAAAGCAGTTGTAGCAGGAGTGAAGGGAAAGAAAAAGGTGGTAGAAGAATAAGAAGAGATGGCTCCCGAAAGAAATTTTTCTGAGATGCAATATCCATAGGGGTTTATCGTCAGGCTAGGAGTGGGATTCTCACATACGGAAAAGTAAGGTGAGTGAATACAATCACTATACCATAAAAAATAATAAGGATTTTGATGCACGTTGTTAAACACAAAGATGAATAAATGCATAGGCAGAAGACATGTCGGTGTACAATGATGCTAGCAAGAAGCTCTTGACAGAAGATAGGTGTTTACCAACTATATGAACTCCCTTACTTCGATAAATATGAGCCCTTGTACTAATGGCTCATGAGTAGAGTGCACGAAGATTTTTTCTACTTTACAGGTCGTAGAGTCAGAATTCCAACCACACTGCTCATCTCTACAGTAACAGGGTTGAAAGGCATGGGAGCTGATTTGAAGAGATGATCTAACATACAATACCACAATCATTGGATACTAAAAAGGAACTGGGGTACACAAAGGGTTTGCGCGGTATGGAAATCGATAAACTAAAGAAGTATCCATTTGTGTAAGCAACCACACATCCTTATTACAAAGCTAAATGACCAGGAAAGGTGGTCACAAGTGAACACCATGTAGTTGCACATGTTGCCAAAAGAAGATGTCTCAAATCGGTTAGTCTACAATATTTCAGTGTTATATTGCAAAAACTATTATTGAAGAAGCACACATAGTAAGAAAGATCAGCTTTGGATCTGTTTTGTTATCGCTAGATGTTCATAGAGATCGGAGTACCTAATGGACCGAAGGAGAAGATATGGAAGTATCCAATGGAACAAAAGTCACCTACAGAATGCTTCAAGAAGTACTTGTGTGAGGGATCTATGACAGAGTAGGTCAAGCAAAGGGCTGAGAAGTGGTTATGATAGGCTTTGGGCGGCTTTTGAGGAAGAATGGTACATCCCCAAAGACTTGCCTTCAGTGGTTGGAAAGATGGTCCAGTTCATTGTATACCAACATTTCTGTATAGCATGGTTTTCCATGAAGGATGGAGCATGGAGCCCTTGGTGTAAGTTTCCATATGCTGTCATAGCAAGGTACTTCTTAGCGTCGGTACACAGGTTCACAAATGTGCGGTTGGACTGACATTCAATGTGGATAAGGTAGATTGTGACTACCACACACTAAGGAAGAAATATGTGTATCCAGGATGGGGTGCATATATTGAAAGGCTCATTTCAGATGTATTGAGCATTAAACCAGTAAGTTTGGTTGTGGGGAGATTTGGAGCAGCACTACTGGTGTACCTTCAACTGAAGCCCAAGTTGGAGAATAACAAGTATGGAGAATGAGTTCACACTCCCAGGGCACCAAAGGGTAAGCATACCATGGAGAACATTCCCAGTGCCTAAAAACCCACAGAGACAATTGAAGTGGAGGATGAGGAGGATGAGGAGAGATGAGTGCAAGATAGTGGTGGGTTGGAACATAGAGGTAGAAGACATCCTATGAATAAGGATGAAGCTGAGCACGCAACTACACCACCTCAGCCACAAGAGGGGGATGATGAGGACTTGGATAGTCCAAGGAGAGCACCGATTTAAGAGAGTGTTCAGAGAACAAGGACCCAAGGTGCTACTCAAAATAGTGCATATCACCCAACTCTCTCCACAAAAAGCAGCCTAATTGTGGCAGCCTTGTCCATATTCCACCTTGCCAAATCTATTGAGACTTTAACCAATGTATTTCTCACTTGTTCATTTGACATAATAGTAGGATTTACTTTTATGTGTCTAGCTTGAGGTGTCTTTTTCAACATCCTCAACATGTATGACTCTTCACACACATCAACATCTGGTTCATCCATGTGTGTGTGCATCGACCATGATAATTGATTTTTGGTGTGTACTGTTGCCATATCTTCATTCATTAATTCCCAGCCATATAATTCATTTTATGTCAGTGTGCTCTGGAAATAGGCACAGACAATTTTACCTGCGTCCTTAGCATAACCCATGGGTTGGTGGAATGTGCTCTCCACTTGTTCTTCTTGACCTAGGCTACTTAGGAACTCGAGCCTCTAGATTTGGAACTTGTGTTCCCATGTCCTGAGAAGTCTCTATAGCTGTCTCATCTGTTCTCTTTTATTCCTCTTCTCCTTCCTTCATTTCTTCACCTTGCTATCCTTCAATGTTCTCAGGAGGTGTAGGAGAATTAGGTACGATTTCCTCTGACTCTTCTGCTTCCTCATTCAATTTTAGTTTCCTCCTTCTTTCATGGTTGGCTCCTTTTGTGGAGAGAGTTTGGGTGATCTTCTCTCACTCTCTTAAATTTGTGCTCTCCGTGGACTGCATCTAAGTCCTCTTCATCCCCCTCTTGTGGCTGAGGTGGTTTAGTTGCATGCTCAACTTCATCCTTATTCATAGGATGTCTTCTACCTCTATTCTCGAAACCCCCACTATCTTCACACTCATCCTCCTCATCCTCCACTTCAATTGTCTCTATGGGTTTAGGCGTTGGGATGTTCTCCATGGTATGGTTATCCTTCGGTGGCCCTGGGAGCATGAAATCATTCTCAATGTACTTGTTATTCTCCAACTTGGCCTTCAGTTGAAGGTACATTAGTACTGTTCCAATATCTCCCACAGTGAAACTTACTAGTTTAATGCTCAATACATATGTGATGATCCTTTCAATATATGCACCCCATCCTGGATACATATATTTCTTCCTTAGCATGTGGTAGTCACAATCTACCTTATCCACATTGAATGTTAGTCGTCACACATCTGAGAACCTGTGTACTGACACCTAGAAGTACCTTGCTATGAAGGCATATGGTAACTTATACCAAGGGCTCCATGCTCCATCTATCCTGACTAACTATACTATGAAAAACTTCTAGTATATAGTGAACTAAAATGCCTTTTCCAACCATCAAAGGCAAGACCTTGGGGATGTACCATTCTTCTTAAAATGTCGTGTGGAGCCTATCATACCATTTCTCAGCCCTTTGCTTGACTGGTTCTTTCATAGATCCTTCACAGAGGTATTTGTTGAACTGCTCCGCTGGTGACTTATGCTCCATGGGATACTCCCATATCTTCTCTTTTGGTCCATCATGTACTCCAATCTCCATGAACACTAGTGACAATAGAACAGATCCAAAGCTGATCTTTCCTCTTGTGCACGCTTCTTCAACAATAGTTTCTACAATGTAGCCTGAAATATTGTAGACTACCCCTTCGGACATTCTCTTCACAACATTCAGCCACATGGTGTTCATTTGTGACCACCTTTCTTGGTCATTTAGATTTGTCACAAGGTGTGTGGCTACCTACACAACTCGATACTTCTTCAGTTTATCGATGTCCATGCCGCACAGACCCTTTGTGTACCCCAACTCCTTTTTGGTCTCCAAGATTGTGGCCTTGTCTGTTAAATAATTCTTCAAATCTTCTCCTGTGCCCTTCAATCCTATTACCGTGGACATTACCGTGGCTGAAATTCTTGCTCTACGTCTTGCAAAATAGAAAAAATATTTGTGAACTTTGCTCATGAGCAACTAGTAAAAGGGCTCATATTTCCTGAAGAAAGGAAGCTTGTATAGCTGGTAAAATCCAATATTTTTCAAGAGCTTGTCGCCAACATCGTCATGCACTGGTATGTCTTCCGCCATGCATTTATTCATCTTTGTGTTAAGCAAGACATCAATATCCTTCTTATTATCTGTGTTACGGTGGTTGTACTCACTCACCTTGCTTCTCCTTATGTGATAATTCCACTCCTAGCCTATGATGACCCCTTCTAGATATTACATTTAAGAAAAATTGCTTTTGGGAGCCATCTCCTCTTCTTCTACGACCACCTTCTTCTTTCCCTTCACTCATGTTGTAAATTCTTTCTTGCTTGCCATTTCTACCTTGCAATCCTGTGTAAATACTCACTTATTGAATTTTACAATGTGTGAATCAAACCATAGCTTGATTCGGCATGCCCTAGGTCAAATTACGTACCCTCGCTCCTCTCTGTCACCTTTATTCACTCAAAACCTTCACCACTGGGGATGTAAGCTCTTTCTTTACACAAATATCTTTGTCACGACTGGCTACACACCTTTCGCACCTCAATTCGATCACTTAGCTCTTCGCACTTAGCTCCTTTTCAAACACTCTTAATCAAAATGGTAAAAATGAACTCGCATCCCATCCTTATATAAATTTTCAAATTTTTGATGCATTTATTACTCCCTCACCTACCAAATATCCTCTCATTAATTGACCAATTCCATTATTTCTGCACGGTACATCTTCACGCCCCAACTATAACCTTCTAGCACACCTTACTAACCTTTGGCCATATATTTTATTCAGTGCACTTCCTTGCACCTGAGTACCTTATCACTGCACCTTCTTCTGGTAGTTGTTATGGCCTCTACTTACCTCACGTTATACTGTCCCTTCATTCATCTCCATATTTGGTCACTTTTTAGAGGCAATCCTTTGAATTGAAAAGAACCTGTAGAATTTTATTCCTTTCACCTTTCAATTCTCACAATCTTGTACCTAGGTATCGACAAGCACCCCACACTAAAATTATGTGTAGTCCTCTGCACATAAACATGCTTCATATAGTAATTAGCTTCATCTACGCAAACACACTTATTACACAAGAACAATAACTAAATTTATAAAGCATAGCAACAATGAAGGAAACACATTAAGGAAATATAGAATTGAAAACCTAATCTAAATGGCAATACTACCTTATTAAAAACACCAAGAAGACTTATTTATATTAAGGCTTTAGCCTACTCCCGTTAAAGTAATCGGGTATCCATGTTCCATCAAGTGCTTATAATTGGTAGGTGCCTATTTCAAGGATGTAAGTGATAACATACAACCCCAACAAATGTACTTTAAGTTTTTTGTGATGGCACAAGAACTTATAGTCATAGAGAAGTACACATTGTCCAATCTCAATATTTTTATCCCTGATGTGCCTGTCATGCCATGCTTTCTGCCTGGCATTTTCTTGCTTCTGACTCCAACGTGTTATGGTTCAACACTCATCCAACTTAATTATCTTTTCAATCTGTTCTTTTAAATCTTTCTCATCAGCTAGACCTCCAGCGTGTACAATACGCAAAGAAGGTAACATAAATTCTATAAGAAGAAATACTTCTATGGAAAACACTAACTGAAATGGTGTGGATTTGTTCAATGTCTTCTATATAGTCCGATATGCCCAAAGTACTACAGATAATTTATCATCCCAATCCTTTCGTCCAAGATCATAGATTTTTGTCAATGTTTGGCTCAATTTTTTTTGAAATCCTTAGCAATTCCATTTTCCTGAGGATGATAGGGTGTAGTATTATGGTTTGTAATCATTAACTCATCCAATAAAATTATGTTTGTCTCATTAAGAAAATGTGTGCCTCTATCATTGGTCAAACTCAAAGGACATCCATACCTTGTAATAATATTTTCCCATAGAAACCAAGCTGTTGTAGCCATTGTACAGTCCTTTGTAGGTGCTGCTTCTACCCACCTCGTCAGATAGTTTTTGCAAGTTATGATGCATCGTGATCTAGTTCTCTGCGCAGCTGGTGAAATAAGACCCACAAAATCTATAGCCCATTTCTCAAATGGTTCTGCACTAGTAATAGGTCTAAGAGGCATTTCATCTTGTTGACCTGGTTTTCTAAGACATTGACAATGATCACATGCCTTACAAAATTCCTTATAATCTTTATATAAGGTCTCCCACCATAATCTAGCGAGTAGAATCTTACACGCTATGACACCACTAACATAGTGGCCACTTGTAATACCACTCACGCGTAATACCTCCTCGACCCAATTTGTATAAATTTAACTATAAGGTGTGGCATAAGTTGATTCTTCTCCAAGGATTTCATTCCTTCTGGTGCCATCCCTGCTGGTCATGTTCTAATACACAATCTCATCATCATATAAGGATTTCATTCCTTCTGATCCCTATTCGTAGAAAGACATCAATGTCCTCTAATTCTGATGACATGTGTTATAACCTATATAACTATGTATCTGGCCCTCAATTTCTTGTGCTTCTTCTCTTAACTATATTCTTGATAGATGATTTGGTCACTTTTATCTGACCACAATTGTGAAACCAAATTCTCAAAATAAGAGCACCCATTGACATATGCACTCTTATAAAATAGGTTTATTTACCAAATACTTCAATGCCATGTGATCTTTGTAAAAGAAAATTGTGTAGCTAGTAGGTACTCACCAGTGCATAGATCATTGAAAAATATTTGCGCTTTGTAGTTATGTAATTCTGTTCAGTAGGAGTGAAAATAGATAGGATGATCTACAATACCTTCTCCAAGTTGAGCCAACACCACACCAATGGCCATGCCAAAGGATTCAACATGTACATGAAATGGTTTGTCCCAAAAGGAAAATGTAGGCACGGTAGTAAGTTTCTCCTTCAATGTCTCGAATGCACGCTACTATTTTTCCCCAGTAGAATGTACCTTTCCCTTTCAAACTCTTCCAATGGCACGGAAAATTTGGCATATCATTTGATAAACTTTCTATAATATCCTATATGACCTAAAAATCCATGCACCTCACTTTGATTGGTAGGATCCCTTAGGCCTATAATGACTGCAACCTTTGCTGGATCAACCAACACACCCTCCTTGCAAATTATGTGTCCTAAAATTATCCCAAATGGTGTAGAAAATATGCACTTCTTGATGTTCAAAGAGATACTCAACTATCTACACATTTCAAACATAGAGCGCAGATTGTCACAATGATCCTTAACTAATCCTACACCATCAAATCGTATAAATATACCTGTAAGAAGTTTTGAAAAAATTCCTTCAATGCTTGGACAACTATGTGTGAAAATACAACAAGCACATTTTTCAGACCAAAAGGAATGACAGTATACGTGAAGCTACCCCATTCAATGGTAAATGTAGTCTTTTTCTGATCCTCCTAGGAAATTCGAACCTGATGATACCTAGAGAACCCATCTGTAAACTTTCGTGCCCTGCAACACCTTCAAATGTTTCCTCGAAATGGCGTAGGAAATGGATCAGTTACACATGTAGCATTCAACTCCCTATAGTTCACGCATATCATAATCCATCCAGCCTTCTTGATAACCACCATTGGACTAACCCATTCTGAATCATCAAGGGTGATAATCCCATACTTAAACATGTTATCAATCTCTTCTTTGACCATTTTTGCACAAATTGGGGTTCATCCTGTAGGGTCTCTTTCTTACTGAACACCCTCTTTAAGCTTTATTTTCATCCCTCCTAATGATTCATGCATATTAAGTTTAGGTACCCCCTAGGAAATAATTCCCTTTAGTAACTCTATGATTTTTGCCACTGTAGAGTTTGACAATAGTCTCTAATTATGGCTTCCTAAGTGGGTCACCCACCAGTCCAATACATGATGTTGTCCCATCCACTAAGTAGTGTATATGCATCGACCTCTGGTTCTTCATCTAGACGTGCTCCTAAGTCTTCTTTACCTAATAACTTCTGATTTGGCACTATCTCCCAGCATAGTTATTCTTTCTTTATCTTTTTAGGTTCTTGAAGGCACACGTGGTCATATCCATGGGTCTCATCCACTAAGTTGACCATTTTCCTTTCTCTTTCTCAAGGCATCCATTAAGTTCAATTCCATGGAGAAGAAGTCAAATGCATTCCCACAATTACTACCATGTTTCTGTATGGAGTTCCATACGCATACCAAGTGCATGCACAACCTTGTGTGGAATAAAACTTGTGCACCCATAGCGAAGGTGGTAAAGCTTCCTGCCCTTCTGTCCAGAGTTCTCACACTTCTGAAAGTGGTGATGAACAGGGTGGTTATTGTGATAAGTACTATTTGAGTAGGTGCATTTCTCCTGAAGAACCTAGTAGTAAGAGCAATCCCAATTTCAATCCATCTGACAAGATTATCCGTGTGGGTCACCCACCAGCGTGATGTTGTCCCATGTAGTGTATATGATAGCATAGTTATTCTTTCAAGTAGGTCTATCCATTGTTCTTCCATGGAATGCAAGAATACCTGGGATCCCCTTCTCCTGTGTAACAAGGTACTGAATTGTTTCCTATCCTCCTGACAAAACATGATTTTATGCTTCGAGGAAATATGCTCTTTACTTCACGCCCTACTAACTCATAAGTGCTATAAGCCCAATTATTGCAAGAAACACTTATAGTATCGCTAATAGACAACATCCTCCCACTGAATTAGTCCTTCTTTGGTTGGTTCAATCATCTCTAGGTCTCGGATGGTGTATACATAAATCCTATTTAGATCTTCTTCACTTAAGGGCTCTACATAGGGCACATATTTTCCATCTGTCAAAGGGATAATAACTCTTTCCTCTCTATTTTAAAAACTAATATAGCCCTTTTTGAACCGAATATCAACATTATTTACATAGAACCAAGGAGGCCCCAATAGAGCTGGGAATCTATCCGACTTTGCCAGTGCTAAACTTCAAAGTCTCCAGTGAACTTGGCTCCTTGTATGGTAATGGATGCATCCTTCAAAACTCCGATGGGAGTGGCCTTAGTCCGATTAGCCATGAATAATACATTAGAGGATGGCTACAATGGGGGCTTCCCATTTGTACCCATGCATCCAAGGTAAGGACATTGACTTCCATGCTTGTATCAATCAGTATAATACTCAATAACCACCCATCCAAAACAACATTCATAGTGATTTCCTTGTCATAATCTAGGCTATGAGGGGGAATATTCACATACAGGATCTACCGTCCTATCTTAGTACTTACGCTCGGAGTGTTTCCTTTTGAACAAATCCCTAACAGTGGAATGATGTTTTCCTGGCGTAGTATTTTACACATCTCCCTCAAGTCATCTATATCAGTTTGGACCATCTCTGATGATTTATTTTGCTCCTTTAAGTACTATATCTCACCCTGAATATTTCTTAGAACTTCCATTGTTTCCTGATAAACCTCCTTCTGATAGGTAGGATCTGGGTATCGTGCATTAATAACTTATTCTTTAGTGATGGTCAATTTCATCTGCAATGCTTCCCTAGCTTGTGCAGCCTCAGTGTAGGTCATGATCTTCACTTGAAACTCTTCATACTCTACCAACAACTTGGACATCCATTGATTGTCCACATTGGGTTATATCCTAACCATCCCTACACCTTTGTTTTCTTGTTTATGTTGCTTACTTAGATGCTCATATAAGTTCGGGCACTCATCATAACCATGGTTCTTTCTGTAAAAAGAACATGTAATATTTTTAGGGCATTCACACTTATAGTGATCAAGAGATCCACATGTATAACATGTTCTGCAAGGGAACTCACTTCTCCCACCACCATGGCCTCATCCTCTAAATCCACTGTGGTATCTTTGGCCTCTGTCATGACCTCCTTTAAAATTCCCTTCATTCCTGTCATAGCGTGGTTGATTTTGATCCTGATCTTGGTGGTCATTCTTTTTTTTAGAACTATTCATTAAAATTGTCTGCCGTACCCCAATGTCTATAGCATCATGGATCTAACCAATCAACAGGGATAATTTTAGTGGTGAATATTTGTAATATGGCGAAAAATTTCATTTTAGGAAAATTTGAAAAGGTGATTTTTTCAGAGTGGGTCGGTGTCCTGTTCACCTAAAATTTATAGTATATATATTTTTTGGGGTCGGATTCGCCTTCATTTGAAAACATCTCCTATAAAACCTAGGTGATTCGCTGGGTAGTATACTACGGTACTACCACCAGTAGCTTACCAATACTTTGAAATCACATACTCTAAGCACCAGAGATTATTGTTAGCTTGTTAGTAGTTTAGAGTTGGGTGACAAATGATATTTAATGACACACAAACCATTGAATTTGTCAACACATGAAAAAGGGGTTAGTTGTTGATGCGCGATGGGATATAGTTAACGTGTGACAAGGAGATATTACAAACGCACAAAAAGGGGGCTAGCTGTTGATACGCGAAAAGGGGGTTTGTTGTTGATGCGTGAAAAGGAGGTATTGTAGATGTGTGACAAGGGGGTTTGTTGTTGACACACGATAGGGATATAGTTGATGCGTGACAAGAAGGTATTGCAGACGCGTGAAAAGGGGGTTAATTGTTGATGAATGACAGGGATATAGTTGACGTGTAACAAGGAGGTATTGTAGATGCATGACAAGGGGTTTGTTGTTGACGTGTGACAATGAGGTATTGCAGATGCATGAAAAGGGGGTTAGCTGTTGACACACGATAGTGATATAGTTGACGCATGACAAGGAGGTATTGCAGATGCACGACAAGTGGGTTAGTTGTTGATGCATGATAGGGATATAGTTGACGCGTGACAAGGAGGTATTGCTGATGCATGACATGAATTTTATCTCTGATGTGCAACTTGGTTCTTTTGCTGACATAGGACTCTATTCAAAATAATGGAAGGTGCTAGTCCTCATAATGCGAAGACCCTAAAAGTAACTAAGAAATCTCAGAAGTCCCTGTTCAAGTATTTTGGAAAATCTACTGATACCGATATTGTTACTACCAATAACCATATAGCTGCCACCAAAAAGAATCAGAATACTGACTGTGTGGAAGGTAATATTGAGGTGGACATGCATTTTACACAGTATTTAACAAATGACACCTACGATAATATATTAGATCTTGAAGATATAACTGTTGAGATGTCAGATCCTGAAGATATTGTTTCTATTGGGGTGTAACCAGGAGCACATCAAGATATTACACATACAAATACTCATTAAAATGGAACACAAAAATCAAATTCAAATTCTGTTTCACGAAAGAGGAAACCAGGTGATAGTGATATTGCTCAAACTTCTACTAAAAAAAGTAAAACATTGAAAATGAACAAGAATATGTGGACCATTTGTAGGACATACAAGTTTTATTGGGCTGCCAAATTTCCATTTATCAAACCTATACAATCATTTAATTCAAAAGATATCCCATTTGAATGTACATGTACAATATGTATGTGGAAATTGGGAAAGCAACAAAAAATGCAAATGAAGATGGACACTATAGAAAAACATCATGAAAAACAATATTTGACTATAACGGGGGCGGATGGATAGAAAATCAAAACACACAGGTGGAAAACTGAAAAAGAATGCATGCATGTTAAATACTAGCATATTATGAAGTAGAGCAGAAAAAACGTAGACATCTTGTGGAAAAGGGAGGAACGATCACATCGCAAATTGGTAAGATGAATCAAACAAATCTACATGCAAAACTCATACAATTCTCTACTTTATTTCACATACTAAAGAAAGGAAGACCGATTTTGGATTTCCTCGATTTCAAAGTTTTGTATCAATATAATGGAATGTCAAACGTACCTCAGTCTCATTGGTCTGAAAGTAGTGGATGGGAAATGGAAAAATGCCTTTTGATGATAGAGAAGGAATATTTGAAAGAGAATGTAAAAAATCAAAGTTTATCTCTCTTTCAATTGATGAAGTGACAACAATTGAAAACATTGCATGGGTATGTATCCATGTCTATACTTCATATAAGGACACCTCATCTACGGGGTGTTATGAAAATGGCTGAAAAATGGAGTGCCAAAAACCTACATAAAATAGTTGTTTCTCATTTGAAAGATATTGTTGGAATGTCTGATTATGAAATTGCTATGAATTTGGTATGTGTTAGAGTATATGGTGCATCTATCATGCAGGGTCACCAAACAGGGTTGTGTGTTAGATTACAAACAACAGTGGCCCCATATATGCTACCAATTCACTCTATGGATCACAGAATGAATTTAGCGTATAAAATGGTAAGCAACTATGAAAATGTTGTGAAATTAGAAGACCTTATAAGAGAACTTCATGCCTATATGGAAAGCATCCCAAAGTGATTTCTTGACTTCCAGAAATTTGTAATTGGAATTATAGATGGCAAAAAACTTCTGAAAGATGTTGAGATGAGATGGATCTCTTTGTATGAACCTGCATGCAGAGTTCGTGAGGAGTATCCTTCGTTGGTTGGTTTCATGCACAAATATCATCATGAAGTTGATAGGGTGAGGGACTTGTTGTTCCGTTTAACTGATTTGGAGACACTACTTACATTGGTTGGTATTCTTCCAATGTTGCAGGAGATCAATACTCTGATGAAGCATGCACAAGGGAGATTAATCTATATTGTGGATTTTATACTGATGGGAAAAATGGTATGTCAAAGTCTTGATATCTTGTACTGTTCCCAAGATAGTTTTGATACACCTATTTTCAAGAATTGGAAAGCTTTATTAGATCTTAAAAATCCCAGTAACTATTTGAGATTTAATATCCACGATCACCTCTACATCACTATTAATGGGAGGGACATACCACTGCACATTTTACAAAAACTTCAAGATATTACAGGATCAGAACGAGAAGATGTTCCCGTGACACGTAATCTCTTTGAGTCTGTTATAGTTGAAACAAGAATAAAGCTTAAATTTTTTTTAGAATCCTTATCATCAGAAATTAGAGAACGTTTCTCCAAAGATAAAATTCTTGAAGCAATGGGTGTGATGAATCCTAATTTTTGGAATACTGAAGGTGGTCGTGCAAAATTTGTAAGAAATCATTTCCATAAATCCATGGGTACAATAATGGAATATTTCACAAAGACTTCAGAGTTCAAGGGTATGGAAATCAAAGGTATACTGAATGTTGATTTATTAAAGTTTCAATCAACAAATTTTGCAACAACAATGAGGAACCAATATAAAAATTTAGACGAACCTTCTGAAAGTGGCTCTATTACAAGGTTATGGCGAGGAATCTATCAAATTTCTATATTACAAGAAGACATCAGTGAATATTTCAGATTATATGAGTTATACCAAACAATTATTTTGGGGTCTGTGGAGGATGAAAGGGTTTTCAGTGCTTTATCATTTATAAAATCAAAATTGAGAAACAGGTTGGATAAAAATATAGAAAGTTGTATGAGGTGTTATGTATCTCACTACTCCATGGAAACCTTTCCTTTCGTCAGAGAAATTGTGCATTGGAATTCCCTTTGTGAAAGAAGAGGTGTGAATAATACAGCTACAAGCACAATTGTTCCCAACAATGAGAGTGGAATTGGCACATCGTCACACTCTACAGAAGAGAACATCGAGTTTGAAGAAGCTATTGATAATGGATTGTTTCAACTTTAAATAGGTATCTCCTTCACCTTACTTTTATTGTTTGTCACCTTAAATTTTGTTTCAGCTCTTGTTATCATTAAAGATGTTACAGGTATATATATTTACATTTATTTAAATACAATTATTTCATCTTTTTTTTTTGAAAATGTGGGTTGACATCCATCCGAGGAAGCTCATACTTCTCGTGACTGACAATGTCAGGCAACTCACCCATCTATCTACTAATCCATTTCTCATGTTGAGTTTTCTTAAATCAAAGATCTAGCACACTACGAAGGATGATTTCACAACCATCTAAAACACTAGAGGTAACTTAAACCCTATCATATGACATTTCTTGATTTTTTACAATTATGTTTAATTTATTTTTATATTTGCAAAATGCTTTGATATATTTTTTAAACTTTGTGGGATAAAATCACACAATCGAATTTTACAAAGAGAGGAAGATTTTTCCATATTATACAATACATAATCCACTATCCATTATACAATTCATCATCCACGATCATGCTTGAAGCTAAATCTACATCCACATAAAATTCATCATCATCCATATATATATCATTATCATATCATAATCCTGACACTCCAATTATTATTAAATTCATCATATCATTATCATAATCTTGACACTCCAATTAATATTAAAACAATTATTTATCTATTTTAAATGTGTAGAAACATCTCTGTCCTAACACATTCCATTTTTTTAAAACAATTATCCATTATCATCATTCATCATCATCTATATCCATTCTAATGTCATCATATCATTACAAGTATAGAGAAGAAGATTTTGAGAACGTTTAAATGTCTCTGTCGTACTACATTCCAAATTTTCTTATAACAATTATCCATTATCATCATCCAGATTCCATGATCATTCTTGAAGATAAATCTACGTCCACATACAATTCATGATAATCCATATCTATAAGACTATGATTCTATTGTAATGTCATCATCCACATCTAATGCAATCATCATTACAAGTAGAGAAGAAACATAAACACCATATACAATCTAGAAATTCTATACATAATATATAGGAAGTTATAAAATTAAAGATTATATAGTATTTCAAATTTTCAAAGGCTATCAAATTCAAGTTTCAAATTTCAAATCTAGATAATAAAATTCAAATTCCATGACCATCACATTCAATGTTTCAAATTTTTAAATATAGATTCTATTTTTCAAGTTTCCACACTCAATAATGAAAATTTTCAACCCTCAATTTTCTGTACCACTTTCCACTCATGTACTCCTTTCCCTAATGGCTTATCCACCTGTAACCCTTTCCCCAATGGAAGAAATAATCCCAGAACTTATGAGATCTTTCGCAACATTGTCTAGATTCTTTAAAATTCTTTCTTCTTGCTTTGTCGCATCTCCATGGGATAGCAAATTTAGATCAGCAGCTACCTTGGTTTTGAATAAAATTTCAAGGTCGAAGCCATGCTCTTTAATTATCCACTTTAGTGCATTGTTTTGTTTGTTAACCAAAAAAATATTTCCTTCAAATTTTTCACTGTAGATAAACTGTTCTTTGCAGTTTCCAAGTGAACTTGGAAAACCTTTGCTTGACTCTTCAAATTTTCATATTTCAACTACACAAAAAAAGTGATGTCAATTCAACATATTACTAAAATAAGAAAAATTCAAATTAACAAAAAATATTGTTTGAAAGTGATAATACTTACGACCGCTCTATCTATCTCAGTATTTGCAACTGTTGTTTCACCTTTTTCTTAGATTGTTTCTTAGAAGTGTTGACGAAACAAATAGGGTAACGGGAATAGGAGGAATACCTATTCAAATGTTGGTTGATGGGTTGTTGCACACGTATGACTTCCGAATCCACAGCTGACTGTGAGAGCTTCCTTTTGGCTAGGAGGAACTACCTGTAATGAAAGCAAGACCACCAAAAAGAATTAAACAATATGGGCAGTGAACTGCCTAGCGTGAGCTAGATCCAAGAAGCATGATACTTCCTAGATGGCTGTCAGTGCACTATTTTAAACAAATTAATTCTGAAAACATGGTAAATCTATTGTTATTTTGAAATGATTTAGGAATCTCACTTAAAAACACAATAAGAAAACAAATCTAATTTAACAGGCTAAGCTAGAATAGAATCTAACGGTCAAATGGTTGGTTCTAAGTTCTGCAGGTCTGATAAAGGTCTTTAGGTAGGTCACAAGTGAGTGAGGGTGAGGTAAAATTAGGTGGATAGGTCTCTGTTTAAGGCTTATGTGGGAAAACATAGAGACTGACGTCAGTAAGGGGTGACAGACCGCAGTTAGGTATAACTGGCGCCAGTTACTATGAGATCTAGAAATGTCATAGAACGGGGTTTTGGTCTCCTTTGTGATTGCACAAAGGATTTGTCTGGTCGGGACAACGTATTGGGTGACTGGAAAAGGTTTTTACGAGGTTTTGATGGGTCTATGGAGGTACAAAATGTTGGAGATGGTCAATAGGGAGCAAGATAAGCAATGGATGATAGAATAATGATAAAATGAAATAACCAAGAAAGTATGATGTTGTACTTACTTGGATTTCATTCCTAAAGGTCTATGTGTGAAGGATGGAGGTGCTAATTATGGGTTTGAAGGTTGCAAGTGATCACCAACTGAAGAAAATATTCTGCATGGGCTGCATGCACACTCCTCTTTTGCTTGGATAGATCATAATGTGGCTGGGAAGGCTGTGTAGGAGAAGATCCTCAATCTCCTTCCTTGGATGTCAGTTCTTGCTGGAATTGGATCTTTGAAGATGCGTTATCTCTTTAAGATTTCGTTATTACTTGTCTACTTTTCTCCCAATGTTTTCCAACTTGATTCTAAGTTCCAACCTCCAACCTTGAGAATAAGGTTGTTTTGGGGTTAAAAGGGATAACCGATGGCGGTCTGGATTAACCGATGATGGTTAGGAATAACCGACGTCGGTTAAGGCAAGATTTCTTAGGTTTACTCAAATAGGGAGATCCTCTTGATTTCCTTGGATCTTGTGTCGTTATCCTGCGGATGAGACTGGGAGATTCTTGTGAGCATGTGGGAATGTGGTTAGAGGGAATGTAGGCATTGATTTTTAGGGTTTGGGTAAGTCTTAGTTAGTTATGGGAACTTGCTAAGAATAGGTATTAGGTTGAGTTGGCTTGGTGAGGTGTCTAAGTGAACTGCATGTGTGGATATTATTTAAATAAGATATTTAAATAATAAATATAGTGAGGATAATACATTAATTTAATTAAATTAATTAAATTAATATTAGTGGGGTGAATGGGGTCATGGCTAGGTAGATGTAATAAAGGGGGGCTTATATGTCGAGGGACGAAGGGGGAGTGTGACCTAATTTTAGTGTCTACATTTTTATCCTTTTTGTTGCGTAGCTTGTATTGATAAGTGATGCTAAAAAAATAAGATGTGGTTGGCCTATTTAAGGTTGAAGGTGATCCCCCTCAAACCAGGAACTGACAAGGCAGCAGGCTGAAGCAGTGAGTGGTTTGATAAAAGGTAAAGGTGAGGAAAAGGTAAGTGGGTGTAGGGGAAGAGGGTGAAATGTCTACTTGGGTGATCTAGGTAATGGGTCAGGGTTAAAGGTAGCAACAGTCAAATGCATGCACACGCATAAATTGTAGCACACTACCGGGTTGAAGAGCAAGAAACTCTACATCGTCTAAGGTTAATAAGTTTATCTAGACAAGGGTGAAGTGAATCCGGTATCCAAGGTATAGCCATCGATAAGGTAAGTATGATAACACACAACGTAGGTTAGGTGCAGGAACGTGTAGGTATGTTCTGGTACACCAAAGGTAGGGTCAGGATAAACGGTCACGGAAATAGGCTAGGTAAGGTCATTGGGTCAATCAACTCAGGTAACAGTGCCGCAAGGTATAGCAAACACATGAGGTCATAGGTCACTAACAATGGTCTAGGTCAAAATATCTAGGTCACGGCACAGGTAAGGCTGAGGTAGGGGTAAAATAATGAGTCCCCAAAGGAGGAAAAATGGAGGTAGTAAATGATGAGATGGTGTAAAATGTGGAAAATGCTGGTTATGTATGAAAATGTGAAATAATATAAGTGGTAAAAATCATGTGGTATATGGTATAGATGTCGAGGTTTTTGATATGAACAGGAAATCAGGTAAAAAAGAGGGGGAACGGTTAGGGTAAAGAGTGGCCGAGCTAACCTTACAGGGTCCCATGCCCTGGAAGTGCTGCCTACATAGTCCCGGTGAAAAGGTACCTCAGACTGATGTAGTTCTCCCATAAGCTAGGAAAGAATATGAGAAGATCGAAGGTAGTGTGGTTGATAGTTAGGTTGGATTCGAGGTCATAAGTATGATGAGTTCAAGGTTGATTAGGTGAGGTGGAATATAGGTAGATAGCTATGGGTGATTTTAGGTTGATTGAGGTGGTAGAAGAAAATCTCAAAAGATAGGTGTCAAGGCTCTAGTCCGATATAAGAAGATCAAAAGGTAATGAAGAAGATAAAAGATAAGAGGGGGCAAGAAATCCACTTGATTGGAAAGGATCAAAACGTATGAAACACATCTTTAGATAGGCTAATGAACGTAAGATCCTAAAGACATTACATGATTGATAATTCTAAGAGTGACGAATAATCACATGATCACCAAATTTCATAGGCTCAGTAGGTCCCTTGAGGTATGATGTGAAAAGACAACGCGTAAGGAGGTGCAGGTAATTGGGTCATAAAATGGGAAGTAGAATGCCTTAGGCAATAGAGCCAAGATCATAATAGGCAAGTCCATCATGAAAAAGCTTAGTTTTATTTTTAATTTTTCTTTTTGACTTTTTAGATAGACTGATCGATGTGGGAATTCTATACGGGAGGAATATATGTCTCCTTGAGGTCTTCACGAAGCTGATCAATGCGGGAAGCTTCTGAATTTTGATTTTTGAGTAAATAGTCCTCTTTTTGGAAAGACTATGTAGAGAGTTGCGAGCTTTTTATAGCTGTCCTTTGAGGGAGAAGTCTACTCATAGTGACAATTAAATGTGGAAGATGTCCTTTTGAGGGATTCATCTTTTATAGTGGAAGTTTGACTCAAGGAGTTGATCTCTTATTTTGGAAGATTTCCTTCTGAGGGATTCATCTTTTTTTTTGGCTTTTAAGTCATGGACGAGACTATAACGAAGCATTTGGTTCTTTTTGAGAAGGAAAGGGTGAACAACCATGGGATCTCATCTAAAAGAAGATGAAAAGTATCCATGAGAATCATGCCATGTGTAGAGCCGTGGTGCACATATTTAAGATAAGGTAAAAGGGTGATGGGTAATCACATGATTCTTGTTTAATCATTAGGGAGATGGATGAAGTGGATAGCGCTCAAGGGATGAGCCTGTAAAGAGACACAGGGTGAGGTAGGAAAATGAGTTAACACTAGAATGGTCAAAGATGTAATGTGTTAAGGGGCTCAGGTTCGGGTTTACCCTCAAGTGAGGACAAACAATAGGCACCCGATCCATAGGTATGAGTTACGATGTATGGTCTAAGCCAATTAGGAGCTGAATTTTCCCCGTTTACTTTTTTCTGCTTTGGTTACATGTTGATTTTCTTTCAAAACAAGGTCACCAACTTGGAAAGTTTGTTCATGAACATGTTTTTCATAAGCACGTTTGATACGTTGTTGATAAACTTGAAGGTGATCCAGAGCGTTAAGACGACGTTCATCTAATAATTCTAGTTGTGCTAAGCGGTCCTGACAAAAGTTGTCATCAATAAGCATGTCATGGAGAGGAATGTGAAGTGAGGGGATCTGGACTTCAAGAGGTAGAATAGCCTCAGTACCGTAGACCAGTGAAAAGGGTGTAGCTGCAATGGTAGTGCGAATACTAGTGCAGTATGCCCATAGAGCAAAAGGAATGTGCGTATGCCAATCCTTCCCAGTATCGTCAACCACTTTCATAAGAATTTTATTGAGGGTTTTGTTAGTGGATTTTCAGCTGGCCATTGGTTTGTGGGTAATAAGGTGAGGAGAAACTAAGTTGAATGCCAAAGGCATCGCAAAGTTTTTGCAGTGTTTTGTTTTTGAATTGTTTTCCATTATCAGTGATGAGGTGATGAGGGACACCAAAGTGAAAAATGATGTGATGGTTAATGAACTCACATATTTTCTCAGCTTTCATGGAGATGAGTGGTATGGATTCTACCCATTTTGTGTAGTATTTGGTAGCAGTTATGATCCATTGATGGTGTTGGGAAGAATGAGGATTGATTTCTCTGACAAGATCCAAACCCCATTGAGAGAAGGCCCAAAGGTCACGAGCGACCTGTAAGGCATGACTGGGTGTATGATGAAGGTTGGAATGTTGTTGAAATTTCACACAGCATTTGACATAGTCACAAAAATCATGGTTAAGGGTCAACCAGTAATAGCCTAGGCAAAGAATACACTTAGCAATAACAAGGCCACTAAAGTGACCTCCACATATGCCATCATGAACCTCCTTGATGGTATAAGGAGTTTCAGAACTTGTAAGGCATTGTAAGAGAATACCATCAAAGTTGCACTTATAGAGGAGTCCCCCCAAGATAACAAAATGAGAGACCTTCTTAAGGAAGGTGCGTTGTCTGTTACGGGTGAGATCAGGAGGTAAGATGGAGAGGGAAAGGTAGTCAGAGTATTGTTTATACCAAAGGTCACTCGGGTCAGGGGTGTCAGTTTCGATTGAGTAAACATCATGAGGTAAATAAGAAGGTGAATGGAGGTATTTTACAGTGACAAATATTTTGGAATCGGCAGGGGAAGCGGGTATTTGGGAAGCTAAGCAGGCCATGGTATCTGTAAATTTGTTGGTTGAACCGTGGGATGGTTTGAAGGGTGTAACGATCAAAGGTGGTCAAAAGTATGTCTACATGATGTTTATACTTTTGAAGTATCTCGTTATGACATTGGTACATACCATTGACTTGGTTTATGACCAATTGTGAATCACCAAAGATGTGGATTGATTTAACATCGAGGGCATAGGTGGTCTAAAGACCTAGTACGAGCACTTCGTACTCGACAATATTGTTGGTGCATTCAAAGTCTAGTTTGAAAGACAAAGGCATGGGTTCTCCATCCAAAGGGATGAGGATAACACCAGCTCCACCCCCACGCTGACACTTGGAACCATCGAAGAATAGTGTCATTTGGTAAGGGGGTTCATCCAGGGAAAGGGTAGCAATGGATTCATCGGGAAAGTCAAAATTAGAGGGTTGGTCCCCAGCAATAGGTGCGTCAGCCAGTTGGTCAGTGATAGCCTGGCCCTTAATGGACTTTTGGTGAATGAATTCAAGGTCAAGATTAGCTAAAATCATAAGCCATCACGCGGTGTGCTGATTTTGATAGGGTTTGGCATACATGAAGTGTAAAGGGTCAGTGTTGGTCACAACATAGGTTTTGTGGTTGAGTAGGTAATGGCGGAGTTTGGTGGCAACAAAAACTAAGGCTAAGCAAATATTTTCTGGGTGGTTGTATCAGGTTTCATAGTCCAAAAGAGTATGGCTTATGTAATAAAATTCCTACTCCCTATGTTGTTCATCTTGATGAGCGAGCATGGCTCCCAAGGAATGATCGGTAGCTGATATGTATAGGTAAAAAGGTTGATCATCTTTTGGTGGAATGAGTACAGGTGGTTGGAGAAGGTATTGTTTTAGGGCCTCAAAAGCGTTGTGACAGTCATCATCCCATTTAAAGGAGACATCCTTCCTAAGCAGATGATGAAATGGTTGACACCGATCCGATAATTGTGAAATGAAACAGCGAATGGATTGCAATTTACCTTGCAGGCTACAGAGTTGTTTGAGGTTCGTGGGTGGAGGCATTTCCAGAATGGCCTTGACTTTAGCAGGGTCAACTTCTATACCATGGAGGGAAACAATAAATCCCA
This sequence comes from Taxus chinensis, assembly GCA_019776745.2. Lineage (NCBI taxonomy): Eukaryota > Viridiplantae > Streptophyta > Pinopsida > Cupressales > Taxaceae > Taxus > Taxus chinensis. The sequence goes on along the minus strand of CM034151.1, from coordinate 230,844,157 downwards.
GGAGTTTTCCTAAGAGAACCATGAAAACACACTTTTTAGGTTGAAGGTGGACGCAATATTTAATGAGGTGATCAAAGATGGTTTTAAGGACAATGAGGTGCTCGGTGCGGCATTTAGATTTAGCCAAGAGATCATCCACATAATCTTCCAATATGTGATGCATGATATCATGGAAGATGTAAGTCATAGCACGCTGATATGTAGCACCAGTGTTTTTAAGGCCAAAAGGCATGACTCGATAGCAAAAGGTTCCCCAAGGGGTAATGAATGCGGTCTTGTGCTGATCTTCTGGGGCAAGAAAAATTTGGTTATAACCCGAGAAACCATCCATGAGTGAGAGCATCTCGTGACCCGTGGTAAGGTCAACCAGTTGATCAATACTGGGCAAGGGAAAGTCATCTTTCAGGCAGGTGAGGTTGAGGTCTCGGAAGTCCATGCAAATGCGGAGTCCCCCTGTTGCTTTAGTAATAGGGACAATGTTAGAAATCCAACGAGGATAATCAATGGGTAAGATGAAGGAAATGGAAAGAAGATGCTGAAGTTCTTCTTTGACGAGAAGAGCAATGCGAGGGTGCATTTTCCTCAGCTTTTGTTTGATAGGTTTGGCATCGGGAACGGTTACGATATTGTGGACCACTATGGTGGGGTCAATACCGGGCATGTCTACGTAAGACCAAGCGAAAGCATGGTTATGATCTCAAAGAAAGGAAGTGATGGCTTCCTATTCAGCAGCATCTAAAGATTGTCTGATCTTTAGGATGTGCGGGTCATCCTGAGTATGAATGTTGATCTCAATAGTCGATTCATTCAACATGGTTTACATCTCAGAGGGTAATGATCGATGAATATATGAGTCTTCTGCACCAAGGTAGGTGAGTATGGATTCATCATCCTGACATTGAATGACGTTAATGGTCAGTGTGTCATTGTCGATCATCTCAGGATACAAGAATGGGAGAGTGGAAGGGGCCTCGCCTTCGCGTTGATAAGTCAAAGGCCCCAAGGAAATGGTGTTTATGAAAAAAAAAAGTTAGGAGGGATAGATTCAGGATCCATTGACTCCATCAGTGAGGGTGGTGATGAAGGTGGAGAAGGGCTAGGGTCCTCAAGGAATTCAATGTGGGCTATGTTTGGTAGAAGGGTCGGGGAAGCCAATACCACTCCGGTCATTATGTTTGTGGGTGGTACATGGAATAACAGTATGGCAACCTTGCTTGTAAAATCCAAATCCAAAACCCTTCCATGCACATAGGTGCAGGAAGGTGTGGGAAAAATGGTGATTGGTAAGTGATTGGAAGTCTGCGGAAAATGGGCGGGGTTGTGATGGTGGTTCAGGTGTGTAGGTGGTAGTATCAAGTCCCCCATAGGTGAGACTAGTACGAAGATGAGGAGGACCATAAAGGAGGCATTCTCCTATACGGTGATCATAGTGAGGGTGTTGGTGAAGGCTTCCATACTCATGTGGAGTAAGGAAGGTGTTGACACTATATAGGCGGTATTCCCCCAGAGTGAGGCATTGAAAAACACCTTCCAAGGGATCAGTGGTTAGTATGTGGGTAGCTGGTATGGGTGATGTGTTGGAGGTCAATGTGGAGGTGGTGTTAATGGATTGGGAAGCTAATGGGTCAGCCATGGAGGTTATAGCAGTGGTAGGCATGGAGGAGGTATGTGTTGTGAAACAAAGTAGCGGATGTACTGGTAGGTGTATGGGTGTAGGTGTAGGTGAAGCAGGTATTGGTTGCGGAAGTAGACGGCTTGACCGGTATGAGTACATTGTTGGGTCAGTAAAGCATGTTGCATGTTTTGAAAGGTGATGGGTCAGCTGGAATGGTATAAGTGTGTCCTTCATGTTCAAACTTTACACAATGATGCAAAGTGGAGGGAACACAACCCATGACATGGATCCAGGGTCTACCAAGCAACAAGTTATATTGGAATTCCCCCTCCAAAACATAAAACAATTCTGGAATAGTGTGGGGGCCCACATGAATGTGAAGGATGACAGTGCCTAGTGTGGAGGTGATAGCATCGTTGAATGAACGCAACATGACCAGGATGTTTGTGCATGCAATTGTCAGGTATGCGCATTTGAGAAAATGCATGGGATGAAATGATGTTAATGCTAGCGCCTCCATCAATCATCACACGACATACCCATATGTCATCAATGTGGATAGAGATGAAGAGGGTTGGGTCTAGGTCATCATTTTGGTATGGCACGATCTCTGCCTCTGAGAAGCTAAGGGAGGCCACTTGGTGAACAAGGTGAGGTGAGGATGAAGGTGGTAATTTGGTGAGAGAGGCTACATGATGGGGTGTGATAATGGAGGCTATGGGTGTAGGGTCATTGGGTAAAACCTCAATAGATTGAAGAACCTCCATGAGGGCTTGACGATGGGATTCTGAGGTTTGGATGAGGTCATATAAGGACATTTTGAGTGGAGATTGGTGTAATTGTTTGAGCATGGTGTGATGTGTGATGCCATTAGAAATGGGGTATGTGGGGCTGCATGGATAGTTATCTTAGGTATGGGTGCAGATGGTATGTTGGGTATAGGATTGGTTGGTAGGTCAGCTACCTTTTCTTTACCCTTCTGCACACGTGTAGTGACGTGTACCATGTTGATTTGAGGGAAATTGTCAAATGGAGAGGGTGTAGGGTAAGTGGTATAATGACATGAAGGGAAAAAACCTACTTGGAGGAGAAAATCCCTGTGAGGTTAGTTGGGTGCAGTGACATTTGGGTGGTGGTGTGGCAAGTTCTCTGATGCGAACCATGTTAATTTCAAATTTTGTGTGTGGTTATGGGAGCTATGAGGATGGAGGTTGTGGTTGTTGAGTGTGCAATGTGGGAATGGGTGTTAGTGAAGCAAGTTCCTCGTTAAGAAGGTCATCATCATCAAAGTTGGTTTCGGGTGGACACAATTGGATAAGGATGGTTTTCAAGGCCTTGCAGTTCTCCACATCATGCCCTAGCACATGATGGTATGTGCAAATTTTGGTATCATCAAACCCCTTTGGCTTGGGTTTGAGGGGGTCATAAGGTCGGAGTGGTGGTAATGTGATAACAGAAGTCTCGAGGAGGTTGGTTAAAATTTTGGCATAGGACCCTACTAGTGGATCACAATGGGAAGTGAATGTGGGTTTGGGTGTAGGTGTGGTTGGTTATCTGGGAATTATTTTTGGAAGAGTAGGAACAGGTTGAGCTATGGGTTTAGGCATCAGTGTGGTTTGAGGTATCAGTTGGGTTTGTTTGGGTAGGGGTACAGTAGATGGACAGGTAGGAGGGTGTGGGGTTGTTTCGACTACCTCGTTGTGGGGTAGTGGGGTTTTGTTTTTTGGGTTGCACCTTCTTGGGTAAAGGTATGTTGGTATACGGGGTCTAGAAGGAAAAGTAGATGGAGGAAGAGGGTGAGTTACCCATGGGGATAACGGGGGTTGCTATGAAGGTAGATGACACAGGTCATGCTTGGGGTGTGAGGGACAATGACTAAAGTGTAGTAGGTAGTGAAGCAATGACTGAAGGTATCAGAGGTATTGGTGTAAAGAGACTGCAGGTGCGGGTATGAGTAACATGTTGTGTGCCTGGGTAGGCTAGAGATTTGTGAGGAAGGAATGAGTTGTTGTGTTATTGGGTTATCAATGGATGACGGGTGCTTGACCATGTTTGGTAGCTGAAGTCTTAAGGTAGATGGGACAAGTGCGGGTGTGATTGGTGTGGTAGAGGTATGAGGTCGATGAGTTTGTTTCTTTAGTTTGGGTGTCAGAGTAGGTGTGGTTTTAACGTTGGAGGATGTAGCTAAATCCAGTTTAATAGGTGGATGAGTAAGGCTGGTGGTCGGGGTGACCCCTAAAGTGGTAATAGGTTTAGTGGAGGTAAATATTATGGGTATGGGTTTGGGTTTAGGCATAGGTCGGCTTATAGGTAAGGGTGTGGTGTGAGTGTTAATGGATATCATGGAAGGGGTTACGACAACAGTGGTTGTATGTGGTTTGATGGGTGGAAATGTGCTTGGGTAGATAGTGGAGGTGTCATCGAGGGATCTCTGTATTTGTGTTGAGACACGGAGTAAGAGGTGCCCCCATAATAATGCCCTATCCACATAATCTAAGTGATCGGCCAAACGTGAGAATGGCACGTTTGTGGGTGGAGTTGGTGAAGACCTAACGGGAATTCCCATAAATGACGGAACAATGACGGAAATCGGTTCACAAAAAATGGTTGGAAGTGTAGGATTTTAGGCGAGCCTTCTAGAATTTCCTCCCTACTGGAGATGTGGTGCAATGGCATGACCGGTGGATTAGGGCGAGATGTTGAACATGGGGCCCATCTTCCACAGATCCAAGCGGTGACGCCCACGAGTCATGGGTATTATGACATGGGACTGTCCACCTCTTTTTGATTGGGTTTGTGCCAGGACATGCATGGGAAATGGTTTTTTACATATTCCCGTCGTAGATTTTGGTCACCTGGTGGCGGTTGGGCTTATCCACAGTCAACTCACGATTTGCCGGGGTGTGATGAAAATCTTAAGGATCATACTATGGTCTGATTTATGTGACACAGTAAGTATTGTCGTCACCTGAGTGGTACCCGTCAACTTGATGGAATAGTTACAAAATATGTGTTCCTTATCACCATGCGGGCACTGGTTCGAACTAAGGGTTCAAAACTAGTGTGGGTTTTACTGGGTGGAAGGTGATGGCGCAGCTTTGGATCAACTTTCTAAAGTAGAAGATTAAGGTTTTTTCCCCAAAAACCTGTAGATATATTTCACAATTGCTCTTGGTCTAAAATTATGGAGCCCCCTGTATGGGTGCAATCACGATTAGAATTAGGGTGTAGCCTGATTGTTATGGATGGCTGGTTCCATCCTTGGATACACACTACATTACGTGGTAGCACTTTACTTTGGGCACGTGTTGCGACGCATAAGGGTGGCACAGAAGAGTAGGTTTCATTCAACTTGAATGTCAAATTCCTATACTTCGTATACTGGATTTTTCTTCCTCTGTCTAGATGGCCCAAGTTATCTAAACTTTTGTTCCAGAGTAGAATTTGGCTTGCTACTTCAACCTTGGAGTGTGCTAAATTTAGGTGGACCTGCATGTGTTGGGGAGATATGTGCTTATCACTTAACACTTGACCCATACCTAGACACTCGGAGTTCACATTTCACAGCAATCCCCTAAACCCACTACCTTGATTGATCACGGCTGTGCCAGTAAGCAAGAAAATCTACCGCCTATAATCTGATGCCTTGTACTGAGTCCGAGTTTGAGGTGGAATATAGACGTCACCTGGTGACTTTCCTTGGACCACATATTATATTTAGACACTAAAATTAGGTCACACTCCCCTTCGTCCCTCGACATATAAGCCCCCTTATTACATTACCTAGCCATGACCCACCCCCCTTCACCCCACTAATATTAATTTAATTAAATTAATGTCATTATCCTCACTATATTTATTATTTAAATATCTTATTTAAATAATATCTACACATACATACAGTTCACTTAGACACCTCACCAAGCCAACTCAACGTAAGACCTATTCTTAGCAAGTTACCATAACTAACTAAGACTTACCCAAACCCTAAAAATCAATGCCTACATTCCTCTAACCACATTCCCATGCTCACAAGAAGCTCCCAGTCTAAATCCATGGGATAACGACACAAGATCCAAGGAAATCAGAGGATCTCCCTAAGTTTAGTAAACCTAGGAAATCCCACCTTGACCGACGTCGGTTACCCCTAACCATCGCCGTTAAGCCAGACCACCACCGTCGGTTACCCTTTTAACCCCCAAAACAACCTTATTCTCAAGGTTGGAACTTGGAAAAAAAGGTGGAAGAAATTGGAGAAAGAAAATCTCAAAGAGATAACGCATCTTCAGAGAGCCAATTCCAGCAAGAACTGACATCCAAGGAAGGAGATTGAGGATCTTTCTCCTGCACAGCCATCCCAGCCACATTCTGATCTATCCAAGCAAAAGAGGAGTGTGCATGCAGCCCATGCAGAAGCTTTTCTTCAGTTGGTGATCACTTGCAGCCATCAAAACCCATCATCAGCACCTCCATCCTTCACACATAGACCTTTCAGGAATGAAATCCAAGTAAGTACAACATCATACTTTCTTGTTATTTCATTTCATCATTATTTATCATCCATTGTTTATCTTGCTCCCTATTGACCATCTCCAACATTTTGTACCTCCATAGACCCATCAAAACCTCGCAAAACCTATTCCAGTCACCCAATACCTCTTAGTCCATTACCAACCAAAAATCTTTGTGCAATCACAAAGGAGACCAAAACCCGTTCTGTGACATTTCCAGATCTCACAGTAACCAGGCACCGGTTATACCTAACCACGGTCGGTCACCCCTGAACTGACACTCGTCTCTGTGTTTTCCCACACAGCCTTAAACAGAGACCTACCACCTATTTTACCTCACCCTCACTCACTTGTGACCTACCCGAGACCTTTATCAGACCTGCAGAACCCAGAACCAACCATTTGACCTGTGGATTCTATTCTAGCTTAGCCTGTTAGATTAGATCTGTTTTCTTATTGTGTTTTAAGTGAGATACCTAAATCATTTCAAAATAACAATAGGATTTACCTTGTTTCAGCATTAATTTGTTTTTAAAACAGTGGACTGACAGCCATCTAGGAAGTATCACACTTCCTAGATCTAGCTCACACTAGGCAGTTCACTGCCCATATTGTTTAATTCTTTTGGTGGTCTTTCTTTTCATTACAGGTAGTTGTAGTTGAAATATGAAAATTTGAAGAGTCAAGCAAAGGTTTTCCAAGTTCACTTGGAAACTGCAAGAATAGTTTATCCGCAGCGAAGAATTTGAAGGAAAATATTGTTTTGGTTAACAAATAAAACAATACACTGAAGTGGATAATTAAAGAGCATGGCTTCGACCCTGAAATTTTATTCAAAACCAAGGCAGCTACTGATCCAAATTTTGTCAAAGCCCTCATACAAATTTGGTGTATCACCTTGTTAGTTTCTTTTACAGTCATCTTTTTACCAGCTTAAACCCCAGAATCATTTAGGATTATATCAACAAGGGAACTGACCTTGATGCCAGAGAATCAACTCCAAAATAGGATCCCACAACTAAGGTGTTTCATTGTATCTACAAAGAGAGCGATCAAATTTTCTAAAACTTAGAAAAACCTGCAGCCATCTTCTACAGGGTGCAACTTTCCAGAGATAAATAGTCATGGCATTGGAATTTTAGTATCTGGATTTAAAATTGAAACCTGAATGTGATAGCCTTATGAAAACTTTGAAAACTTATATATATTTAATTTTATAACTTCCTATATATTATGTATAGAATTCTAGATGTATATGGTGTTTTTGTTTCTTCTCTACTGTAATGATGATTGCATTTAGATGTGGATGATGACAGTAGAATAGGAATGATAGGCGAATAGATATGGATTATCCATGAATTGTTGGGACGTCGATTAGCTTCAAGCACGATCCAGGGATTCTGGGTGTGATTGAATGGATAATTATTTTATTAAAATTTGGCATGTAGTAGTACATAGAGACATTAAACGTTCTCAAATCTTCTTCTATAGACTGGTAAGATGATGATGAACATTAGAATGGATATCTTGATGATGAATGATGATAATGGATAATTATTTAAAAAAAATGGAATGGTTCGGACAGAGACATTTCTTCCACATTTAACATAGATAAATAATTGTTTTAATAGTAATTAGAGTTCAGGATTATGTCATGCTATGCTGAATTTATAATACTTGGAGTGTCAAGATGATGATATGATTAATGATATGATATACGGATGCTGATGATGAATTTTATGTGGACAGAGATTTAGATAAGCTGATCGTGGATGATGATTGTATAAGGATCGTGGATTATGAAAGTGTATAATATGGGAAAATCTTCCTCTCTTTGTTCCAAAATGTGATTGTGTGATTTTATCCACAAAGTTTAAAAAATATATCAAAGCATTTTGCAAATATAAAAATAAAGTAAACATAATTGTAAAAAATAAAGAAATGTCATATTGCGAAGGTTTAAGTACTCTAGTGTTTTAGATGGCTGTGATCTCATCCTTCGTAGTGTGCCCTAGGCTCTTGATTAAGAAACTCAACATGAGAATGGATATTAGCAGCTAGATGGGTTGAGTTTTCCGACATTGTCATTCCGGGAAGCGCGAGTTTCCTCGGATGGGATTCCACCCACGTTTTCAAATAAACAAGTATGAAATCATTGTATTTAAATAATGAAATATATATTTACCTGAACATCTTTTAATGATAACAGAGCTGAAAAAAAATTTAAGCGTGACAAAAAATATAAAGTAAGGTGAAGGAGATACCTATTTAAAGTTGGAAACAATTATTATCAATAGCTTCTTCAAACTTGGGTTTATCTTCTGTTGAGTGTATGATGCACCCCCAATCAACTCAATCATTGGGAACAATTTGTAATTGTAGTGTATTAGTCACAACTATTTTTTCGCAAAGGGAATTCCAATGCGTAACTACTCTCTGTCGAAATGAAAGGTTTCCATGGAGTAGCGAGATACATAACACCTCATGTAACTTTCCAAATTTTATCCAACCTTTTCTTAGTTTTAATTTTATAAATGATAAAGCACTGAAAACCCTTTCATCCTCCACAGACCCCAAAATAATTATTTGGCATAGTTCATATAATCTGAAATATTCACTGACATCTTCCTGTAATATATAACTTTGATAGATTCCTCGTCACAACCTTGTAATAGCACCACTTTCAGGAGGTTCACCTAAATTTTTATATTGGTTCCTCGTTGTTGCAAAATTTGTTGATTGAAACTTTAATAAATCAACATTTAGTATACCTTTGATTTCCAATGCCTTGAACTATGAAGTCTTTGTGAAATGTTCCATTATTGTACCCATGGATTTATGGAAATGTTTTCTTACAAAGTCTGCACGACCTCCTTCAGTATTACAAAAATTAGGATTCATCACACCCATTGCTTCAAGAATTTTATCTTTGGAGAAACATTCTCTAATTTATGATGACAAGGATTCTAAATTTTTTTAAGCTTTATTCTTGTTTCAACTATAACATACTCAAAGAGATTATGTGTCATGGGAACATCTTCTCATTCCAATCCTGTAATATCTTGCCGTTTTTACAAAATGTGTAGTGGTATGTCCCTCCCATTAATAGTGATGCAGAGGTGATCGTGGATATTAAATCTCAAATAGTTACTGGGATTTTTAAGATCTAATATTTAGCTTTCCCATTCTCAAAAATAGTTGTATCAAAAATATCTTGGGAACAATACAAGATATCAAGACTTTGACATACCATTTTTCTCATCCATATAAAATCCACAATATAGATTAATCTTCCCTGTGCATGCTTCATTAGTGTATTGATCTCCTGCAACATTGGAAGAATACCAACCAATGTAAGCAATGTCTCCAAATCAGTTAAACTGAACAACAAGTCCCTCACCCTATCAGCTTCATGATGATATTTGTGCATGAAACCAACCAACGAAGGATACTCCTCACAAACTATGCATACAAGTTCATACAAAGAGATCCATCTCATCTCAACATCTTTTAGAATATTTTTCCATCTGTAATTCCAATGGCAAATTTCTGGAACTCAAGACATCGCTTTGGGTTGCTTGCCATATAGGCATGAAGTTCTCTTATAAGGTCTTCTAATTTAGCAACATTTTCATAGTGTTTACATTTATACGCTAAATTCATTCTGTGAGCCACATAGTGAATTGGTAGCATATATGGGGCCACTGTTGTTTGTAATCTAACACACAACCCCTATTCGGTGACCCTGCATGATAGATGCACCCATCTGCTCCACGCATACCAACTTCATAGCAATTTCATAATCAGTCATTCCAAAAATATCTTTTCAAATGAGAAACAACTATTTTATGTAGGTTTTCGACATTACAGTTTCAACCATTTCATAACACCCAGTAGATGAGGTTCCTCCTTATATGATTTGTAAAGTATAGACATGGACACATACACATGTAGTGTTTTCAACTATTGTCACTTCATCAATTGAAAGAGAGATAAACTTTGATTTTTTTACATTCTCTTTCAAATCTTCCTTCTCTATCATCGAAAGGCATTTTTCCATTTCCCATCCACTACTTTTAGACCAATGAGACTAAGGTACGTTCAACATTCCATTATATTGGTACAAAACTTTGAAATCGAGGAAATATGAAATTAGTCTTCCTTTCTTTAGTATGTGAAATAAAGTAGAGAACTGTATGAGTTTTGCATGTAGATTTGTTAGATTCATCTTACCAATTTTTGATGTGATCGTTCCTCCCTTTTCCACGAGATGTTTACGTTTTTTCTACTCTGCTTCATAATACAATGCGTATTTAACATGCATGCATTCTTTTTCAGTTTTCCACCTGTGTGTTTTGATTTTCTGGCCATCTGCCCCTGTTACAGTCAAATATTGTTTTCCACAATGTTTTTCTATAGTGTCTAGCTTCATTTGAATTTTTTGTTGCTTTCCCAATTTCCACATACATATTATACATGTACATTTAGATAGGATATCTTCTGAATTAGATGATTGGACAAGTTTGATAAACAGAAATTTGGCAGCCCAATCAAACTTGTATGTCCTCCCAATGGTCCACATGTTCTTGTTTGTTTTCAATTTTTTACTTTTTTGAGTAGAATTTTGAGAAATATCACAATCACCTGGTTTCCTCTTTCATGAACCAAAATTTGAATTTGATTTTTGTGTTCTATTTTGCTAAGTATTTGTATGTGTGATATGTTGATGCACAACTGGTTACACCCTAACAGGAATAATATCTTCAGGATATGACATCTCAAAAGTTATATCTTCAAGATCTGGCATATTATCGTAGGTGTCATTTGTTTAATACTATGTAGAATGCATGTCCACCTCAATATTACCTTCCACACAGTCAATATTCTGATTCTTTATGGTGGTAGCTATATGGTTGTTGGTAGTTGCAATATCTGTATCAACAAAGTTTCTAAAATACTTGAACATGGACTTCTAATATTGCTTAGTTACTTTTTGGGTCTTCACATTCTGAGGACTAGCACCTTCCATTATTTTGAATAGAGTCATGCATCAGCAAAAGAATGAAGTTGCGTGTCAAAGAAAAAATTCCTGTCATGCGTCTACAATACCTCTTTGTTGCATGTCAACAACTAACCCCCTTATCACGCATCTGCAATACCTCCTTATCACACGTCAACTATATCCCTATCGCGCGTCAACAACTAACCCCCTTGTCACACATCTACAATACCTCCTTGTCGCACGTTAACTATATCCCTGTCACGCATCAACATCTAACCCCTTTGTCGCAGGTCATAAAATTCAATGGGTCGCACGTTAGCAAATATCATTCTATCACCCGAATCTAAACTACTAACAGGCTAACAACAATATCTGGTGCTTAGAGTATGTGAGTTCACAGTATTGATAAGGTAATAGTGGTAGTACCATAGTATACTACCCGACAAATCACCTAGGTTTTTATAGGAGATGTTTTCAAATGTAGGTGAATCCAACCCCAAAAAAATATATATGATGTAAATTTTAGGCGAACAGGACACTGACCCACTCCGAAAAAATCACCTTTTCAAATTTTCCTAAAATGAAATTTTTTCCATATTACGAATATTCGCCACTAAAATTATCCTTGCCAGTTACTATATCTACATCCATGAATCATTTGGATTTTATCTTTAGAAGAGGATACAAAGCTGAGGGGACAACAAACACATCTCATATTTGGAAAGCTACCAAATTACAATAGTAACTAGGTTGGGGTTGCACTTAAATTCTTTGAAGCTTTGAATAATTGTTGTTTGTTGTCAATTAGAATAAATTTCTTATTTAGATTTCTAGAGGTGAAATATTCCATCACTTCCTAAATGCATTCTTTATTTAGTATTGTTGTCAAAACATTTCTTGCATAAATATTTTTTTTGATATCTTCTTCCCTACTTATCCCTATGGATCTGTATGAGAAAAAGGTTTGAAGAAGAAGTAGTGCCGACAATATTTTTATTTCTTCATTTTTATTCTCCCGTGTGATTTAAAAGAAGCTTTATTGGGGAAGGTTTCACAGTGAATAAGAAAATTGATTCTGAGAAGCTATTTTTTTCTTAAAATTCTGAGGTATAAGTTGGTAGGGAGAAACTTTGTTTTATTTAAAAAATAATTATCTTCCTGGTTCAAGTATAAGTTACACATAACCCACAACAAAGGAAACCATACCTGGTCAATCTTTTTTTAGATTTAATTTAATTTTAGAGGCAATATACATTTGTTTTAACTTAGAAATAGTTAAGATTTCATTTATTTATTTTAATCTTCTGTGTCTATAAATTTATTTTCCTTTATTTATATTAATTTACCCTGAAAATATAAAAACGTTAGGAACTTAAATCAATTTAATTGTTTTGTTTTATTTGAAAATCTACATTAAAAATAACAAAAGAGAGAGTTAGTATAGTGGTACATTTGCTTTATTTAAATAATAGAAAATGTAGTTTAATTAATTAAAATGCAATTTTATTTTATTTGGGCTCCTTTGCGATTGTTTATTTAAAATCAATAATTTAGAGTTGTGTAGAAACTTATAGAAAAACAACATCCCAAACATTAACGACCTAAACTACCTGTTCTTAATCCTTGGCCCCATTCAGTAAATTTTCCAGTCTCATTTACCTTGCTCACGAGTTGGTGTTGTTGTTTCACGAGAAATCTTACTCATATTTCATATTAGTGAAAAGTATGCAAGAATTCAAGGAACCTCATAAATATGGGAGGGTTTAGGTGACCTCTTGATGTAGATTCCATGGGGATGGTATGGGCACAAAAAAAAAGAGACTCCCTCTACTGTGAGCTAGATAATATGCACAATAAAGAGAACTAACACACAAAAAATATTAGTGATGGAGATGGAAGGTTTCCCGAAAACAAATTCGGTCCCGAGAAGTGAGAACTTCCTAGGATGGATGCCAACCCTCTTTTGATTACAAAATATGATAAATGATAATAAGTAAAATTATGCAAGTAATAACTTGAAAACATAGATCTAATAAAAGCCAAGAGATTTTGAAATAAGACCTGATAGTGAAAAATGTTGATAATAAAAGGAAAACCTATGTGGGTCCACGGAAACCTAAATGCAACTGGTACGATTGATGACGATCGATTTAAAGGTGATGACAGATGTGCAGAAACTAAGCTGAAATCTAGTGCAGAGATGTTGGATTGATGCAAAGATGGGAATGGGATAGAGGGGATGCAAAGGGTAACTGATTGGATGGGGATCATGGCCTAAGTTAACGGTGATTGGGTAGGTTTGATGGTGATCGGATCAAAGTATAAGATTTTGATAGGTTGATGAGATGGTGGGATGGATCTGGGGCAGATCAGAGACAGTTGAAGGACAAGCAAAGATCCTGCAAACCTACAAAACAAAAGAAATAATACACCTAAGATATCTCCAAGCAATATTTAATGTGTTCCAAACTCCAATGATCACATGCAAAGGGATGTTAGGGCAGATCAGACTGATGATAGACGCTCCAGAGATGAGGAAGACGTTAGCAAACATGTAAAGATGGCTAAAATCTAAAATTTTTGGGGGTTAGAAAGGAGGGATTGATGTAAATATATAGGGTCGACGACAAGCGAGTGAGTCGTCAGTGACTAGGGTAGATAGAGAATTAATTTCAGGATTGAGGTGATCAAAATGGAAAGGAGTCAGTGATGGGATAATTAAGGGCTACCGAGATGCATGGAGGTAGGTGAGAAAATTAGGGGATTTAAATGGGGTGGTAGGTGAGGGATTTAAGGAATTAAAATGTGTTGGGTAAATAAGTAAATATTTAATTAAAAATATATGGTGGGGTGATTATAATGCATGGGTATTTAGGGGGATGCAAAGGAGGTTAAAAATGAATGAGGAATAAATAAGGGTTAGGGGGGATAATAGGGAACATGAGTGTAGAGAAAATAAGGTAAGAGAGACAAGTGTATGGAATGATGGAGAGGAGTAGCAATGTGAGACACAAAAGTTGGTTGGATACAACTTCCTATTTAATTTTCCTTTCACAAATTCCTCCACTATATCACTCTCAATCCATGCAACCTAAAAATCATCATCGTTCATATTAGGAAATTTTTCCCACTTTAGATCGTTGTATATAAGTAAACCCTTGGTTGGGTTCTGAATTAGAAGGCATAGAATTTTATCCCATATTCATGTGGTCTACTCCAACCTATGATAAAAATGTGCCATTACATTAAACCAGTATATAGTATAATATGTAAATGAATATGGTGTAATAAATCCAACATCGTTAATCATAATTTCAATATAGATCAACCAAAAATTGGGAATCTATGAACAACAAATACACTTTAACTATTTTTATAATTAGCAATTTCTGATTTATAGTCACAATGGTAGTTTGACTACATTTTTTTTAACCACATTCCATTATTCCCTTCCCCATTACTCCTATTCATGCCAAAAATAATCATATATCCACTAACAGTCTATGATGCTACATTGTATCCTTTTACAAGCACAAATACAATGAAAAATATACCCATTGAAATCATTGTTTCTGTTTGCATTGCTTCTAGCACTGACATTAGTAGTTACATGTTGAAACTATAATCTACTTTTTTCCCAATAGTCCCCAAGGCTGAAAATTATACACAGAACTCCCTTAATTGTCCTTTGAGGAAAAATTTCTCCTCCCCTTAAGATCATGTGGCCAACATTGTTTATGAGGATTCAGTTAGAGTCCATATCTATCAAAGTCTCCTTGAGAAATGACACCATAGAGGTAGGGTGTTTAAGCCTTCTTATTATAGCATGTAGCAAAAACCTTTATTTATAAGATAAGACTCTAACATTGAAAAGTCTGCAAAAGATCATAATGTTGAATATAATTGATGGATATCCATAAAATATTTATGTATGGGTATGCTCTTTATGCATGGATCTCTCATTGATTGTAATTGGTATTATGGTATTATGGGTATGGTGTATTATATGTAGGTAATTATGATGTCCATATTGATGGAAATGGAGAGCATTCTCTTTAATGAGTACAAATTTTACTTCGAAGAAATAAGAAAAATTGCATCTACCTTCTAGTGCCTTCTTTTCAGGCCCCTGGTTGTCTAATTCCCACCCTTTGCTCACATTTATCCTCACAATGCTAGTTTCGTGAGTACCAAACAACCTTTACTTCAACAAATGAAAATTTTGAACTTTGGAAGCCAACATATACAAGAAAAAAGGATCTTAAACTATTGGATGCATAGAAGATTGGGAGGCAACCAGAGAGTAAGGATGCATTTATTAGCCCGTGTTATGAAAAAAAGTCTCAAAGAATGCAAGGGAGGAATACATTTGGAATTATTAGATAAATGTATCAGTAAGGAAGGCATGCATGTATTTAGAGATATTTAAAAAGTGTTTTAGTTTGGTGTATATGTAGGACATTTGAGCTAAATCTTAATAAATCATGTATTTAGAGGTATTATGCAAAGTCTCGGTAAGTACAAAGGAACACATGTATTTATAAGTATTTCAACAAAGACTTAGTAAGTAAATCATTCCTTTACAAGTTTAAATAAAATAATTACATCATCAAAACTAGTTTAAAGTGACTTTTTGCATCATAGACAAAAGCAATTTAAAGTGACTTTGTGAATCATAGACAAAACTAGTTTAAAATGAATCTTTGCATCATACAAAATAATCAACAATTCAATAAATTCATATATTAGTTGGATAGTAGATTTTAACAATAATATCAAGGGAAACTTCACTGAGATTAGAGAGGCATTAATATTTCCTTGTTTCCTGACCATCAAGTGCAACACAAGATGTCACTTACTTTGTCCATGAATAATGACCTCAAAGTGTTTGTTGAACCAAGGAATCTCTCTACTTGATAAGGTGGATATTATTCTAGGTATGGCACAAATATCCTTGTAATTTGATAAATTGTCGCTCAGGAAAATTTATTAGTTTCACATACCTAACCACATATTGGAGCATATCTAACCTGCATGAACATTAATATAAGGTGTCAAACGATAGACCCTATGTTAGGAAAAAACATTGTTTGGGATCTCAAGTGGGAAATACCAATGCAAAAATGTAGACTTACAAAGCATGTGAATAAAATAAATACAATATACGAGTGGTCTGTAACGACCCAAAAAATTCACACATAGACAACACAGTAAAATACAATATATATATATATATATATATATATATATATATATATATATATATATATATTTGAATGACACAAAACACGACACAACATGTCGCCACCAAGGTTACAACTAACTCTGTGAAGAACTCGATACAAGGATGACCACACAGGTAGCATGGAAATGTTCACTCCCATCAAGGATAATTCACTTTTCTTTTTTTGACCAGACAACATAGGAAAACACCACATAACGCACTTACAGATAGGGAAAGCCATAATGAGATTTTTTTTTTGAAGGTTATTTATTTTAATAAAACATCTTTCGATCCTTAACTTAAGTTTTGTAGGACTCTAGATATGATTCGTACAATTTCTCTTACAACGCTAAGTTTCTTACGTTTACTCTGAAGATAAATTTGCTTTCAGTCTTATCTATTATGACCTATTATTTGCTTAATTCGTTTATTTAGAAGAACAGGGTAAATTTAAATTCCACATTAATCCACAATAACGCTTCTAGAACTCGTTCATGCCCATATGACAACATGGGTTTGCGTTCAACACACTTAAGAGAAGAAAAGAAAAGTGCCTTGGAACAAGGTTAGAGGGAGAAGGTCAAGTTGAAAACATCTATAGGACCTCAATAGTTAATACCAGGATTTAATTGAGGCTTGAGAATTTATCCAGAATTATCAAATATTTTACAAAGGCTTCACTAAATGAGTATTACCAAAGAGAACAATTTACCTTCCAAATGGCGGAGGGGTAGAGTTGCGTGGTTTCCAAATTGTTTTCTCTGGCTTATTAAATCTTATTATCTTCTAACAACTAATAATTCATTTCACCTTAGGATCATTTTATGAATTTTCACCATAAAAGGGATAATGTTCACTAGTGGAGCTAGGGATATCATGTTATATAATTTTTACTCACAATGATAGTCTTGCCTATGATTACTTAAAGAATTACTTGCTCTCAAGCTGGTAACCTCTACGTTAATTTATTTGAATATAAATTTTAGTTTAACTTTTATAGGTATTAAACAACCCACGTTATTTTACTTATGTCACATTATTACTAAGTCATAGCAAGATTTAACTTCACATTTATTTTCAAGGGTAAAGTTTAACAACACTCATTCACCAAAACAAAACAAGGTTACATCCACCCTTAAAATACCAATAATCCAATAAGGTCACTCAACAAGCGGTAACCAAATTTTCTTATATTTTCAATGATGGTCAAACAATCCAAGGTTTCCAAAGTTAAGATGACAAAGTCCACAATACATTATACTAAGACCTTGATCCTCTTCTACATTTTCCACTTATGTTATCAATAGTTGAACAATATAAAAATGATTCATGTAAGAAATTCTCAGCTGAGGTTGATGCAAAATTTTACAAGTCTATCCCTCATCTACTCGCAAAAATCCATCAGCAACAAATTTTATACAAGAGTCAGTTCGCGAGAACTGAGCAAGATAAGGCTACACAAAACCACCATAACTGTTATCTAACAATACCACGAAAGGAAGCACTTTATTACAAGAATTGGGTCAAACCTCTAAACACTATCAACACTTCAAGCTATAATAAGTCTCCACCATGCCAATCAAGGAAGAAGACACCTTGTACTTTAGTTAGGAGTAAAAGAAACAAAAGTATAACAATCGTATGAGAATGGCCCTTGGCCCTATAAGGAGAAATAACCAATATAACAAAACATGATTCCCATCAAGTGAATAATTAAATAGCAATCACAAGATTGAGATTTGATATATAGACCAACCATCTAGAAATTTATCAAAGGTACCAACGCATAGGCTAAAATATTATATTTCTAAAAGAACAAGAGTTGATTGGCCCAAGAAAGGGAAACCACGGGTTTCAAGAATTAACACAAAATGCCATGTATAAATGAGTTTCAAACCTGAAATCACATAGAGTATCCACACAACATAAGTTTCGAAGAAAAGACAAAGTATACTAGTTTTGACCATTAACTCCAAGAGATTTCCCAATCATTCAAGAAGGGCCAATGCCTTATAGGCTAGTAGCAAACACGCGAGAGAAGAAGGAAGTTCCGTCAAACAAGAGTATACGAAAATTTCATCAACAAATTTTATAACCCTAAAGATTTACAAACCTCCACATCAATTTTAAAGTTCAATTAATTTAAAATAGATTTCCTATTTCCCAAAACAACAATATTTTTAAGGCAACCCTTGGTAACATAATCAACCATTCAACACATAGGTACAACATAACTACTAAGTTCCGTTATCAAAACAACTCCTTCTGCTATAACTCCATAATACTATCGATTGCAAGAAAGTTTTCCCCAAGGTTAACAACGTTCAAGACAATTTTTATCACAAAACCTTAAGGTACATATGTACATAGAAACTGTCCAATCCTAATTAAAAATGCAGTCATAATAAATGGGAGGAAACACAAGTTAAAAGAATAGATTATTTCACCAACAATCTTCCAAGAGGGAAAAAGACCAAAATAGTTCTAGTAATAGTGGGGGTACTAGATTTGCACAATTAAGACCTCAAACTTAGCTAATCTAAAAAAAACTAGTTACGATTCAAGTTGAAGGGGACAATCAAAGTACCTCCTAAGAATGGATTTGAAACCTTGGAACAAGACGGAAGATACATAGGAGTCTAAACACGCAAGGTTGAGACACGTTGCACACAAACTTATTCATTCTAAAAGTTTTAACACTGAATCTCTAACCTGAAATAGTCCAAGCATTGATTACACTAATCCTACAACCTTTCTTTTTCTCGATGCCAAAAGGGTTATCAAGTGGGCTTGAGAGATCATTAACAATATATGTCAAAAGACAAAGAAGGACAAACCCGGTTGATAGGAAGGAACTTCATAGTTATTGCATGCTTACTTTAACGACTACTAAATACTAGATGGAACAACATAATAACTTGAAACTCTATAGTAGAGAAGAGTGTGTGTGTGTGTGTGTGTGTGTGTGTGTGTATATATAAAGGAAGATCGATCACTCGAGCAAGAAAAACATACACCCAAAGGAGAGAACACCTTGCATGCTTTCCACTAACATACATGCAATGATAACAGCTAAAACAAGAAGAAAGCAAGTAGAAAGGAGAGACCTACTGAAAAGAAGTTCAAAAGACAACCAATTCAAGGAAATGGTGGTTCGATTTCACGATAAAATAAATATAGCAACAGTAGAAAAGTGTAGAGTTATCTTGCCTTCTCCTCCAACTTCAACGAGGCATCTAACAACTCAAAGCGAGCAGTAGCAAAATTCTAAAAGAATCCTCATCCTTAGTAAGGAAGGCGCCAACACTCCACTCAACCCATGTTCACCCAGGCAGGGAGCTGCGTCATAACGGAACATAAGAAAAGGGAAGGAGCATCCATTGGAGCACAAAAGAAAAAAAAAGTTTTCAAGCAGTTGTAGCCATAAGATCCTAACAGGCCATGCCTAAAAAAGTGCAAGAAGACACAAGGCAGGTAAACTACTTGTCAAAATGCCTCAAGGAGATGGAGTATCAGGAAATGCCATGTTTGCAGGAGGAGCATGCATGGGGATCTGCTACATCCATTCTTGCTTCACATCAACATCTAACAGGTGACAAACCTTTCCATCCACCCCTCCTTTTCCAAAATGCAGCCAGAGACAAAGGCACCAGGGGATAGGAAAGGACATCCAACGAGGTAGCATAGAGGTGGTTTGAAGGATGAAGTGGCAGGAGTCAAAGGGGTGGTGAGTGTAAACATGGAGGTGTGTATAATGCGTGGAAGCTGCAAACAAATGCCATGTAATTTATCCTTGCTTCACCATCCCATGCCATCACCATGTGTCCAATCTAGACAGCTCACATTTTCCAAGCCCACTCGCGCAACCAGAGCAGAAAGGAGTTTTAAAAAAAAGGTATGGACATCCTCCAATAGCAAGGTGACAAAGAAAATAGGAAAAAAAAAGAAACGTCCTAGCCAAAACAAAGGACTACGCCCAAGGAGAAACTATTATGCAAATGCATTGACAGGAAAGTTTCCAAGCTTCTCTCCACATTCTAAAAACCCTCTCTCTGCTCAGGCGGCCAGGAGAAAACAGTATACTCACGTACCAAGGGAAAAAAACAAATCTGGGTAGAAAGATAACACACATCCCAACAAAAGTGCAGCCAGGAGGAAGGAGGTGTTTCATTCCAGCCAAGGGTCAAATCATGATTCAGATAAAGCTGACAAGGAGACAAATAGGTGGCCAAATAATAACTTTACACTTTCTCCACCAAAATTCAGGCAATAACAACAAGGAAAGAAACAATAAGGAAGGATAAGGGCTAGAAATTCCTCCACGCCAAGCATGGCATAAATAATTAAAAACAAGGAGCAATACAAGTGGTCATCCAGGCATATATGAAGAGTGTGAACTATACAAAAAGGTAATTTTCTTGACAACAGAACATACACTATAATTTACAACCCCATACGCAATTGTTAACCATAATTACATATCCACAAAATGAAATAAATTTAATTAATCAAAAATTCATTTTAAAATTCCGTTAGGTCGACAAACTTGACAGCAGTAAATAGCTGCAAGGTCCAGGGAACCAAAAAAATTCACATATTTTAGTTAATAATAATTCTTAATAATTGAAAAATGTGTAATCCTATTGGTCAGCCTATTTATCCGACAATATAGATAATACATTTACGTGAACAAAACATCCTTTATTTATCTATGCAAAGAAATCCATGTCTCTGCGCCAAGTATGAGGATAAATTGATAATAAAAATTTACCAGCTGGTGGATGAGAAACCTCAACTAAACAACAACTCGCAGTAGGGCATGCGCACGGCCTGAAAAGGCTTAACTAATTCAAAAATGTAATTTTATCATCTATATACACATAAGAATATAACTGATACCCATTCCTTTACTATTCATGGTTATTGTGTTTTAAAATGTCGTGACACCTAAACGGTGTTCGAAAACAAAAAAGGTTTAGGACCTAAGACGATAGCGACAAAACTAAGAAAAATAATAATTTAATCGAGGGGTCGAGCACGAGAGTGATCAATACTACAGAAAAATATATTGCAGGCAATTAACAACAATCAACAGGAGGTTCGATAAAGCAAGAACAAGGTTTTCCTTTAATAGGATAAATTGTGAGGGACGCTACGGGGCCAACAACCAAAACCATTGACACCGACGCAAGCAGGCAAGCCCAACAAGACGAAGACACCAACGTTTCAATGGAAACATAACGGCGTTCAGCCCTTAGAAGCACGGTCGTCACAGAACAACAAAGCAATGATGAATGGGGGCATTACATGGTCAAGTTGAAAATTGTACACAAAAATCCCCTCAAGAGCATGTGGACAAAATTGTTGATGAGGATTCATGTATTTAGTTCAAATCAATAAGAATCATGTATACATAAACAATGTAATGCAGTCAATTTTAGAATTTTCTTCCATGTAAATCCACATTCTATGATGCTACATTATATCCTTTTTTCAGACCAAATACAGTGAAAAAATACCCATAAAAATAATTATTTCTATTTTCATCGCTTCAAGAAGCAACATTAGTAGCTACATGCTGAAACTATAATACAAATTTTCCCAATAGTTACCGAGGCTAAAAATTGTACACAAAAATCCCTCAATTCTCCCTTGAGGAAAACTTTCTCCTTCCCTCAATATCACATGGAAAATATTGTTCATGAGGATTCATGGATTTATTTCACATCAATAAGACTCACATATCTATTGATAATGTATTGTAATTAGTTTTTTAACTTTTTCGATGCCAATTGATAGTTTGTAACCCACTTTTTTCCTAATAGTCCACGAGGCTGACAATTGTACATAAAACTCCCTTAATCATCCCTTGAGGAAATTTTTCTCCCCCCCTCAAGAGCATGTTTCCAAAATTGTTGATGATGATTCAATTTAAATCAATAAGACTCACAAATCCCTCAGTAATGTAATGCAATCAGTTTTTGAATTTTCTTCCATGCTAATACACAATCTATACTCATTTATGTGAGTTTAATGTTATATGTAATGAGATCGATAAGTTGAGTCTATGTTGTATTTTAATTGAGACTAAACAAACTAGATTATATGATTCAAAAAGTGTGTGTGGAGTAGGTTTTGGAACGCCTTTTGCTAATTTAGATTGTCAAAGCAATAAAACATTTGGAGAGAAATAATATATGGGTGTAATGAAATTACTTGTATAATTCAAATTATGAGCAACAATAGAACACCAAATAACACAATATTTCAAAATAATGATCTCAATATGCAATTAGAATAGCTTTGCCACTTCGAGGGGGAAACCTCCAAACAATATAATAAGACGCAAATGCTCAAATTATAATGAACTACTACCTACAATCCCCTATATATTTTATTCATATGTTATGGCCATCACCAAGGTAGAACTATTAAGCATGAGAAAGTATAAACGATATAATAAAATGATATGGTAAGCCACAAGTCGGCTACTCATATCCTAATACAAGAAATAGGTTAAGGGTGTAGCATGTCCTTCCCCTTCAAACCAACGTTGTCCTCAAAATTGAATAATCCTGAATGATGTTGCAAAAAACCTTCATCCCCCCAGGTTGCATATTCTATGCTCAGATTCTTCCACTTGATCAGATATTCCTTAATGTCTCTGGTTCTTAGCCTCTTAGTACGTGTTTGCAGAATCTTCTCTAGCTCTAAAATGATTCTTCCTTCCTCATCAAGTTCTGGTAACTCTGTCTGGGCTTCAAATTTCTATCCAATAACATTCTTTAGGCATGAAACATGGAATATTGGGTGTATGTGTGAAGATGGAGGCAACTCTAGTTTATGAGCAACACTGCCATTTTTCTGTAGAACCTGATAATGGCCATAATATTTAAGTGAAAGGTTGTTGTCCTTTTTCTATTTCTTGAGGGACATCTGTTTGTAAGGCTGGAGATGTACAAAAACCCAATCACCAATTTCAAAATGTCTTTCACTACGGTGTTGATTTGCTTGTTGTTTCATCCTATTTTGTGCTAATGCTAAATTCTCCTTCAAACAAGCCAAAACCTGTTGTTGATGTTGAATGTGTTCCTCAACATCTCTGACCTTAGTTTACACCCTCAAGGAAGAAGTGATAGAAGGTGGATGGTAACCATATAATGCTAAAAATAGGGTCATTTGAGAAGAGGTATGAAAAGATGTGTTAAACCACCGTTCTACAAGTGGTAGCCATTTAATCCACCTTTCCTAGTTATCTGATACAAAACAACGTAGATGCCCCTCTAAGAATTTGTTGACCACTTCCATTTGCCCATCAGTTTGAGGATGATAAGATGAACTGTGAGCTAGCTGAGTACCCAAACATGAAAATAATTCCGTCAAAAAATTACTTGTGAAAATAGGATCACAATCACTTACAATTATCTTTGGGGTTCCATGTAGCCTTTGAATTGTCTCAAAAAAAAAAGCTATGACTGTACTGGCTGTAAATGGATGTGATAGGGAAAAAAAATGGGCATATTTTGTGAGCCTATCCACAATCATGAAAATAACATTCTTACCCTCTGAACAAGCTAATCCGGTGATGAAATCCATGGAGACCTCCTCCCATCTCTGGCTAGGAATTGGTAAGGGTTACAACACACCTGGTGTCTTAATTGTTTCCCCTTTGTTCTGTTGGCACACTAAACACTCTGATACAAAATTTTATACATCCTCCATTGAGTCCTTCCCAAAATAATTCTCTTTTTATTCTATGATATGTCTTCAAAAACCCAGAGTTTCCTCCAACAGGTGAGGCATGTAGCTCTACAAGAATCTTATGCTTCAACTCAGAATCTTTACTCAAGTATAACATGTCCTTATACCATAGGGCATTACCTTTCCACTCAAATTTGTTAGATGTCATAGATCCTTGCTTGATATTCTATATTAGAGATTGTGTATCCTTGTCTTGATCCTATTCCAATCTTGCTTCATCCACCCAATTGGCCATCAACATGGACATTCCACATAGTAAAGCATCTGCGGATGTATCCCTTCTGGACAACGCATCGGCTACTACATTTTCTTTACCATTTTTGTATACGATTTCAAAATCATAACCCAACATTTTTGTTACCCACTTTTGTTGTTCCTTAGATGATAACCTTTACTCTAAAAAGTATTTGAGACTATCATGATCAATTTTTACCTTGAAGTGTATACCCATGAGATAGGGCCTCCATTGCTTGACCGCATGAAGAATAGCCATCATTTATTTCTCATAGACAGGTTTGAGCAGATATTTTCCTTTGAATTGGAAAATCTCAAATGCAATTGGTCTTCCTTCCTCCATTAGAAATGCTCCCAATCCTGATCCTGAAGTGTCACATTCAACAATGAAGGTTTTTGAGGAGTTGGGAGTAGCCAAAACTGGGGTGTTGTACACGGATTCCTTCAGCTGCTCAAAGGATTTAGTGGCTACGTTTGACCAATGGAAGGCATCCTTATTTATCAATGAAGTGAGTGGGGTTGTTATTCTACCATATCCCCGCACAAATCGTCTGTAGTACCCTATCAGTCCTAGGAACCCACGGAGATTTTTGAGAGTTTTGGGCCTTGGCCATTCCACCATAGCTTTGATCTTTTGAGGATCAACTTTGACACCTTCATGGGATACAATGTGACCTAAGTAATCTACCTCTTGTACATCAAAAGAACATTTTGATGGCTTTACATAGAGAGTATGTTTCTCCAAAACTTCCAACACTTTATTTACATGTTATAAGTGTTCTTCCCATGTCTTACTGTAAATCAATATGTCATCAAAGAAAACTAATACAAATTTCCTTAAAAATGGCCTAAAAATAGTGCTCATCAAGCTTTGAAAGGTTGAGGGAAAATTTGTAAGACCAAAAGGCATTACCAAAAACTCATAATGTCCCTCGTGAGTCCTGAAAGCCATTTTATGAACATCTTCCTCTTTTATTTTAATTTGATGGTACCCTGAATGAAGATCTAATTTTGTGAAATAAATAGCACCATGTAATTCATCAAGTAAATCATCAATTAATGGAATAGAAAACTTATCTTTGATGGTGTACTTGTTGAGTTCTCAGTAATCTAGACACATCCTCCATGTTTCATCCTTCTTACGTATCATGACCACTGATGAAGAATATGCACGCTAGCTATGCCTGATGATACTTGCCTTCAACATTTCCTTAACCATTTTCTCGATCTCACTTTTCTGGGAATATGGGTATCTGTATGGTATGATGTTAGGTGTTTGGCTCCCTGGAATCAACTGAATGGCATGATCATGATCCCTGACTGGTGGTAGTCCCTTTGGAATTGCGTCAAAAACATATGAGTGAGCATTAACAACTTCTGAAGATTGGGTGGCATTGAAGACTATGTATTTTGTACTTCTATGGAAAATAACTTTTCTATAAATCCATCTACTCCTTTTATGAGAACCTTTTGCATCTGATGAGATCTAATAATCTGTGGAGACTTAGCTACCATCCCATTCAATTGTATTGTCCTTCCATCTGAATGAAATCACTTGAACAATTCTTGGAAATTCATCTCTATAGTACCTAAGGTTGAGAGCCATTGGACACCCAAAACAATATTTGCCCCTCCCATAGAAATAGAAAACATATGTGAGTCTAACATGTAGTCTCCCATGGAAAGCTTGATACTATGACACTTTCATGTGCACTTGATTGTCCCACCATCCGTAATCATAACTTGCATTTCTGGAGATGGGTAAATAAAACAATTGAGGCGGCCAGCTAACTTACTATTTATGAAGTTATGAGTACTCCCCGAGTCAATCAACACCATCACCTTCTATTTTTTGAGATAGCCAATAACCTTGAGTGTTTGAGGAGTACTAATACCTTACAATTCATGGCAAGAAATTGTAGGTTGGTGATCCTCTACTTCATCGTCTACTGGTTCCTCAGCCTCTCCTATAATTTTAGCTTCCTCATCATCCTCATTACCTATGTCAATATAGAACAAATTCTTCTCAACACATTTGTGTCCCGGTCCATATTTTCTATCACAGTTAAAACATAATCCTTTTTCTCTCTTTTCTTCCATTTGTTGAGGAGTCAGTCTAATTGGCCTAGTAAATGAAGGGGAAGAGATACTATGGTCTCTGGTGTTAATGAAAGGTAGCCTCCTACTAAAAATAACTTTTTCCTCTGTTCGACGTGCCATGATAATAGAATTAGAAATCTTGAGTGGATTAAACATATGTACCTCATGCTCGATGTGGTCCTTAAGCCCCCCAAGAAACAGGTCATTCAGATTCTCTTTAGGAATATTTTCCACCCTTAAGGATAGGTTCTGGAACTGATGCACATAATCTTTGATTGATCTTGTTTTCCGTAGCTTTGCTAATTGACTAAAGTAGTTCTCTGAAACACTGGAACAATAATGCAATTACAACTCCTCAGTAAAAATTGTCTAAGTGACACCGAGACCATTCTTCTGCCTCTGAGCACATAACCATCGATACCAAACAAATTGGTCTAGTTCAAGATACATGGATACCACTGTCACCTTTTGTCTTGATGGTGTTTGATGTAACTCAAATAAGTTCTCCATTTGATTTATCCAATTCAGGGGATCCTTAACATCAAATTTGTGCATATCCACTTTTGGCATCATGTTCTGTGGTTGTGAATAAGTTGGATTCTAATTGGGCTAGAAAAGTGATCCAACATGGTTATTTTGTCCATGATTTTGAACTAAAGATCCTCCTTGATTGATATGGGGCAGATTTGGGCCATACTGTTTACCCTTTACATGTTGCATGATATCATCAAACCACTGATTGATTTGTTATATGTCTCCTTTAGAGGCCATCTCAGATTGTACATTTCGCAGCTCATACTCAAGTTGGCTCACCTTATGATCAACTGAGGTAAACCCTAGTGCTGAGGAATCTGTATTTACCCCTTCTGACTCCATCTCTTCAATCACTACTCCATCTTTATCTGGGGTTTTACCTAGAGTAACCGGATTCTTTTTGCTCTTGTGGAAGGCCCCGCCATGATGTCAAACCTTAGGGTTTAGGTTTTCGATATAAATTCGGCCGAACAGGAAAAAACACAGAGAATATAATAATACTAATTTTTTGAGATCTTTCCAAAACTGTAAATAACTTGAAAGCATTCCACAATTTTCACCCTAGGGAGTGATTTTATGAAACAAACCAAATTTTCAATAGCATTTGCAAAATAAATTAAAAAGGTATGAAATTTTTAGGGAACCTTACTTGAAATGTTTTACAACTCTAGTAAAAATATCTCCGACCAATTCGCTCTAGTTCGCAATATATGGCAGAAACAAAAAAAACTAGGGTTTTTGCCCTAATTTTGGCCCAGATCGCAGCTTTGATACCACTTGTAATGAAATTACTTTTATAATTCAGATTATGAGAAATAATAGAACACCAAATAAAACAATATTTCAGAATAATAATCTTAATATGCAATTAGAATAGCTTCGCCACTTCAAAGGGGCAACCTCCAAACCATATAAAAAGACTCAAATGCTCAAATGATAATGAACTACTACCTACAATCCCCTATATATACTATTCATATGCTATGGCAATCACCAAGGCCGACCTATTAAGCATGAGAAATTATAAATGATATAATAAAATGATATGGTAACCCATAAGTCAGCTACTCATATCCTAATACAAGCAATAGTTTAAGGGGCGTAGCAATGGGTTTTTTTCCATGTGCCATTGGTGGTACTCCTATTAAAGAATAAGAGAAATGAACCTTTCTTCACAACAACATGGGTAATAGAATAAAGAAATCTCTTGGATGCAACAATGGAGGTAATCATGTTCTAAGGCATATTCTATGGTATCAAGATGAAAGTGATTCTCTCTCTAAGGAATTTTTTGATTGTTACCAAAAAATGTAGATAAATTCATAAATGATGTTAGTTTTTATGTACAACTTCCCGAAATGATTTTCAATCAAGTAAACCACAAATTTATTTTAGGCTTTCTTTTCTAATTTCCAAACATTTTTGTGGTGGAGAAACAATGGAATGTCTAAACAAAAATAGGTTTCTTCATGGATCTTACCTAATCATGTTTGGAATAGTATTTGTATAAATAAAAAAATTTAAAAAGGGTTTACAATTGAACTCTATACATCAATTGAGGTTCGATAACTAGTGGTTTTTATGGAAAATGTACTTTAAGAAATTAAGTATTTTCACAAGAATATTGACCATGCAAATATAAACCCATATAAGTATAATCTCTAAGCCCCATGTACAATCTCATTTTCTCTAAAAATAAACTTTCTATACCCAAAATCGATCAAGAAATAAGGGGTGTACAATTAACTGCTTGGCTTTAGAATTTGTAAAAATATGTCCATATGATGAACACACGAGAATAAGTAAATAAACTTAAATTTATCATTTAACAATTAGTCGCCTTAAAATGTGAGATATATTTAATACATATTGAAAATCATACCTAAACATAACCTTACTCTAAACATACATAGTATCGTATGCACTAAAAACTGCATGTTTACTTATTAATTAGCTTAAAACATGTTTAAGAAAGATAAAGCAATAGTGGTCAACAAACAAACACAAGGAATACTTTTTCAAAGTAAATGTCTTTCAATTTTACAGAAGATATGGGAACTCAAGGTAGACAAAAAAATCCAATGTAGGCATCCCCATCACAGTCGATGTCACACTCGTCAGAGTCATGATGTTTTTCTCTCCACTCATCTAGTTTCCATTGTTCGAATTCTTCACATTTGCAGTCAAAATTGTCCCACCATGCAAGGATGTCTTCGAATAAACTAGGCTAGGTGCCATCTGGTGGTGGGTGTACAACAACCTGGTGAACTTGTGATACTATCCAAGGTAGGATTTCCATGGAATTCCATGAAGTTTTTCTTAGATCCATTTTCCTATGATAACATTTGTACTTGTGAGTCGTGACTCCATGATGAAAAGGAATACCATGCTTGACATAACAAGCATATCTTCAGCTTCCATATTAGTTCATTACTATTCTCTATGGAAGATTTGCAATGTTATCCAATTTTCCATATTATGTGCAATTAAGTATGATGGTGAGGGCCTCAAGAAATTTGTGAGAGAAATGCATGCATTTTGAAGATGATAGACATCCATTGTCGGAATGATGAGTACGAGAGTCCAAATTTGTTTTTTCCAGTCATTAATCTGCATAATATCAAAATAGTAGACAAGACAATCATAGTATTCATGTAAAAAATTTGATTTTTACTCATTCTTGATGCAGAAAATTATTTTATTTGACTATAACACTAGAATTTTAAAAAATATGAGATTTGTTAATGCGGTTATCTATGCACATCATAGACCTAAAGTTGATATTTTTTGGCTATTGCATATACGAATATGTCTCATGGGCACATAATTACAACATTAAACAACAAGAATCTTAAATCTCGAAGCCGAAATATTGTCATTACCACTTTTACTTACCACTACTAAAAAAAGCTACATAAATAAAGTTATCTGTATTTTAAGAGGATGGAAATGTTTTTCTAGTATTCCTACATTTTAAATTACATATTTAGAACCAGATTTTAGATCACATGAAACAAGCAAAATTTTCAGGTTCCCAAAGTTCATTCTAAAATTAAGTGTATTGATGTCAATCAGGGTATATGAAATATCCCCCTTAATGGAAGATGATTTTTTGATATTTTCCAATAAAATATCCTAACAATGTATAACTGGAAAACAGTTGAAAACTGAAATTTCATGCAACTCTGGAAATTATTCCAGAAAATGCGACTAGGGTAGGAATAGAAAAATTATATTTCAACCACACAAATCACCCTAACCCTTTCTGATTCCTCTTTTGTAATTGATGGAATTTTTGCAAACAAAAACTAGAATTTTCAGGCAACAAAATACTAATTTTTATTAGATAAATTTCAGATCTGACCTGTTTATTACAGCAAATAAAAATAAGTCTGAAACCCTCCACAAAGCGCTGGAAATTGTGTAGAAAAATATGCCAAATAGTCCCACATACAACAGCTCCAAGAAAACTCTTTTGTCTTGCTAAAAACTTGCAAATAAACCCCAGAAGAGGTCGCTCCAGCCATAATAGATCAAATAAAATGCTCAGAAATATTCCTGAGTCTTCATACAACCTGGGAATGAGAAAACTGAAGAGTTTTCGTTCCTCCTTTGAGTTTTCTAGAGGGTTTTCTTCCCCTAAAAAATTATGTAGTTTGTGACAACTCCAAATATGCAAAAGCATGAATAGTAATGATCACCGAATGCCTAGCCCAAGTCACCCCTTTCCTTTTTATAGGAAAAATATTATAAAATCACCTTTCCATCATCCAATGAGAAGAAAGTGCCAAAGCACCCTAAAAACATGCCCATACCAAGTCGTGTTTCTCCCTTGGGCAAATAAACATTACATAATATTTTTACTATTTTCCTAATGTCTAATTTGCCCACCATGTCAAGTCGCACTTTTTACCTATAGTGAAATAAAATCAGTGTGGCCACTTGAAAGTCACTTTAAATCATAATAATATTATTATAAGTGTTTTATAATTTTTATTTTTAAATTGACACTTTATAATAATTTTATAATAACTTAAGTCACCCTTAATTTCCTCCTTTAACCATCACATAGACAAAATGGAAAAAAGGTCTTTCACCAACAACTATTCCAAAAAAAGGAACATTACATTATATATTAAAATAGTTTTGATAAACTGCAATATATTATTATATTTCTAATTAAAACTATGAAATTGATGATATGTCATAGAAAAAGTCGTAAGAAAATAAGAATAAAGTTATAGATTGTGTTTCCAACAATAATTAGCGGAAATAAACAATTTTCCAAGAATACGCTTCTTTCCGACAACAGTAGTCCGTGAAACCCACACCAGTGTTTTGACTGCTCGGCATTACCAGGAAAGAGCGAGGAAGGACACAAAAACGAGGATATCAGATTCTATAAATACCAGGAAAGAGCGAGGAAGGACACAAAAACGAGGATATCAGATTCTATAAATACCAGTGCATTGCATTGAGCTCCTCATCTTCATTTTGTTTTGTTTAACATGGAGAAGAGAGGGGTGGCACTGGCGATGTATTTAATGGCGCTGCTGATGGTTTACAGTGCCAACGTGGCAGTCGCTGGACCCTGCGAAGGGGGTCCCTGCTGTGGCTCGCTGGGGAATAACAGAGTGAACTGCAGAACAAATCCGGCCACAAAAGATAAGGCTCCCTGCTGCAGTAAGTTTGGGTATTGCGGCAACGGCCCTCTCTACTGCTCCTAGTTTTCCCTAATAACATATATATGCTACATAGTATATATTTCTCTCTCTCTAATAGATCTTGCATAGTTTTTAGTATATTTCTCCTACTGGTGTGGGGATTTTGTTTGGATGACACGGATCAAAACTCCAAACCAATAAATAAATAATTGATCTTTCATGTTGTACTCATCTAATTGGGATTATTTTAGTATGATGTTTTTTATTACGCCGAAGGCGTTCCCCCTATGGGAAAGGCACCTCCGGACGTTTCTGCGACTGTCCTAATTTTGACAGTTTGACGGGCATCTGGACGTCTGTTTGTAGCAGTTCTATTTTTAGCTTTCCTTCTGTTTTTAGTTCTGTTGACGGGCAGTTACATGTCGAATAAAAAAAACAGCATCAATAATAGCGAACTACTACATTATTATTGCGCTTATTCTGAGATTCTTACGCGGACGCCCATGGGCCCGTAGCACACTCCCTGGCTTGCGCCACAAGTCACACAATTCAACCAACTTACAAGGAGTTTTCACGAATTTTGTCAATTAGGGTTTTGAACGCAGTTATACCAGCAGCAGAAAATCATATCTTCTTCAATGACGGCAATAGCAGCAGCTCGACCACTGGTCACAATGGGGGCAATGTTTGGAAAACGACACATCAATGCTTTGGACCTGGAGAAGGGATTGGCCTTACCCTGTTGATTATTTTTTATAATATTGTTTTTATTTTCCTGATAACTTGTTTTGTGTAAGGTTCGAGCTCTTGCCTTCTCGGTTAGGTTCCTAGACTGCTCCTTGTTGCAAATTCTGTTCTGCGTCTACTCGAAGCTCCAATTCCAGTAATACTCTTCAGTTTCTGGCTTGTTTAATCTTGGTGAATTTGAGTTGTGTGTTGGCAGCAGTTCAAATTTGTAACATCGTGACATTGCTGTTATATGTAGTCAACTGAAAGCTTATTCTCGTTGGTGCAGGGTGTGAGTGACCCAATGCTTTACATTGGAATGCTCTTTAGCATGTTTGCATGGCATGTTGAAGATCACTATTTATACAGGTAAATCGCTTATTAAAACTCTATTGGTTTACATGCTTTGGGGATCATCATTGTTTGACACAATAGGCACTACTTATGAATTTAAAATTACGCTATAGTTTGAAATCTTAAAATTTCAACAGTTCTTTTTCTGCTTTGAGGACCAGCATTGTTTGACAGTGACTGACAGGTGCTACTTCCGAATTTAAAATTACGCTATAATTGGAAATCTTAAAATTTTAACAGTTCTTCTTCTGTGGCAGCATTAATTATCACCACTGTGGTGCATCCAAGACATGGTATGGTGTTCCTGGACATGCAGCTTCTGATTTTGAAAATGTAGTCGTGGAACATGTCTATGGTGCGGAAATGGCCATGCGTGAAGGAGTGGATGCAGCATTTAGTTTGCTTATAGGAAAGACAACAATGTTTCCGCCAAAACTACTATCTGATCATGGAGTTCCTGTTTACAAGGCTGTACAAGAGCCTGGAGAGTTTGTAATCACATTTCCTCAGGCATACCATGCAGGCTTTAGTCATGGTAAATATGCAGGAAGGACATTTATTTTGCATTGTATTATCTTTGTCTGGTTAATCTGTTGGAAACTTCCATTGCCTCGTCCAAGTATAATGGGGCAGTGCACAGTGCCATGGACTGCTTTCTTGCTTCTCATTTCTTCTTGTTGACAAATTAAAACTTTGTTGTAGGTTTTAATTGTGGCGAGGCAGTAAATTTTGCATTGGTTGATTGGTTTACATTTGGGGCAGCAGCCTGTAAATGCTATGAGAATCTGAATAGAGTACAAATTCTGCCTCATGAACAACTTCTATGTAAAGAGGCGATGCTTCTTGCAAACAGAAGATTGTGTTCTGGAGATAGATCCCAACACTCCATGAAGACTGCATTTGTTCGCCTTATAAGGCTTCAGCATCAATTTTGTTGGTTACTGAAGAAGCAAGAAGTGCATGTGTTTAACTCCCTGGGGTACGATAATAATGTCTTATGCAGTGTCTGCAATCACTGGTGCTACGTTGCATTTGGCATATGCCAATCCAACATGCATACTGTATGTTTGAATCATGGTATGGCTTTCTTTTCCTTGTTAGTTTTGATCACTTATCCTTAGTTTTTTGGTAGGCATCAAAGATATGCTGATTAAAGTTTTTTTCATAGTTGTTGGTTTGCATTAGACTTTAGAATGGATTTGTTTTAATGGATAGCAGGTAACATTTTCTTGATGGTAGTTGCATCTTGCAATCACATTGGCTAAGGGGTTATCACGTGCACCCACAATATAGCACTCAATGCCAAATGTAGATGTTGATTCACCATGAAGACCATGGCTTCAATTATGTAGCAAGTTCTTATATGGCTTCTCTATATGACTCGGTGTTTTTGATTTGTAGCAATGAAGTGTGGATGTGGCGGCAATCCAACCATCTACTTAAGAGATGATTTTTCTGAAATGGAAGCAGTAGCTCAGAAATTTGAACAAGAGGAAGGGGTGTTGGAAGATTCTCTGAAAGAGTTGCCTGTTTTGCTTGACGAACACACTGATTATGTTCCATATTCTAGTGGTATTTCAGAGCAAAATCAAAACTATGTTCTGGCTTCCTCAGCGTCTTGGAACCAAAATCATGAATCAAGACAAGTTACTCCCTTTGGTTTTGAAAATATATCTCCTAATGAGGTTGGTGGTATACAGATTGATTGGTTACATACCTTTTATTTTTTGCTGTTTCTTCTGCAGTTTTCAAGAGGATTTCTAACATTTTTGACCATCAAAATGCAGCAGCGTTATATTGTAGGTATCAGCAGGGAGAAAGGTGACGGGGATTCTGATTGTGCACCATCTAGGGTAAAGCGACAGTGCAGAGTTTTACCTGAGAAGAAAATTTCAGATCAAACAATGGTAAGGCGAATTCTCTATAGATTCGATTTTTCTATGAATCAATTGTTCATTGGATATGAACACCATCATATTTTAATCTCATTTTTATAGTATTACACGACTGTGCAAACCACTCATATAAAACTGTAGAGGTGCATAAACCCTATAATTGTAAATCTGTTGTAATTACTTTTTCCTGCTACATAATAATGTAAATGTGTTTTTTCCAAGCATAATTTCTGAGTCAGCCATCACATTTATTCCAAAAGGTGCTCTTATACGATTGATGAGAGCAACACAAGTTTTTATGTTACCAGAAACGGGAAACAACAACAAACAAAAAATTGCAGTCTTTTCGGATATCTTACCAGGTATATATGCGGTACGACACTGCTGGATCTGTGACATACTTGGTCAAGACCTGGCATACCTAGGCAGTGCCCATTAGAAGCCACGTTTAAATTAAAAAACAAAAAAACTCTATAAAAGAACATAAAAATTTAAAAAGACACTTAACAAACTACACATTGACATTATGGTTAATTTTGCTATTTTTTTACGTTTTAATATTTTTAGTATTTGTTATTTTTTTTGTGAATGTACCCAAGATGTACTGAACCTGGGGTTTGGAAAAAAAACCATGAACTCCTCTACCGAACCCTTGTAACTTAGTTTTTTGTTAATGCCTACAGTTGATGCATACATGGAAATGTTAGAAGTTGCAAATAGAAAGAGTTTAAAAAAATAATCTAAAAAAAATCAATTACAAATGTTAATATGTTGCTAAGATTCAAAAGTAATCATCTGATACCTGCTAATGGGGTTGGAAGAAGCAGAAGCAAATATATTCAGGCCAGATGGATTCCTCTTCAGAAGTGACGAGCCTCTAAAGAGAACGTAGGTGTGGCTGGAGCTTGTGTTGTGGGCAACCTATCATTTTCTTCAATGAGGCATCAGGGTTTAACTTTACAACGAATAATGTTGTAGGAGTTAGATTCCTTTAGAGAGAGGTGTAGATTGCAAAGGGAAAAGGATGTTTGAGAATCATGGTCGATAATCTTTGGGGATTAACTTGAAGGATGCCAATTTATGTCACATCAAAATAATTGGTTAATAAAGTAGCGGATTATTTATAGCTAATCTAGGTGTGGACATGCTTGCTTTGAGGTCCCCTCTCTTTATCTCCATGGACCCCCTTAATCTTCTCTCCTAGCAATGCTAATTTCATTAGACTGCCCCCTAGGCTGACTCCTCGCCATCCCCCAATTCTTGTTATTCTTGCTGATTGATTTTCCTATTTTTTCCCTCGTAATCTGAGTCCTATCTGTCCTGGGCCTTTCATTAGCACTGTTGCTCCCTTCTCCTCTTAACATTTTGCAAACGGCAGTGAGGGAGGGAAGCAACAAGGGATTATCCACTTCTTATGGGTATGCTGATTCCTCTCCATTGCCTTCCATTCCGTTTCTTCATGCTTCTGGTTTCTTTTACCTCTGTTTTCTTTGAGCTTGGCTGGCCTTGGACTCACTCTCATTTCCATTTATTAGTCTTTGCTCTGCTCTTCAGCCTTTTGATCTCTGCTCTGGTAATTGGCAATTGTCTTCTCTCTTTTGTGCAGTATTGCACCCTGGGTCTACTTGGCTATTGGTGGTGGCTATTGGGCGGCTACATTGCCAGGATACAGGTATGAGTATCAGTATGGGTACGGATACGATACGCAGATACGTCAATTTTAAAAAATCCTTGGGTACGATACGTCCGTACATATATATTAAAAAATATATATATATTTGTATGTACATCTTACTCATTTTACTCATTTTTTAGTCCATAAAAAACTGAAATAGTCATAGAAAACTTGAATCAATGTTCAAAACATTCAATATACTTAAGACTTTGCAATTTTTTTGATCATTTGGCTGACATACATATGATATACGAATATCATGTCAACATGAATACGAAAAAAGCTTGAAATTTGAAAAATATACTAGGATCCATGTTCAAATTTCAAAACATACAATATGCTTAAGATTTTACATTTCATTGTTCATGTGGTGATTAGGGTGTTTTATTTTATTCATTTTATTTTTAGGGTTCGGTTTTAGTGATTAGAAAAGTCAAAAACTAAAAAAATGAATTAAAACCTTTAAAAGACGTATTTAGGAAGGGATATGCCAAGGATACGTGTGGGTACCTCCTGGATACGTCACATTTACGTCATCATGTATCCGGGAGGTACCCACACGTATCCGTATCTGTACGTATCAGACAAGATTCACGGGGGGTCAGGGCGCATCCTGGCAATGTAGCCTAAAGGTTTCAAAATATTTTTTTGGATAATTTCCCTTCTATTTTGGGGTTTTGTGTGTTTGGGGTAAATGTTATGGTTTTGATTTTTAGGATGGCTGGGGAAGATATGGTTTTGATTTGTAGGGTTTGGCCATGGTGCATTCCTATGTGGGCCTGCTTTTTGTTGAACCACGTATGGATGAATGGCCGAGGACCCCTCTTCAATGTTCCTTCATGGTAAATGCTCTCACTTTCCCCAGCTCCTTTGTGCCTCCATTACCGGGTTTTATTCTTCTCTGCTGTAGACTGTCTCTGTGAGTCTGCTAAGGAAAGCTTGTGGAGGGAATTGGGCATCCAAAATCCTGCTGTAGAATTTGGGCCTATATGGAAATTGTTTTTTTTTGATGTGGTAGTAGGGGAAGCAAACAATCTGGGGAAGGTTTTGGCTCAAGGAAGAGCCCTAGGTTGGTGAAGGGCAGGTAATCTTGTGAAAGGATCGTAAAGGAGCAGAATGATAAAATGGTAACCTGTCACTCTTTGGAAGATTCTCATTCCACCTATCTCTGTTTGGTGGATGACCTGAAGCTGAAGTAGCTCTTGGATGAGGGCTGCTTGATTGATCAGAGCATCAGGCTCAATGCAGAACAGTCCATGGAGTATTGGAGGAAGCCCTAATTATAGGAATCAAAAGCCCAAAACTTCTTATTTGGGGAGCCACAAATCTATTTGATGCACAATTGTTTGCAATGGAGATGGGGGAATGCTCTGCAGTTGACAATGTCCTTTAAGCCATGATGAATTTTTCTTATGTGATAGGTGTGCAGACTATACTTCTCACCACCAACAACACTCACAATGCACGATGATATCCAATAGCTTGAATTTGGTGTCATTAGTCTACTTGAGAAATTGTGGAGGCTGCAGAAAGCAGACACAGGAGAAAAAGTGATCCAAAGCAAGAATATTGATTGATACCATCTATGACAGATTGATGATCAAGCGTAAGAGCTTTAAAGCTCCAGCTGACGACGATCTCAATCTTGATTCAGTCTTGAATTTATGAGAATTGGAAGAAGATGAGCCCTTTAGAAAGGATATGGATGAGCCGGTTGTGATTGCCAACTCCCATCAGGAGGTAGAGGACCTTTACCTAATGGCATCCTGTGTTTTGGGTGCAGCTGTGTGGCAGCATTTTTTTTAGGATACATGCTTTCTATACCGCCTCTTCCGGTCCTCGCCTTGAAAGCTGCTCGCGTCTCCAGTTTCAATTGAAGCTCAGTGGACACTATTTCAAGAACCAAATGTTACTTCAACCCTCAAATTTCAGAAACAAATACACTTCATGGCTGGGTTGATTCCGATGACTACTTCCTTTTGGCGCCCTCTATCACAAGCCAATTTCTGGGCCCTCCAAAAAGCCTGACCTCAGTAGCGACGATTTCAGATGTACTAAATATGGGAAACACTGAGAGAAATGAATGGGCCATGGTTACTGCAGAAATCAAAAATATCAGCATGGACAAATTTTTTTACAAGGCATATCCTCTTCAAAAAGGTGACAAATAATGCAGGAAAAAGGTGAGAGAGAATGGTATTGGTTCACGGTTATGTTCGAGTTGCAATAGACAAGTTCAAAACTATGATTATAGATATGCACTGAGGATTGATCTAAAGTACCCAACAAGAGAACTTCAATCAGTTACCACTTTTGATGAGACAATTGAATTAATCATGGGTGTTGTAGCTAGCGACCTCCATATATTGTCTATAGACGAAGATGCGACAAGTGAAATTATAAGTAATTTCATTGGAAATGAATAATGCTTCACACTTTCACTGAAAAAAGAGACATATTGCGGAAACAACAGATTGAAATGTATCATCCTCAGTTCAAAGAAAGTGGAAAACAGTGCAACTCCTCTATAACTGCAAGGATTTCCAACCCACCCGACCCTTCAAACATTACACCCTCACCCATCCCATTCTATACTTTGAACTATCACCGCTATGTTTCTTATTTCATATCTATGTTCCGCTTTATTTCCTGATTCACAAGAAAACTATTGTATTCCCTTATAGACTGACATATTATTGTCTCCTACTACTATGTGGATTGTTAATACTTTTAAGAAAATAAATAAAAATTACATGCACTTTTGTATACATATAAATTTCCCACTAAAGGCTACCATTCATGAAATAAATAATGCAAATGTATACATGTCTCATTATGGGCACACACATCTACATTTATTTGAGGTTTTGAAATATGACATGTAACTTTAAATGCACAAATTTGTAACATAATTAAATGTACACATATAACATTTCAATGTAATGTTTCAACTAAATTCCTACACTACAACTATCAATCACACACGTTATCGACTGTACAATAAATGTTTTCCCAACAAAACACCAACCGAACAACCGATGCACAACTAACACAATAAACACAAATTAAATACATACAACATCAACTATAAAATAAATTAACTATAAAAAACGGTATAAAAAATATTTATGTACGATTTTTTAACAAGTTTGAAATGTAGAAACAACCTTCAAATTAAGTGGTCCATCTATATTTCTACACTTAAAATATCAAACACACCCCTAATCAACATCAACTACAAAAGTAATAATTATACCTCTAAAACAAATAACATATACCGTTCGGCGTTCACATCGTATGAAACACATGCGATTGCTAGTATTTAGAATTTGGGGAGATGAATGCTGAAGAGTGTTGTTTTAATATCGTGAGCAATTTTAGCCAATGTTTTATTAGGTAATGGATACCAAAAAAAATTGGTACGTGTGATCTTTTGGACCATCCGTCACTTCAAAAATTCCATTTTATTGATTATAAAATTAATTATATTTTATAAAAAGTCTTATATGAAGACTTTGAAATTGATATTTCTCAACAATTAAAATATTTATAATGATTTAAATTAAAAATTGATAAAATTTTATTAAAAGTAAGGAAAATTCTATTATTTTTTATATCTTTTATTAAAAATTTGCAAGAGCCATAAATCAATTTTAATATGGAAAGTAAATGCGAAATATTTAATATATAAAAAATAGTTTGTATGGACACATTATAATTACAACCAATCTAATGATCCATAAACAATAACAACACTAACTCACTTATACTAAAGGGAATATTATGTACCTAAATATTTTTTATACATTACTTGTCATTAATCTAAAAGTGAAACAATCATCAAATATTTTAGCAATCTTCGTTACTATTTCTCATAAATAACCACCATTAAATTAACATAAAAATTTACAAATATATAATCTCAAAAATATGTTATAAATAAAATCAATTAAATATTTTGACATATATCTTTTCCAAACTAACTATAAATATTAAACTTAAGAAAAATCATAAAAACCAATGTAAAGAAAATAACTAACTATATTATAATATCTAACCAATTAAAATCCTATGAAGTGAAGCCAAGTATAACCATTTTGTACTTTTACGAAATGAAACTACAATTACCATAGGAGGTTGGTTTCCCAATACATTTGAGAAAAAAATATATTGATTAAAAAAATTAAAAATTTAATCGAAAAATTCACCAAAGAGTTTCACAACCCATCACAAAAGGATGGATATTGATATAAACTTGTGTGGATGTGCACTATGGTCTGATTTTTATGCAACCATAAGAAAATCCTGATTATTTTTTATGTTAATTTGATACCAAATAATATTAAAGCAGTTAATGTATACTTTATAATGAGAGGTTATCGAGACAAAATGAAATTACATCATGGAATGTACATAATGAGATCCAAATTAATTAGAAAATAGTTTAAATGTTGACAACCTAATTGCCTTATTTGAGGAAATGAGGCTCCACATAATAGTGATTTTTATCAATATCCATAATAGAAGATCTAACATTATATTAACAACACAAGAGTTTTGTTTGAGGAGACTAGATTTAGCAAAATAGCGATTTTTTTTTTATCAAAGTTTATAGTAAAAGATCTAACATCATAAAAAGAATGGACAATCCACAAAAAGAGTTTGACAACCTTATATCATGCATCCTTTTTTACACTACACTCTCTTTAATCACATAGGGTGCTCGATGTAATGGAAATTATTAAAATATTTCTTTCATTTACTTTTCCAAAGATTATAATAAAATCCTATAAATAATAGGAGACTTGTTCGGTTGCAAGAAAATCCACACCTTCAGAGCCAAAAGTCACCTTACAAATAGAATTTCTCATTAATTAAATTAACTTTTAAAAATTATAAGAGAAACAATATGAAAAGAGAACTAAATGCAAAGACTCAGAGGAGTTTCAAAAGGATTCATTTAATAATTTTATAAGCTTGATTTATGCATTTAATAGTTTTAAGTAGATTGTGTGCAAAGGCCTTCAATGTCTCTTTAATATTGATCTTTTTAATAAATAAATTAGTTATTTTGTAGATGGAAGGATGAGGGCATCATCCGCTCCAAGATCTATAGAAAACTATGGTTTGCAGACCCATGATTTAAGTGAGAGCCGGTTCAGTTTGATTTTTCATCATCTTTTGTTCTCACATAGCATTATACTGTAAACATACACAGAGAAAACTCCATACGAGACTTGGTATGGATCCTTAATACATTATACTATATGTCATCTTTGATTGGGCCTTTAATATAGCTCTGTGTGTGAAGATTTCATTGGGGTGAACAATAAGGAAATATTAGAAATTTTGAGACTTTGTGTGATGTGAACCTCTTACTAACATGAATGGGGACATTATCACATTCCATAGATCAAGATATTTTATAATCGGTTGGTGTGTATGGATTACTTGTCATTTGTTTTGAATTAAGATAGTGAAATTCATTTAATAGATAATAGAGGTGGTTATTTTTATTGGTTTAATAATATTCTCCAAAAATGTATGTTTGCTAGTATTCTCCTACACTCAAACTTTGATTGAGTGGTTTATAATTGTTAGACCAAAATTACAAATAGAAGAATTTAAGGAAATATAAAGAGCATCTAGTAATTTGTTGTTGGATTGATCAAATCATTGAAGGTGACAGTATTGGGAATATGCATTACATTAGACTACATGTTGAATTGGATTATGCTTTTTCTATTGGATTCAAAGAAATTTTCCTATCAAATACCCTGATAATAATGGAGGATAACACAATCCCCTCAAAAAACACTTATTTTATTACAATTTTGCAAAAAACAAGAGCTATTAGTATTCAATTAATAGTTTTCTCTTGTTATAAATGTCACACTAGTCCCTAAACATATGTTTTTGTTTATTCTTATGAACTTCCCATGGCCCATATAAAATCCAAAGGGAGATGTGAGCTACAAGTCCTCTATCCCACAATAGGTCAAGATAAGGAACTTTCATAGTTCCTTGCACAAATTCAACTATTACAAACCTATATTTTTAAGAAAATTATTTTATGTGAGAAAATCCACCCCATATGGTTATTAAGGAATTTGCATTTGATATATCACCATTTCTCCAAAATAAGAAATTCATCATATATTTCGCGTGCAGTAGTTTGGTGGATTCTTGTAAAGTGTTTGTAAATGTGATAGATCAAAATGGGCTTCTCATGAAATATCTTAATTGCAGCTTAAAAAAGACATGAATTTCATTGGAAATATTTCACCAAATGCAACAAACAATAGTTTTTCCCCATTGATTTACCTTAAGGGGAATATTCCCATCATGTGTCAAAATAAGATGTTTGGAATGTGGTATATACATATATTAAAGCATAATGGAAAGAGGATTTTTTTTATCATATGTTATAGCTAGAAGTGTCCATATAAAAATGTATGCAAGATGTGAAAGCATACACATGGCACATGAACTATTTGACAAAATGTTATAATGAAATGTAATCTCATGGAATTATATGATTGCAACATATGTAAAAAATGGTGTTTTTGAGTTCAATTTAAAACTTTTGAAATGAATACCTCAAAGATATGTGGTCTCTTGAATCAATGATAATGTATAAATTGGATTACCTTTGGAAATGAATTATCTTATAATTAACAATTTTTATGAAATTTGTGTTTAAATTTTTGTGAGAGTTAATTTACACCAATAAATTTGTGACCATCAACCTTTCACAAACACTTATCACTACTATAATGGGGGTGTGTGTTTTCATATCATAATAGAGACAATAATTAACCAAATCATCTCAAATTGATACAAAAAAATATTCAATGTATGCTTTCTTATAAGCTTTAAAGTTAATAGTGACTTATGCTTGTCAACCAAATTTTCGAAGACCGTGTTTAGTTCTTACACACTTCAAGAAAAATACCCAACAATCACTCATTTTAAATGAATGATTTATCTCTTCCCTTCAATTAATATGCTCTAATATGCACCCATTAAATCCTAGCACATAATAGTCACCGCACCCAACATCAAACAGTTCTAAAAAGCCAAAAAAATATGAAAATTATTTTTTGGGTATGGCCATATCACTTCACATAATAGGAAATCAAATATATTGTTATTCTACAAATGAATTAAACTTCAAATTAAAAAACATAATTTCTAATTTTTACATGCAAACACTCACTACTACCCAACAATCACCCATCAAAAATTATCAAAGTAATTAAACTAAAAATAAGATATCATATTGAATTTTTTTTTTTTAAGAAAATGGATTGCATGCATTGATTTTAATTCATGCAGCTTTTTTTGTCAATATGCAACTACCACTTTTATTTTGACTCTAGCTACCAAAAGAAGAAAAGATTTTTCAGAAGTAATTTTTTTTGTAGAACA
The DNA here is from genome assembly GCA_019776745.2 of Taxus chinensis. Classification (NCBI taxonomy): domain Eukaryota; kingdom Viridiplantae; phylum Streptophyta; class Pinopsida; order Cupressales; family Taxaceae; genus Taxus; species Taxus chinensis. The sequence continues at coordinate 230,800,431 of CM034151.1, read as the reverse complement.
AAGAGATCTCAACCACGGGTTCACAAGCAGTTAAGGATGCATATATTAACAATTACAACGATGATCAAGGAGTTTGAAAAACAAAAGTTGAAAACCAGAAAATAGAGGCTCCTTTCTAAAAAAAAATAAAAATAAATAAAAGAGTTGAAAACCAACAAATGGCGGCTCTTTTCCAAAAAAAAAGAAAGAGTTGAAAATAGTAAATGACATTTCTTTTTTTTTTAAGGGGGAAAGTAGAAAACCAACAAATGACTACTTTTCCCAACTGCAATAAAACATCTTCAATACAATTTTCTATTTCTTTCAAATTTACAGGGTTGGAGTCTTTTGAAGTTGATTTCCTATTTCTTTAGATCTGTAGAGTTGGAGTTTTTTCAAGTTGATTTTTTATTTCTTCAGATCTACAAAGTTTGATTCTTTTGAAGCTGGTTTTCTATTTCTTCAGATCTAAAGAGTTGGAGTCCTTTGAAATTGATTTTCCATTTCTTCATATCTGCAGAAGTGGAGTCCTTTGAATCTGATTACTTATTGATTCAAATATCTAAAGTTGGATTCTTGTAAAGCTGATTTGTTATTTGTTTAGATCTGCAAAATTGGAGTCCTTTGAAGCTAAAAAAATTGTTGTTGCAAGTAAAGGAACTGAATTTCTTTATTGTTTTCTCTAACATTACAGAAATGAAGGTTGTGCAACAAGAAGAAAGTATGTATAAATTCAATATATGGTCCACGTATCTTCTATCATTTTATTCTTAGATAAATTTATTAGTTGTTTTGATTACAGGTAAGTCCACTTCCAAGAACCTATCCAAAAGAGAAATATGTGTTTCCATAAGGCTTGTAGTAGTAGATGATAAAAATTAGATGTTAAAAAAAAAGTATAAAAGAAGCAAATACCTTATTTTGGGAAGTTTTAAAAAAAAGATAGATAAAAAAACCAGCCGTGCAAGAAGCCAAGTGTGGGGAAAGAAGAAAATACAAGCCTACAAAGATAGTTGAAAACTACATAAGAAAAGGGTTGATATATACAAAACATATGTTGATTTTGAAATGAAAAGAAAAGAAAAATACTAATTTTGTGAAGAGAAAACATGATTAGCATTGTACAAAAATAGAAAAAAAAAGGACTCAAGATCAAAATGTGCCTTGAAATCAACAACATGCATAAGGACATGCATGAAGTTAAGTGTGGGGGAGTGGTGAGACCAAATTAAGTCTCATCCATTTCTTTAAATAACATTATTTCTTCTCTTAGAAAGTGGATTTAGATGTATTCTTAAGAAATAGATAGCTTATTTAAGATTAAATATAGAATATATTTGATTTATCTATGAAAAGTCTATTGCAATTAAATGTTTTCATTTCCTAATATTTATTGTAAGTTGGAGTGCAGTGTTGTGTACAAGAAGGTCATTTGATCTTTTGAATGTATTGTAGAAACTGCAATACTCGCGTAGCTAAGAGTGCATGACTCACAAATATTGTAACACTTATAAATCTACGAGTGCAGGACTCACAATACATAGAGTGCAAGATTCGCAAAACTAGCGCAGGACTCATAAAATTAGCGCAAAAATTGCTATAACTAAAATTTAAAAACTCCAAATGACAATCTGAGAAAAGTTTTTGTTCTTCCTATTGTTAGGAGGGAAAAATTATATCTATTTTTATAGAGTAATAATATTTTTGAGGATATCAACATTTAAAGAAGAAGGTTTTCAAGCACAGTACTAGCTGAACCAACACAAACATCCATCTAGCTAAAATTTCATAACTCCAAATGAGAAACTGAGAGAGGTTTTTCTTATTCTTATTGTTACAAGGAAAAACCTCTCTCTATTTTTATACATTAATAATGGTTTGAAAGATATAATCATTTGAAGTAAAAAAATTTCAAGTGCAGGACTTGCACAGACAACATCATATTTTCTCTGACAGAAGTTGAAGATCTCCAAATGAGAATCTGAGAGAGGTTTTTGTTCCTCCTATTTTTAGGAGAAAAAGCATCTCCCCATTTTTACACAACAAAAATAATTAAGCAGATATATTCATTTGAAGTTTCAGTAGAATAAGGTTGAAGGAAAATAAATAAGATAAAAAACAAACAAGTTCAATAAAACTGCAATAACTCCCTCATTTCTCAACTAAAATGAAATTTCCAAGATATTTTGGAAAGCTTGTAACAAAGAGCACCGAACCTAGAAACGGTTTGAAAATTATTTTCAAATTGAATTCACAATAATGATCCAAAAATAAAGGATGGGAATATGGCAGGACAACTGTCCTTTTGAAAGATTCAATTGTGCAAGAGTAGACTTGGCAATTGGAAAGAAGTAGTCAACTACACATGGAAGAGATAGTTAAATATAGAGTTGTAATATTTGATTAATTCTCTTCCACGATTGGCTCCTTGTCAAGTGGAAGTAGTTGAGTGCAAACGAAAAAAGGAGTTCGATCTAGAGTTGTAGTGTTTGAATAAATATCTTCCACATTTGTCTCCTTGTCAAGTTGAAGAAGTAGTTAAATATGGAGTTGTATTGTTCAAGTAAATTCCTTCCATATTTATCGCATTGTAAAATGGAAAATGAAGTCAAGTTTTGCCCAAGATTATAGGTAGTTAGTTCTATAATCGTGGAGTATTGGCCAAGTGATGAGTTATAAATATCTATCCAAAGCACTCGATGTAGTAGTGGTAGGAGATGGATGATTTTTGTAACATCATTTCTGATTAATAAAATCCATAGTTCAAGTATTTTTGTAGAAACTTATTTTTATTTTTGCTAACCCATCTCTGAGGGAAGACCAAGGGCCCACTCTTACCAAAGGAGGAGGATGGTTTATTGTTTTTTTAGAATAGATCATTATTGTTTTATTTGCATTGTTTAAATCTAGATTGTGTGTTTTATGTTTCTTTGTTTACACACAGTAATGATTCTTGGCACTGTAACTCTTACCAGTCTCATTGTCTATCTTAGGGGCATCTACATTTTCTACTTTCTTACACACTAAAAGTGTTACTGTTTCGTTATTTACTATTTCATATTCTTACTAGCACACTACTTTATATCGGGACATACACGCTTTGACATTTTTTTTTATCTCTCTAACATGCTAACAGGTGCTTCATGTGCAATGTTTTTCTTGGAGGAACTATTTTCCACCATGGTTGTCTATTACACTTTAATTGATCTTGTCTTCTATTGTATGTCATTGTTTGTGAGTTATGCCCATTGTCTTGTATGGACACTGTATACTTTTGGATGCTTCGACCTTGATTATCTTGTGACATTGTGAGTGATGTCCCATGTTTGAAACCCGTTTTTCACAGTCTCCTTTGTCTGCACTATTGTTTGTTTACACTATTTGTTATAACATTCTTGTCACTTTTTCTACTAACACATGTTTCTAGCCATATTTTTTGCATGTGCCTTAGTTTCTACCATGCACAATACCTCCCTTGTAGGGTATCAATTTCAGATCAACATCAAGTCCTCTCTTAGACCACATACTCCTATCGACATCGCATGCATCCCAAATGAGGGGGAATACATTAGGTGAATCAATCACCCCATACAACAACTTAGAGCTTCAGTATATGATTGCACAATATAGGAACATAACAGAGTTACAATTACATAATGACCTAGATTCTAACTTGGGTCCTCAGTTCATCACAAAAATCAGTGCCCAAATACAGACACTAGTGCTTGAGCACTCCTGACCTTTCCTTGGTGCCTATGAATAGGGGAAGTTATAGTTACTTTCTCAGATCATCACATTTTTCAACATTTCACATAGTATTTTTCATGGTACATGCACAATCCTCCAAAAATAAGAATACATTATATCTCCTTTTTCTATTTCCTTGAATTGAACTAGAACAACACGGAACTAAACACAGGTAACACTAGCTACAGTGGTTTATAAATTCGGGAAGCAGTCATGGAAGGAGAATAACACTAGACCTTTCTCCCCAACACCCTTCTTCCGTGTCATGAGATCGCCCAAAAAAAATACACTTGACGTAAGATCGCCTAAAAAACTTGCACTCTGCATGAGATCGCTCAAAAAACTTGTTCTTGGCATGAGATCACCCAAAAAAATAGTTCTTGGCGTGATATCGCCCAAAAAACTCGCACTTGGCATGAGATCGCCCAAAAAAATCGTTCTTCACAAAATCTTTAGGACACTTTTCTATCCTCTTACACTATTCTACATCAAGTGTGCACTTTCGTTTTTACTACTTTTTCATATTTACACACTTTTATATGCTTTTAAAAAAATTTCATAACACATGAATTTGACTACTTTTTTGCTCTTCTTTTATAGGTTCATCCTTAATACACAATAATAAGCAACCATTCATCAAGATACAACAATAATAGGTACAACATGATACAATTCATACGCTTCACTCCTAGGGTCGCTTCTTCTTTCTTAGCTTCCACGCTTCATTTTTATCACTCCACGCTTTCACTTGTCTCCTGGGCATGTTATCGCCATCATACTTTACATGGTTATCAGGTACACATCTCTTATATCTACCTTATGTTATCGAGTATTCACTCAAAAACATAAAGTGGGGGAAAATGTAGACACAAAATCACGCACTTGGGTAAATTTCTAGGTCCTAATCACATACTACTATTCATATGTTCCCTAAGTGAGAAAACTAGTATTTGACTACTATCTTGGGCCTCTTTTCTATCTTCTTTCTTTTTCTTTGGTCTTACACACCCTACAACCTAGTCAATGCTTTATTGCTTTATCTTTCATGACTCTGGACACTAGCGCTCAACCAAGACGCCATATCCCAGGCGCCCTCATGCCCTCTAGACACCCCTGACCTCTATCTTACTCACTCTTTTAGACCTCTTTTATCTTTTGGGAATCTTATTTTCTTATGGGTTGACCTTTTAGTTGTCAATTAAAAAATTCAAACAAGGGAATCATATAAATACAAATCTATATGACCAAAATAAAGGACCAAGCTCTAAGCATCTATTATCACCACCTAAAGTTGCTTCCAAAGGCATCTAAGAGCATCAAATACATTCATCTAACAATCATACAAGGGACTACATTTTCTACATACACGCATAGGAGGTGAAGTTCATTTTACCATCCACACATATTTACATTGCTACATCTAGCTATTTCCCGTTATCACGTACACTTGAACAAGGGCTTCCTAGGGAATGATTCTATCACAAACGCATAAGAACTATATGGAGTCAGAGATGTAGTGCAATGCTCGGTTGTAATTTCACTCTGTTAGGTAACCATCGAGGTTAGTCTAAATCACCATTTGTATATTTATTCTTTAGGATTTGATGTAGTGTTGAGTTTTTCATGATATCATTTATTTTTCAAGTTATAGGAAAATTATGTGATCATACAATGACATACATGTGAAAATTAAAAAAGTTTAGTGACATTGGCATGACAAAAGAAAAACTAGTTTCCAAGCTCTTGTGTAATCATATGCACCCAATAAAGTAATCTAGTGCCTAGGCACCCTCGCCCTAGTACAAGTGCCCTAGTTCGAGTTCATCTGAAAGTTCCTGGATTTTTTATGTTCGATTGCGATAGTTTGCTCCTCCTGTTCATCAATCTTCTAGTTCAGCATACTTTGGGATCATGTGCAAAATCAACTAAGTATTAGATCCTCTCTCTTGTACATAGGGTTTCATTTTTATCTAGCTTATTACTTGTGTCAGATATATAATTTAACGTTTATTTACCATGCATGACTCAACAATTAGGATTTCACAAATTCTATATTTGTTAAATCAATTTGCTAAGTTGTTCTATGCTTATGAGAGATTTTGAAAATATATATGAAACCTTCAAATTCAATTGATGGTATTTTACCCATGTAAAGGAAGTACTAAATCAAATCAAGTCTCGTGGTGAAACATTAGAGAATAAAAGGGTTATAGAAAAAATCCTTAGAAGTCTACATGTTAGGTTTGATTCTATTGTAGCTAGAATTGAACAATCAAAAGACTTAAGACAATTGTATACATTGATAAGCTAATGGGTTCTCAAAAAACCCATGAAAAAGTGATATATAAATCAGATAGTTTTCCTCTAGAAAATATATTCAAATCATAAGTTTTAGTTAGAAACAACAAAGGCACAAGAGGAAGAGGAGAGAGTAACAAAGGTGAAAGAGGAAGAGGAAGGGCCAACCATTTCCATGAAGAATTAATAACCAACATTCATTTCTTTGCAATTGGAAGAGGTAGATGTAGTAGTCACAACCATAACCATGAATATCAATTTATAGGATAAATGTATAAAAATCTAATGTCCAATGTCATTTTTATAATAATTTTGGCCATTTTGCATATGAGTGTATAAAGAAGTAGCTTTATATGAATGAAAAGTAATTTTTTTATAAATAAAGTAGGTTGAGAATGAAATAAATAACTCAGTGTTATTGCTTGTAATATGGCTGAAAAGAAAATAAAAAGAAGCATGCTTTATATATAGTGGTTGTAGTAATTACATGATTAGAAACATGGACATGTTTGCAAATATATATGAATATTTTAAATTCAAGGTGAAATTGAGGAATGATAGTGAATTATGTGTCATGGGTAAAGGGAGTATAAACATTAAAACTAAGCAAGGAGAGAAGAATCACACCTCAAATGTGCATTATGTGCCACAAGTCTTAAACACAATCTAATTAAAATTGGGAAGATAATACATAAAGGATACAAAGTTTATTTTTATAATGGAACATGTGTGATTCTTGATAGAAATGGTAGAGATAATTTAATTGCACAAAGTTCCAATGAAAATTATTAAGATGTTTACTATGAGAATACAAAAGAAATTTTATATTATTTTAAAATTTGTTATAGGAGTCCATTCATGGTGTTGGCATCTTAGATATGGTCATTTGAGTTTTAGTGGTTGAAATTTATCATGCAAAAAGAAAAAGGTAAGAAGTTTTCCCTTGATAGAGCAACCAAACAAAGTTTGTGAAGGTTCCTTTATGGAAAACAATATAGAGAAGCATTTCCTATTGGAAATTAATATAGACCAAAATTTCCACTTAAGATCATATAATCAAACTTGTGTGGACATAAGAAGACTTATTCTATTGGGAGAAGCTATATAATTTCATGACATTTAAATTAATGATTTTAGTTGGAAGACATGGATATATTTTTTGAAACAAAAATTGAGGATCTTGGAATATTTATATTGTTCAAAGCATAAGTTGAGAGGTAAAGTGGGAATTTCATCAAAGTGTTGAGATTAGATAGATGAGGTGAGTATACCTCAAATGAATTTCTAATTTGTTTTAAAGAGAATGGGACTTAGAAACAATTTTCCACATGATATAACATCAACAAAATGGTGTGACTAAAAGGAAAAGAATAAATATTTAGGAAATGGAAAGAATCATGATGAAGGCAAAACATCTTCTAGATGATTAAATTGGAGTAAAGCAATAGCTTGCACAATTTATATTCTAAATATATGTCCTAAAAAGAGTGTTCATGGAATAAATCCTCAAGAGACTTGGAGTAAAAAAAATTCTAGTGTTTCTCACTTAATTTTTTTGTTATGTGGCACATTATCATGTGCTACATGAAAGGAGAAATAAATTATATGAGAAAGGAGAAATGTGTATTTTTTTGGGATATTGTGAGAATTCAAAAGGATATAATTTATATAGTCCATTCACGAAGAAAGTGATACTCAATATAGATGTTCAATTTATAAATATTTGAAAATAAAAAATAGTTTACTTTTTAATTATAAAATTAATTACTTAGCTTTTAAGTTTGAAATGTTATACATTATTGATGTTTCTCATTATAAATGAGATTAGGAAACTATTAGATAATATATTTTTTCTCTTGAATCATAAATTTCATTCCAAGAAATGCATTCCATACCCCAAACAGCTTTTTCTTTTTTACTTATGAAACTACACAAAAATTTGAAATAAAATGAGGTGTATTCGTTTAGATCATCTACCACTACATTGTATGCATATTAATATGATTTTTATGATATAAAAGATAGTTCAATTTTAAGACTGAATAATGATTATTTTTGTTTCAATACATAACATTTTCTCACAGTTGTCAACAATACATCATCCCTCTATCATTCAGAAAGGGAATTTCCCATATAGATTTGCAACTTGTTATAAATTACCATATTACTATGATAAAATTTTCCTCACAATTATTTCCTTATATACTTAAACACTTCTATATCACACAATCCTTGATTTTGTTTGTAGAATCTAACTGGTTTTTAAATATCAAATAAAAAGTGCTTGATAGGTTCCATGACACATGCATAAACTAATATACAATTTACATATAAAATCTAAAATATAAAAAAATTAAATGTGGTTGGATACTTTTCCCTAATGTTGCTAGATAATTTTGATTTGACAAAAGGATATACATCAAGATTCGGGTTAGTCTATGTTGTTTCAAAAACCTCAAGAAATATCAAAAAATGTATGCTTACTAGTTTAGCAAAATTCTCCAACTCTCAAACTTTAATTGATAAGCCTTTTTTAACTTGTTGATGATCATTGAGTGGTTTATAACCATTAGACTAAAATTGTAAATATAAGTATGTAAGGAAATATGAAGAGCATCACACAATTTGTTGTGGCATTGATTAGGTCATTGACCATGAAAAGAGTTGGGAATATACATTCCATTAGACTACATGTTGACTTGGATTATGCATGGTCTATTGGAATCAAAGAAACATTCCCATAAAATAGCCTAATAATAATGGAAGGATAACATAGCCCCTCAAAACAATGTTTCTTACAATTTTACAAGATTTTGTTGAGTTATTAGGATTCAAATAATAGAGTTATCTTGTTATAAATGTCACATGAGTCCCTAAATATATGCTTTTGTTTATTCTTATGAACTTCCCATGACTGATATAAAACCTAGAGAGATGTGAGTTACAAGTCCTCTATCCTACAATAGATCAAAATAAGGAACTTTCACAATTCCCTAAATAATTTCAATTATTACAGATCTATATTTCTAAGACACTTCTTTTACAAGGAAAGAAAATCCACTCGACATGGTTAGTAAGGAATTTGCATTTGATACATGACCATTTCTCAAAAATAAGCAATTTAACATGTATTTCACGTGCAATAGTTTGGTGGATGCTCATAAAGTGTTTGATGACATGACAAAATAAAATGGGATTTTCATGGCACATCTTAATCGTAGCTTACAAAATACATGGATTATATTAGAAATATATCACCGAATGCAACAAACAAGTGTTCGGCCTAATTGATTTACCTTAATGGGAAGATTCCCTTCATGTGGAAAATAAGAGGTTTGGAATGTGGTAGAGACATATATTAAAGCATAATGAAAAGAGGATTTTCTTTTCTCATATGTTATAGATAGAAGTGTCCACATAAGAGTGTATGCAAAATGTAAAAGCTTACACATGGCGCCTGCACTACTTGACAAAATTTTGCGACGAAAGGTAATCTCATTTAGAATTATATGATTACAACATATATAAAAAATGGTGTTTTTGAGTACAATTTAAAGATTTTGAAAAGAATGTCTCAAAAAGAGGTGTTCTCTTGAAATCAATGATAATGTATAAATTGGGCTACCTTTAAAAATGAATTGTCTCATAATTAACAAAAAAAATCGAAATGTGTTTAAATATTTGTGTGAGTTAATTTACACCAATAAATGTTTGCCAATCAACTTCCACAAATACCTATGATTATGTTACTAGTTTTTAATTAAGTTTACAACCTTCTATTGGTGGTACAAATTGATGGTGTTTTTTAGAAAAAGTTGTAAGAAAATAAAAGTAAAGTTATATCTCATGTTTCCAACAATAATTAGTGGAAACAATTTTCAAGAAACCCCTTATTTACAAAAATAATGCCTTTGTTCATATGGTCATGATACCCATGTCAGTCATTTGACTACTCGACATTCCCATGTGCTTACCAGGAAAGAGCACGGAGAAGACCAATCCACAACAACTCCTTCCCAAATGTATCTGTGAGTGAAAACAACACACATAAAAATAGGAAGATATGCCAACCAAGATTACAACTCCCAAATGGATCTTATTGGCATGAATGCAAAAAAACAAAACTAGTTAGGAAATATCCCTAAACCTAGTTCACGTGTTCACACTTATAACAAAAAAATTTGATGTTAATCTGGTATGTAAACAACATTTAAAAATATATAAAAAAGAAAATAGTTATATTTTATAATAGGAGAGTCATGGAGATAAAATGACATTACATCATGGAATACATATACCAACATACAAATTAATTACGAAAAAATATCTAAAATTTAATAACCTAACCACTTTGTTTAAGGAGATAAGGCTCTACAAACTAGTGATTTTTTAATCAAGATCTATCATTATATTGACAACATAACAACCTTGTTTGAGGAGACCAATCTTGAAAAAATATTTTTTTTTAATCAAGATTTATAGTAGAAGATGTAACATCATAAAAAATAATGAACAATCCACAAAAATAATAAGGCAACCTTATATCATGCAACTATTTTTTGCATTGAATTCTCTTAGTCCTTGATGTGGGAGCATAACTTGCAGAGACCATAACTTTTGATTTGACCGTTGGATCGTCTTAAAATTTTACAGGGTGGTATATATACATTAATAATATATTAAGAAAAAAAATTTAAGCAAGGTTGAGGCCATTCCGGCTCATTTTTGGGTCCGGATTCCTTTATCTAGTGGCCTAAAATTGGCTTCGAACATTTTTTTTGCTTTTGACTAGGTCTAAGAACTTTAATAACTTTTGTTGTGCTTATTAGAATAATTCAAAATTTTGTGTGCGCCTTAATTTATGAAGGGATATTTGGCACACAAATTTTAGGGCCCATCCGAGTTGTTTTGCTAGTAGGTAATTTTTGGCATTTTAGGGTTTTTTGGTGATTTAGGGTTTTTTGGCAATTTAGGTTTTTTAGAGTAGACGTGAAATAAAAGGTGGATTGTAATGATGTAAAATATTGGTGTGGATTCCAAAATGAGAAGAAATCTATTTTGAAACTCCTAATTTTTATTTTCAAAGTTGTTTATGTGTGTTTTAGAAGTATTTCAACCTCTTGTAGCTAGATTCACATCAGTCCCATAGACTCCCCGATCTCATGAACATTATTAAATATTTATTTCATTTTTTCCTAACATTATAATAAAGATATAGAAATAATAAGAGTTTTGTTATGTTGAAAGAAAATCCACACATTTGTAGCTGAAGGTTACCTTAAAAAGAGAATTTATCTTTAGTTAAATTACATTTTAACAATTATTAGAAAAACAATATGAAAGGATAACGAAATGAAAAATTATTGGAGAAGTATTAAGAATAAGCTTCGTTTAATATTTTTGTAACCTTGATTTATCTTTTTAATAGTTTTAGGTAGTTTATGTGCAAACATAAGGCATTCAATGTCTTTTTAATCTAGAATTTTTTTCCATAAATAAAATAGTTAGCTTAAGAGTGGGCAAGACGAGAGCATCACCATCTTAGGATCTGTAAAAAACCATGGTTTATAGACTCATGATCTAAGTGAGATCGTGTTTGGTTTGGTTTGGTTATTCATTATCTTTTATTGTCACATAGCGCTACTATAACTAGCAGTTTCTCTTTTAGGGGGGGCACAGGGGGTGAGGTGGGGGGTGAAAGGATATGCCGTGGGTTGCTATCACCATTTTTCTATGTCTGGGATGTGCAGTATGAAGAATTTTCTTTGTTAATAACATTAGTGGGATTTTGTGTTGATATTTGGGTATGTAGGTTTATTAAAAGATGACCATGATTTAGGTGGTACATTAATTAATTTATTACTCCTGATTAAATATAGTTTCAGTTATGAGTGACACAAAGGTAATGGTTGTATTCTATTGTGGTGATCTATTTATGCATTTTCACAATGAATCTTGCTTCCTACGTATTGGCTATATTTTCCAGAATTCTAGAATTACATAGTAAATAGCAAGAATTTTAGTATTTTAATAGGACGATGAATTATAAGAGACTGTGATAGGGGTTTCCTCACTATTTTAAATACATTAAGTTAATTATGCATTCTTACAACTTCTTTGGGGTTCTAGTTTTTTTTTATCGAAAATCATAGGTTAAATAGTATCTATTGAATTGATTCTCGTAACTTATAAATTATATAAAATTTAAGAAACATAATTGTTACTATTTTAAGAAGAAATAATTCCTCAACATGTTGTTTTTTGTGTTGTTTATGTTTGATAGAAATTTAAATTCCATCTATTAAAGCTCATAAAGCTCATAGTGGGCTAATAAAGCTCATTTCATCTATTAATATGTATTCTACATATTTCAATTTCTCTTGGAAATGGAGGAGTGTTTGGACTTGAAGTGGGTGCACGTTATGAATTGGGATTAAAAGTGTTGCATGTATGGTGGTTCCTTTAATGTGAAAAGATGTTACCCCTGTCGGCGCAAGAAGCATTAGGTGGATGGGTAATGTAGGAAAAAGTGATTGTAGGGCACATGTAATGTGCCTAATCAGGTATGATTTACTGGTGCCAACTGTTCCATGTATGACCATTTTTAGCGGGGGTGCAGGGGTTTATATAGTAGTGTGGTGTGTAATGATTTGCAGGGCGGTTTTTTGTTGAGTAGAGAGTGCCTTTGAACCAGTGTTGGGTAAGAGTACGTGCATGAGTGGGTGCATTTGTAGCTGGTTTGCTTCAATGAAATGGGGCATGTTTCTTGCAGCGCATGCTGAAGCTGGCAACCCCCCCAAGCATAAGTGATATCAAACTCGTGTAGTCCGAGCATATCTAGGTCGTCTATCTGAATAACCACAGTTGGGTGTATGCGTGATAAAAACTCCCATTCTTCCATTTTAGTTGTGTCAAAATCATCTTTACTAGTTTCAGAGTTGTTGCTTTTTGAGATTGTATCAAGTGTTGCCATAGATTAGCTAATTATGCTACTCTCTTTTCACACTACCTTGAATTGTTATAATTTTTATTTTTGATCAAATAAGAAATTGCAGAGATTAATTTCTTAGAATTCTTAGGCTTAATTATAAAATATTAAGAGGTTATAACTTTTATTGTCTATTTGGTATTTTGAAATTTTTAATTACCTTGATTAACAGGTAAATCCAATGAAGTCTAAAATTTCTTACTTATGAATATTTATTAAATTAACTAATGTGTTTGGACCTAGACTAAGATTCCTTTCTCTTCTTTCTGTTTGTAAATATGTATTTGTAATTTGGATATATCCATCTACATTTATGTATATGATCTTATAGATATTCTTTAAAAAAATTCTAACTTATTTTTTAATTATAAAATTGATTATTTAACTTTTAAGCTTGAAATGCTAGATGTTATTGTTGATGTTTCTCTTGAATCATAAATTTTGTTCCAAAAAATACACATTGCATGCTCTCATACAAACTTTCCTTTTTAGTTATGAAACTACCAATTAAAAAAAAAGTGATGTGTTTTAGTTTATCAGCTACCACCCCATTTTATGCATAATAAGATGATTTTGATGGTCTAATATGCAATTCAATTTTAAGATTAAATAATAATTGTTTTTTATTAATACATAACATTTTCTCACAAATTGTCAACAATATCTCACTCTCCCTCTATCATTATGGAAAGGAGGATTACCTTGCAATAAACTTTGTAATTTGTTAAATATGACCATATTAATGAAATAAAATTTTCCCCCACAATAGTTCTTTATATTCTGCAACACTTTTATGCACACAATCCTTGAATTTGTTTGATAGAATTTGATGGTTTTTAATCTTGAATAACAAAACACTTGATAGGCTCCATCACAAAAGGATAAAGTAATATACAGTGCACATATAAAATCTAAAATGTGGAATGGAAAATATGTTTGGATACTTTTCCCTATTGCTGCTAGATAATTTTGATTGGGCAAAGGAATATACAACAAGGTTTGGGTTAGTTTATGTTGATTCAAAATCTTCAAGCAATATTAAAAATGTATGTTTACTGGGTTGGTAAAATTCTCTAATACTCAAAATTTAATTGATGAACATTTTAATTTGTTGATGATCATTGAGTGGTGTGGTATATAAATATTAAATGTAAATAGAAACATTTAAGGAAATATGAAGAGTATATAACATTTTGTTGTTGCATTGATTAGCTCATTGAAGGTGACAAGTGTTGGGAATATGCATTAAATTAGACTACATGTTGATTCGGATTATGCTTCACCTATTGGTTTCAAAGAAACATTCTTACCAAATACTTGATAATAATGGAGGGATAACACATGCCCCTCAAAAAAACCTTATTTTTATTTCAATTTGCAAGATTTTGTCAAGATATTAGGATTCAAATAATATATTTATTTTGTTATGTATATGTCACGCAGAGTCCCTAAACATACAATGTTTTTGTTTATTCTTATGAACTTCCTATGAGACATATAAAATCCAGAGAAAGATACGAGTTACAAGTCATCAATCACACAATATATGTAACGCCCAAAAATTTGACATTAAAACCTGTTATCCCGTAAAATTGGCAAGGGAAATTTTATAGATAACCATACCGAAAGTTTTGTTCCGATCCCTCGTCGGGGATTTCTTGCGTTCAGAACGTTGCAAAATTCCTTCCCAGGAAATCTAGTTCTCCGAACTTAGCCATTTTTGGTCTTTTTGGGCGGGCGCATATAATGACTATGCAACATCAAATGTTCATGCACCCCATTTAAAGCCTTTGGCGCATGTTTTCTTGTGTTGATAGGTGTTTTGGTGTGCCTCTCTATGTTGAGTCTTTCCTGCATGTGCCAAGGCACATGTGCCTTCCTAATAACATATCTTTTGTTGCGCCCCTTTTTGGTGCACAAAGGGCGCACATATTCCTCTGTCGACACCACTTTCGGTGCGCCATAGGCGCACATATTATCGTGTTGACAAGCGTTTTGGTGCGCCAAAGGGTGCATGTTTTCTTGTGTCGACAGCTCTTTTGGTGTGCCACTTAAAAAGTTGGTGGCATATTTATTGCTTCCTCGCCTATAAATAGGCACGTCTGCGCTGTCATTATCACCAACGTAAATCACGTGATTTTTCTCTGTACCTGTCTGCGCACCAGCCCTGTCACTTTCGAGTTACTTTGTGGACCCATTTGCACATTTCTTCATTATAAATATCCGGGTAAGAGGTCCTCTTTCTTTTATGCTTCGTGTTTGTGGTTTTTGACTGCTTGTGGGTATGAATTGGATTGAAAAGAATGAAATCATGAACTTGCCCCCCCTGCTGTCTTTCCACATGATCTTCCCCCTCTTTCCAGATCAACTGGTAGAGGAAGCTCTGTCTTGAAATATTAGCTTGGAACCCTTTGTTTAGAGCCATTTCTATCACCCCAAACGACCCTGCAAAAGGAGGCTTAACCACATAGAAACCCCTCAGAGAGAGAACTGATGCTTGAAAAGAAAACTATATTTTTCTTCTCCTTTGGCGCATTGGCACACCCTACAACATGAAGAACAGTTGCGCCAATGGCACATCTGTCGCCCCTGTTACATAAAGAGCAGCCGCGCTAATGGCGCACATTCCCTGCCTGCTGCATCGTGAAAAGTTACACCCTCAAGGCGCACTGCCTTAGTTTGTTACAAACACTTTCCTCGCACCCCCTCATGATGCACCAAATTCATTTGTTGCATCACTAAAACCTGCGCCCTATGGCGCACCCTGCATTTGTGTAACATAAAAATTATTTGCGCCAAGTGCAAAGCTTTAAATGGTGCAGGTGCATCCATCATTACAATAATAGCATGTCATGCAGACCTTTCATGCACCGCGCTAAGTTCCCTTAAGTGCATAAAAAGCATATGTTACACAATCCTTATATGCGCCTTTGGTGCACCAAAGTCCCATGCAACATGAAAATTATATGCGCTTCTGGCGCATCATGTTCCCATGCAACATAAAGAATCCGTGCGCCCTTTACAAAACACATACATATGGCCCAGGCGCACCTGTGCTTACAACAACAACAAAATGCAACATGCAGTGTCCATGAACCATGCACCCTTTAGCACTGATTTATCCCCTGCAACAGCCCTTTCCTGTGCGCCTTACCATTTAGCCCTGTAACCTGCAGCATTCATGCGCCCTGAAGCCAGAGGTCACTTTTGACGTGGAATCCATCAATAACCTACTAGCCTGTCGGGACTTCATTGGGTTCCTAATAGAAGCAGAGAAAGAATATTCCAAACTCCCAGAGAAGCTCATAGACGAGTGGGAGACTTGCGAGGCGATCAATGAGTGACACAAGGATCCTTCCCAGGATCAACTAGAGCCCATGATCAGCAAGTTCATGAAATACCGTGCCCAATTCCACATCTCGTCACCTGAGCAGCAACAGAAGCAGGATCCCCCCTTTTGGCCGCAGGATGACGATGATGAATGAATTCTTTCTCTTCTTCTCTCTCTCCTTCGACTTTCTTTTTGTAAAATGTCTAAAGTATGTTGGCACAAATGATGACATCATCCATGTTGCACCATGGGATGATGTCATCCATCAAGTTGTCAAAAGTGAACATGACTTTGAGATATTTTTGTAGATATTTTGTATATTTTATGTAAATAGGTGGTTGGTTCCTTTTGGCCTTCCTTCTTCTCCTTCTTCTATAAATACTCAAATACTTGTTGTATTTGGGTAGTGGATATCTTTTAGATGAAAAATAGAAGTGAGAAGAAAAGACTTTGAGCTTTTTGTAACAGAAAGAAATATTAATACAATATTTAGACTTTGTGCTTAATACATGTGTTATTTGCATTAGATCTTTCTTATGTCAGATCTGTGTGTTTATTCTGTTGGATTTGCTTCTGTTTTATTGTCATTTATTCATTAGTATTGCTTTGTTCGTTTATGCAAGTAGGTTTGGCTCTGTTTACTACCAATCCCAAAACATAAACCTTCTAACCTTTCTGCTTTGGAATTCATTTCTTTTCTCCCTTCGGACCTGATCTTTCTTCATCCTCTCTTTCATTCCTTTCTTTTTGCAGTTGAAAATAACCCTACTGGGATGAGATCCCAAACCCCCGAAGGTAGAATATTGTGAGACTTGCACAGATTCCTGCTGGTAGAATAGCAATAAACCAGTTTCGCTTTGTTGACTCAAAGAGGGGCTATGCCCTGCACACTGTTGCCTCGTCTATCCATAAATCTACCCAAGTGACAGATTTTTGAGCCAATAGTTTTTGGCGACTCTGCTGGGGAACGAGCAGATCTATCAGATCTATGATAGCGGTATGTTTAAAAATTGGAAAAATCAGAAAACTCACTATCTGTTTGCAAACTTTAACTTTTTGTTAAAAATCCAAATTTTTTGCAAAAGTGCTCTAAATTGAAAATTTTCTTCTGAGATCCATAGATCTAGCCTAGTTGGAGATCTTTAGTTCGCTGAGTTTTTTATAAAAATCTGTATTTTGCCATAGATCTGAGTTTTTGACTGTTTACCAAAAATTTCAAACTCTTTGAAAAAGTCAACTTTAGATCCGAAAATCAGCTTACTAATCTTCACTGTCATTTTATCCTCGTTATTCTTTGTCATTAAACCACAATCAATTTTCAAATGAGGGATAAATTTTTAAATATTTAGAAAAGTACATGCAGCTAGTTTTTGTCAGAAAAACCAGAAAATCAGCAAGTACAACTGAAAGAAATTTTAAATCTACTCCACAACATCACAGATCTGGAAGGTACGCTAGCGGGTGAGCCATTTACGCGCAGCAGGCGAGCTCATGGAGAAGTCGATCCTACTTTCGATCTGCTTCAAGGGCACAATTTCAGTATAACACTGGCACGCTTTTCATCACTACGTTCAGCTGATCGGTCAGCCAGAAGCGCCTCACCCCCACGGAAGAACCGGTTTTCACAAGGAGCCTCCACATCCCTTTGTAGCGCCTTGCTACTCAGTGGAACTGTGTTTCCAGCCCGTGTTCTTTTTCCAGTTGTCCAGACTGTGGTACCATGGGGAAATGCTATGGGTCCCTTGGCTTTGCCACATCCTGTTCACGCGCTCCCACATGGAAACTGAAAGAATTTTCCCAAATTTGACGGGAGCAGGAAAAAAAGCATGGATTCACACATATCTACATTCATCATGTCATGTAGTATCCTGGATGTAACTTATGAAGATGTGTCGGTTCACCTTTTTCTGGAAACTCTACAAGGGCCCGCAGCAGAATGGTTTCAGCATTTACCGGCCGGATCTATTACTAGTTGGGCCACCTTGCGGGATGCTTTTAAAGACAAGTACAAGCCTTCAAAATATGCATTTGCATTGTTATCACAGATCACTCACCTGAAGAAGGAGGCCAATGAGACCATGTGTGATTTTATCACCAGGTTCAATGCATTAATCAACCGTGTTCCTGTTGCCATGCTTCCAACACCAGAAAATCAGAAGTGTTTCTTCGTGAATGCTATGAGTTCGAAAGTAAGTTTCTTACTCCTGCAAGAGAAAGTGGCTACCTTGATTCTCACCCAGGCCGCTGCCATCTGAATTGAAGATAATTTGATAATATCTAGTGAATTGAAAAGGGAATCATCTAAGCCTAAATCTTCAGGCCCTTCACCCACTACTTTGTCTGATCTGGCATTTCAAAATATGGTGAACGACTTGCTTGCATTGAAGAAGTATTTAGCCCAAGCTTCCCCCGATTCCTCATACCAGGATATTCCACGGAGAAATTTCATTTCTAACAATGTTTCACAAAGGCCGCGCTTACCTGCAACTGCTCCACGGTTGGTGCTTGAGGCTCCTCTGGTTAACGCCTTAGCCGAAATTGAAGAAGAGGAACAAGATTATGAAGAACCTTCATCTCAAGGCGAAGATGATCAAGATGTCGGTGAGCCGACTGGCTACTCTACTATTGGGTATATGGAATTTGAGGAGGAAGAATCTGATGAAGAGGAGGGTACACAAGGCTATGCAAGTGGACAATCATATGATGTTTTTACCCACTCGCAAGGAAAAGAAGCAGAGGTCACTGCCCATGTGCAGAAGGAGAAGGCCGTGTCAAAAAAGCCTCCAGATATTGCTAAAAGAGGTAATCCTCTTCCTACTCAACTCCTTGTTAAGTCTTTTACAAGGAAATATTTTCTCCCCATTTCTCCTCCAAATCAGCCTTCTCATATTCCTATCAAGACCAGTAATCCTACTCTACCATCACGAAGTGAGGGACTCATTCCTTCACCAATGCAACCCTTGGCCACATTTGACATAATTGACCATGCTAAAAAGACCAAGATCCAAATGTCTGAAGCTGAGTATCTTCAGTCAAACCCCGAATAGCTGATAAGATTGACTAAGTATATTCAAAGTCAAGCTTTCATAACTCCCCAGGTTTCCTTGAAAGGAATCCTTTCCAATCCTCCTGCGTCCCGCATAAATGTTGCCTCAACATCTATATCAGGCAAGATAGAGCCCTTCTACCTCTCCCTTCTAATCAATGGCCACAAGTTAAGTAACTGCATAATTGATTCTGGGGCTTCTGACAACTTCATGCCGGTAAAAGTTACTCATGCTCTGGGCCTCACCCTTACCAAGCCTTTTGGAAGATGTTATTCTTTGGAAACCAAACAGGTTCCATTGATTGGTCAAATCAAAGACGCGTAATTTGCATTTGCGGCATTCCCAGATAAAAGGGTAAAAATAACCGTCCTCATTACCAATATTCCAGCAGCCTATGGAATTTGCTGGGAAGAAGTTTTTGTAGTGAGGTTGGAGGAGAAATTCATATGGACTGGTCCAAGGTTAGAATCCCCGTCAAAGGTGTAATGCAGACTTTGGAGCCATAATCACAAAAGAAGTACTTGGTTACTAACTCTGAGGACCCCAAATCTCAAATTATTTTCGAATCATCAGGAATGGGGAACTATTTTTTGTCTACCAAGGTTGACAAAATGGTTGTTCTTGTCTAAGAAGAAGATCTTAATAAGATCTGGACTTTGCAGTTCGATGGCAGCTGCGCAACCACTGGATGTGGTGCCGGAGCCGTGCTAATATCTCCCAAAGGGAAGGTCATTCCTCTCTCTTTCAAATTGTAGTTCTTTAATACAAATAATACTACTGAGTATGAGTCTCTGCTACTTGGCATGCAAGCCGCGAAGGAAAGAGGGATCAAAACTCTGAAAGTACAAGGTGATGCAGAGCTAGTCGTGAATCAAGTTAAAAGGATATATCAAGTGAAGAATGAGAGGCTCAGGCACTACCGTAATGTGGTGTGGGACAACATCGAAGAATTTGATGCCTTTTCGATAAAATCCATTCCAAGAGCTCAAAATGACATGGCTGATTCATTGGTTGTTTCAGCATCCCTCATGCTCCCGCACCCAGGTTTGAAAACAAACAAATATACCATTAAAATGGTTTTCCACCCAAGTGTGCCAGAAAATTCTCAACATTGGCAAGTATTCAGCGATGACAGTTAACTCATTGCCTTTCTAGAAAAGGTAGAAAATTTCAAAGGATTACATTTTGAAGGATCCACTTCTATGTGCCGCAAATCAGTCACCGATCAAAAGGATGAATCCGAAGGGAACGACGACATATGTCATCTCAAAGGAAATAAAATTTCGAAGGGCCTGGTTTCTCTGGAACAGTTGTTTGACAGGCATGAATGTTTTGTAAAAAAGAAAAGGCGAGATGATGCTGGATCATCCCCAGAAACCGAACCGGTCAATTTAGGTTCAGTAGAGCATCCGAAATTCATGAACATTGGAAAATGCTGCACGCCTGAAGAGAAGCGGAAGTTTTTCAATCTACTGAAAAAATACATGGATATATTGGCATGGTCCTACGCCGATCTGAAATCTTTTAAGCCAAAGGATGTCCAACATGACATCCCGTTAAAAGAAGACGTCAAACCCTTTCACCAGAAGCAGAGGCATTATAACCCTAAGATCTCAGGTACTATACAAGCCAAAATTTAGAAAATGTTGGATGCGAGAATCATTTTTCCTATCCATCACAGTACTTGGGTAGCAAACATTGTGCCAGTGCTCAAGAAAAATGGTGAAATACGCATATGCGTAGATTTTCAAATTTGAATCAGGCTTCCTTAAAGGACAACTACCCACTTCCTATAATGGACCAAGTTCTACAATTAGTAACTGGATCAGAAATGTTGTCCGTGCTTGATGGTTTTTCGGGATACAATCAGATTGAAGTCTCGCTTGAAGATCAATTTAAAACAGCATTCACTACTCCCTGGGGTACGTTTGCCTATAGCAGGATGCCTTTTGGCCTAACTAATGCTGGCACCACTTTCCAGTGGGCCATGGACCTGGCATTCAAAGGTATGATGGGGAAGGTCATTGTCGTTTATCTGGATGACTTGACTGTGTTCTCTAAACGATGAAGTGATCATTGTGATCATCTAGAGCAAGTATTGGCCAGATGCCGAGAGCATGGGATTTCCCTGAAGCTGAAAAAGTCTGTTTTTGGAGTCACAGAAGGAAAGTTGCTAGGGCATGTTGTTAGCAAAGAAGGAACGAAGATAGATACCGAAAGAGTTAAGGCTATTCGGAGCCTTACTCTGCCTACAAGTAAGACCGGCATTCACTCTTTCTTCAGATAGGTGAACTTTCTCAGGCGTTTGGTTCTCGACTTTGTGGAGAAGACTCATCATATATTGGACATGATGAAAGGGTCACCAACTTTCCGGTGGAGCGAGGAAGGGAAAAGGTCATTCGAAGAGATAAAAGCTTCCATCACTCACGCACCAGTCCTGGTATGTCCTGACTTCTCCAAGGATTTTATCATGTATAGTTATGCATCTGAGCATACTGTGTCTGTCATCTTGATGCAAAAGAATTCTGAGGATGTTGAATCTCTGATTGCATTCATGAGCTCTCCCCTCAAGCCTCACGAATTAAAAATGTCTCAATTGGAAAAGCATTCCTTCGCTGTTGTCAAAGCAGTCAAAAACTTCAGGTATTACATTTTAAATTCTCATACAGTGGTGTTGGTCCCTGACACGGCGGTCAAATCAATTCTAACTCAATAGGAGTTAGGAAGCTTACAAGGAAATTGGATTACGAAGGTCTAGGAGTACAACCTGGATATAAAACCAACCAAGCTGGTAAGAGGCAAGGGCCTATGTCAGCTTATGGCTGAAAACAAAGATTCAGAAAACCCTGAGGAAAAGGATGATTGTAACAATGAAGTACAAAGCCAGCTGGAGAAAGTTGATTCTCTACCCAGGGTTCTATTTGTCGCAACCAGCGATGAGTGGTATTCCGATATTGCTTTCTTCCTCACCTATGGCAAATGCCCAACTCACTTAACTATGAAGGAGAAGCGCACTATAAAGCTCAGAGCAGCCAAATATCTCATCTGGGATAATAGTTTATACAAACACGGAATAGATGGTGTCTTCTTGCGGTGTGTCGACAAGCCATAGCAGGTGAAGTTACTTGAAAGTTTTCATAATTCAGCCTATGGAGGCCATTTCTCCTCTTCTGTGACAGCACACAAGATCATCCGGGCCAGGTACTATTGGCCAACGCTTTTCCAAGATACAACCACCTGGGTAGCAAAGTGTGAACCTTGCCAGCAGTTCGTCGGCAAGCACAAGTTGGCTACTTTTCCCCTCAGGCCGGTCGTTGTCAACAAACCATTCAGGCAATGGGGAATTAATTTTATCGGTACACTCAACCCCTAATCGAGTGCCAGACATAGTTATGTCCTAACAACAACAAATTACTTCACCAAGTGGGTGAAAGCCATACCTGTCAAACATGCCACTTCTGAAGTTGTTTGCAATTTCATCAAAGAAAATATCTTTGTCAGATTTGGCATTCCAAATAAGATTGTTGCTGATAATGCTTTTAACTTCTCTTCACGGGAAGTTATTAGTTCTTGCTATGAATATGGGATAACTTTGGCTCATGCCTCAGATTATTACCCTAAGGGAAATGGTCAGGAAAAATCTAGTAATAAAAAATTGGTGACCATCATACGAAAGCTGGTGGATGAGAATCAACGAATGTGGCACAAGTCCTTATACGACGCTTTGTGGGCAGATTGCATTACTCCCAAGAGGTCTCTCGGCATGTCACCTTTTCAAGTGTTATATGGCACTGATGCCGAGCTTCCCATTTCCGCTGAAATCCCTGCTCTGCGCTTGGCATGAGCAATTGAAGATGGAACTTTCCAAAATTCTCTTAAAAAGAGGATCATGTATCTATCAGAGCTCAAAGAAAAGATAGTAAGAGTGATCGAAAAGATCACCGAGCATCAGCATCAAGTCAAGAGACTGTTCGATAAAAAAGCTAAGCAAAGAAATTTCCAGGTGGGAGACCTCATCCTTCTATGGGACAAGCGAAGAGAGCCAAAGGGCATGCATGGGAAATTTGATTCTCTATGGAGAGGGCCTTTCAAGATCAAACAACTCAATGGAGAGAATAGCTTCTATCTCTCATATCTAGATGGAACCGAGCTCCCACTTCCCTATAGCGGGCAGCATCTGAAGATCTTCAGGAAGTAGAGTTTGCTATCTTCTTTATACAGTTTTCTTTAGTTGTGTGTTTGTTTTTGTCGTGTGTTTGCTTTTTGTTTGTTGTGTGTTCCCTTTGTTCACCCTCCGGTCTCCCTTGTTTTTGACTCTCTCCAACCCAATGGATAGGCACATGAGATCTGGGATTCCCTACCCCTGAGGTTTGCTCAGGGATAGTCCCCAGAAAGAGCCAGCTGTTATCCCATAAAATTGGCAAGGGAAATTTTACAGATAACCATACTGAAAGTTTTGATCTGATCCCTCGTCTGGGATTTCTTATGTTCAGAATGTTGCAAAATCCCTTCGAAGGAAATCTAGTTCTCCGAACTTAGCCGTTTTTGTTCTTTTTGGGCAGGCGCATATAATGACTATGCAACATCAAATGTTCATGTACCCCCTTTAAAGCCTTTGGCGCATGTTTTCTTGTGTCGACAGGAATTTTGGTGTGCCTCTCTATGTTGAGTCTTTCCTGCATGTGCCAAGGCACGTGTGCCTTCCCGACAACATATCTTTTGTTACGCCCCTTTTTGGTGCGCAAAGGGTGCACATATTCCTCTGTCGACACCACTTTCGGTGCGCCATAGGTGCACTTATTATCATGTTGACAAGCGTTTTGGTGCGCCAAAGGGCGCATGTTTTCTTGTGTCAACAACTCGTTTGGTGCACCACTTAAAAATTTGGTGGCGTATTTATTACTTCCTCACCTATAAATAGGCGCGTCTACGCTATCATTATCACCAATGCAAATCACGTGATTTTCTTTGTACCTGTCTGCGCACCAGCCCTATTGCTTTCGAGTTGCTTTGTGGACCCATTTGCACATTTCTTCATTATAAATATCTAGGTAAGAGGTCCTCTTTCTTTTATGCTTTGTGTTTATGGTTTTTGACTGCTTGTGGGTATGAATTGGATTGAAAAGAATGAAATCATGAACTTGCCCCCCTGTTGTCTTTCCACATGATCTTCCCCCTCTTTCCAGATCTGCTGGTAGAGGAAGCTCTGTCCTGAAATATTTTCTTGGAACCCTTTGTTTAGAGCCATTTCTATCACCCCAAATGACCCTGCAAAAGGAGGCTTAACCACATAGAAACCTCTCAGAGAGAGAACTGATGCTTGAAAAGAAAAATGTATTTTTCTTCTCCTTTGGCGCATTGGCACACCCTGCAACATGAAGAATAGTTGCATCAATGGCGCATCTATCGCCCCTGTTACACAAAGAGCAGCCGCGCCAATGGTGCACATTCCCTGCCTGCTGCATCATGAAAAGTTGCACCCTCAAGGCGCACTGCCTTAGTTTGTTATAAAAACTTTCCTCGCGCCCCCTCATGATGCACCAAAATCATTGTTGCATCACTAAAACCTATGCCCTATGGCGCACCTTGCATGTGTGCAACATAAAAATTATCCACGCCAAGTGTAAAGCTTTAACGGCACAGGCGCATCCATCATTGCAACAATAGCATGTCATGCAGACCTTTCATGCGCCGCGCCAAGTTCCCTTAAGTGCACAAAAAGCATATGTTACACAAACCTTATATGTGCCTTTGGCGCACTGAAGTCCCATGCAACATGAAAATTATATGCGCTTCTAGCACATCCTATTCCCATGCAACATAAAGAATCCGTGCACCCTTTACAAAAAACATACATATGGCGCAGGCGCACCTGTGCTTACAACAACAGCAAAATGCAACATGCAGTGTCCATGCACCATGCGCCCTTTGGCACTGATTTATCCCCTGCAACAGCCCTTTCCTGTGCACCTTACCATTTAGCCCTGTAACCTGCAACATTCATGTGCCCTGAAGCCAGAGGTCACTTTTGACGTGGAATCCATCAATAACCTACTGGCCAACTATCGAGACTTCATTGGGTTCCTAATAGAAGCAGAGAAAGAATATTCCAAACTTCCAAAGAAGCTCATAGACGAGCGAGAGACTTACGAGGCGATCAGTGAGCGACACAAGGATCCTTCCCAGGATCAACTAGAGCCCATGATAAGCAAGTTCATGGAATACCATGCCCAATTCCACATCTTGTCACCTGAGCAGCAACAGAAGCAGGATCCCCCCTTTCGGCCACAGGATGACGACGATGAATTCTTTCTTTCTCTTCTTCTCTCTCTCCTTCGACTTTCTTTTTGTAAAATGTCTAAATTATGTTGGCACAAATGATGACATCATCCATGTTGCACCATGGGATGATGTCATCCATCAAGTTGTCAAAAGTGAACATGACTTTGAGATATTTTTGTAGATATTTTGTATATTTTATGTAAATAGGTGGTTGGTTCCTTTTTGCCTTCCTTCTTCTCCTTCTTCTATAAATACTCAAATACTTGTTGTATTTGGGTAGTGGATATCTTTTAGATAAAAAATAGAAGTGAGAAGAAAAGACTTTGAGCTTTTTGTAACAGAAAGAAATATTAATACAATATTTAGACTTTGTGCTGAATACATGTGTTATTTGCATTAGATCTTTCTTATGTCAGATATGTGTGTTTATTCTGTTGGATCTACTTCTGTTTTATTGTCATTTATTCATCAGTATTGCTTTGTTCGTTTATACAAGTAGGTTTGGCTCTGTTTACTACCAATCCCAAAACATAAACCTTCTGACCTTTCTGCTTTGGAATTCATTTCTTTTCTCCCTTCGGACCTGATCTTTCTTCATCCTCTCTTTCATTCCTTTCTTTTCGCAGTTGGAAATAACCCTACTGGGATGAGATCCCAAACCCCCGAAGGCAGAATATTGTGAGACTTGCACAGATTCTTGCTGGTAGAATAGCAATAAACCAGTTTCACTTTGCTGACTCAAAGAGGGGCTATGCCCTGCACACTATTGCCTCGTCTATCCATAAATCTACCTATTCGACAGATTTTCAAGCCAACAAAACCACACCAAGGTCTAATAATTTAATGGGTAAACGTTATTCACAATTTAATTAATTTTCTTAATTAAACATTTCTAGACAATCTTGTGGACCTTGTTGGAATTAAATTAATAATTAAATATTATTAATTTATTTCCCCAAATTAATTTACTGCTTAAAAGTCTCTCATTTAGTTATGTCACTTAATTAGGGTATTTAACAAATATATATAATAGTCATGTCCCATTAGGTTATAAAATTATACCCTTACCAATATTTATTTTAAAACTTATTTAGTTCATTACTTAATTGTCATGCACAATGTTTAATTTAATTTCCTACCACAAAATTTTAACAACTTGCCTAGCCAAGTGAGCCCATTCAACCAATTCCCCATACCCTTTTTAATTTAATATCATTCCCACAAAATCCCCATCACTTAAGTGATGTAGGGTTTATTTTCAACCATTAGATTTTATCTATTTGTGCCAGTGGATCTAGATTGCCCTAAATTTCCTTATGAGCTTCTTTTATTTCCATTTGCCCTAATTTTACCTAATTTTATTTTTGTAGGTTTGGGGAGCATGGAGGCCATGGAAGGTTGCTCAAGTTCTTGGATGGATACACACCTTTTTGGAGAGTTGTTTGCCTCCCTCTCCTAAGGTTTTCTTGTATTTGATATATATATATATGATCTGCCATATTTAGGTATGGGAATTTTACCCCATTCTATTTCATTTTTCATTGATATGTTTTTTTACAGATATATAAATTGTTATATTACGTTCGACTGCAATAATAAAAAACGTAGGGTTAAAAATCATGGTCGAGTCCTGCAATAGTTAGGTTTTATATATATTGGGGGGTGGGGCAACGCCCCACCCCATATTGGTTTGATTTTAAGAATATGGGGTGGGGAGTCATTTTATTTTAAGAATATGGGTAAACTACCACACATAGCTAATCAGCCAGCATAGAGTTCAAACCCATTTGTTTTAATTTAATCAAGAACTATGGTTTATAGACCAAGGTAGTCGATTCACTATAATTATTTTTTATTATTAAATTTCATTTAATGATATATATATATATATATATATATATATATATATATATATATATATAATATATTTTATCTATATCATGCAATTTAAGTTTTGTAAAAATATATGAGTAAATCTATGAATATAATGTATATGAATATTCACATCTATTATTATATATTTAGTTTAATTCTTTTTTTTAATTTGTTCTATTGGAAATAGATTTATCATTTTATCTTGTTGATATAGCAACTATAAAGGGAGTATGAAGTTGTTGTTGTTGTTGTTGTTGTTGTTGTGTGTGTGTGTGTGTGTGTGTGTGTGTGTTTGTGTGTGTGTGTGTGTGTGTGTGTGTGTGTGCGTGTGTGTGTGTGTGCGTGTGCGTGTGCGTGTGCGTGTGCGTGTGCGTGTGCGTGTGCGTGTGCGTGTGCGCGCGCGCGTGTGCGTGTGCGTGTGCGTGTGCGTGTGCGTGTGTATTTAATCAAACATGTGGAATTAGTTGAGTCTAATGGTCCTTTATTCAACCCAAAGCAATCAAGGGAAAGGAAATATATCTTTGATTTAAATGCTAGATTTGCAATATTTTTCCTTTGCAATAAAATGTAAAATTTAAGTATAACATCAACTATAATTCATTCCTTTTTAAATTTCAACTTGTCAACAAAACGACAAAAGAACTCAACAATTTTTTTCTTTACAATAACATCATTCTTTTCCAAAAATACATATATGATGAATTTTTTAATAAGATACAAATTTAGGAGAGTTTCATTTCCAACAACTATACAACCTAAGCTTTCTCCTTTCACTATAACATTACAAATTTGAAGAAATGAAATATACAAGGCCTTCCTTTAATAATACAAGATTTAAAAACTTCCACTCTAAGTGGGAACAATATGGACAAATTACAACATAGAAATTCTTCTAAGGGTTCAAACACAAGTCTTCATTTCAATGTCTTTTCAACAACTTTATAGCTTCAATTTTGCACCTCTTCAACTCTTCAAATCTTAAATCACATTACAAAGAAAAAGGGGATAGGTGATGCTCTCATCCCAACCTATAATCCAATAAGAGGAGAATTCATCCTCCTTATTGGCCCCCGAGCCCCATCCAAATAATAATGAAGTGTGTAAGCAACTTGACAACTTTCACAAAAATGGCTTCCACAAAACAACTCAACACTCATACAATCAACACAAGCAAGGCTTTTAAACACCAAACACAATAACACAAGCCACAAAATCCAATACATAGGCTTACATTCAAAGCTAAGGGAGAATAGAACAAAGAAACCACCTCTTTATAGCTCCCAAATGAGTTAGGGGTTCCACCCAAAATAAATCCATGTTCACATCCAAACTACACAATATAACCCTTTTCCTGCCCAATGCATAATACACAAAGTATAGCAATTTACCCTTTTCACTCCCCATAGGTGGAACTCCCTACTCATGATCCCTCCACAAGCCTACAAACTTCCCTTTTCCCTCCCAAAGTGGTTCCATTTTATATCTCCCACACACCTTAGGGCCATACTACACCAATCCCACACAAGACATACACACATGCATTCACAAAACATACAAAAAACAATAATAATAAGGTAAATATCCTACCTTTCCATACTATCTCCCATAATCTTGAATCAACAAGCTTTAATCCTTTCCAAAACCAAGAAAGCACCGAAATAATCCTTCAAGCTCCAAGCAAGAACTCCCAAGACCAAAATTCCCAAAAATGCAAAATAAAGAAAATGAGACAAGTAACCCCCATTCCTCCAAATTCACACCCATAAATAGAAAAAGGAATGAGGGTGATGAGGTGGCTCTATGTAGGATGCCACTTCATCATTGCTTCACTCTAACACAACAAGACAACCCCAACACCAAGGCAATTAAATGAAAAAGGTAAGGTTATGGCAAGCACACTCCACATGCACCCCATACCTTTCAAAGACAAAATAAATGTGATAAGAAGAGAAGCGACTTTATTTTCCATTTTACACTCAACAAGGCATTAAAGTGGTCAAAATTAGCCCCATACTTCATAAGTACGGTTGGTAGATGATTATAGGAGACAAGGGACAAGGTTTACTTGTCCCACAAGTCTCAAAAAATTCCCTCCAAGTCAAATTTCGGTTTTGGAGAAGGAGAAAGAGTGCACAAAAAACACATGCATAAATATAATTCATCATCATGCACAAATTAAGAACTAACAACCCCATTTATTACCCACATGTCACCTCTTCTTTTAAGTTAAATTATCTAATTAAGACACATTAACAAGTGTTAATAAAGTGACTAAAATACATAATATAGTTTACCGACCAACAACATACAATATGCTATTGTATTGTAACATATATTATTCTATTAGTTGGAAGCATACAATATGCTACCATCTGGTAGTATAAATTATGCTACCAACTGGTAACATATATTATGCTAATGGACGGTAGCATGTTGTATGCTATCGACCGGTAGCATGTTGTATGTTGTCAGATGGTAGCATAAAGTATGTTGTTGGCCGATAGCATAAATCATGGTTGGTAGCATACAACATGTTACCGTCCCCGGTAGCATAATATATGCTACTGGTTGGTAGCATGTTGTATAATATATGCTACCGGCCTGTAGCATATTGTATATATTATGCTACCATTTTTTTAGTGATATAGTTAAAGGTGGAAAAAAATATTAGATTTTTTTTTGTTTACACCATATTTTGTGAAGACAAATTTCTCATTGAGACAATCATTTTAACTACTAACATCAAAAAAATTCAAAAGAAATTCACATACAAAACTAGCGAGATCTGTATTTTTTTAAACAAATCATTTTTTTAAATTTTTATGTCATATTTTGCGAGCACAAATTTCTCATTGAGACGGTCGTTTTAACTACTATTATTAAAAAAAAATGTTTTTTTAGAAAATTACATATGTTGTTTACCAAAAGCATATACTCTCAGCTGACAATTGCTACACAATGACACCGTTATCAAATGATTCACCAAACATTTCAAAACTCGTTTCCTTCATAACCACCATTTTTTCGAAAGTCATTTTCATAGATTCACCAAGTAATATCTACAATCTTTTAGGGGGTCTTAAAATTTTCCATTGAAGAATTTTGGAAAATGAGTAAACATACATTTTTGGATATTGCTTGAGGTTTTTGAAATCAACACAAATTAACCCAAACCTTGATGTATATCCCTTTTTCCAATCAAAACTATCCAACAACAATAGGGAAAATTATTCAACCACATTTTCTATTTTATATATTAGATTTAATATGTAAATTTAATATTAGTTTATCCTTGTTTCATCGACCCTACCAAGCACTTATTATTCAATATTCAAAAATTGGTCAGATTCTACAAACAAAATCAAGGATTATGTGATATACAAGTGTTTAGTATATAAGAAAAAAATTGTGAGGAAAAAAATTATCATACTTTAATGTGAAAAATTAATGCAAGGTAATCCCCTTTTTGAATGATAGAGGGATTGGATATTGTTGACAATTTATGAGAAAATATCAAGTATTGAAAGAAAAATAATCATTATTCAATCTTAAAGTGGAACTCCCTCTTAGACCATCAAAATCGTCTTAGTATGCATAAAATGGGGTGATATCCGATAAACTAATGCACGTCATTTTGTTTCATTTTTTTTATAGCTTCACAATCAAAAGAGAAAAGTTGTTTGGGGGTGTGCAATGCATTTTTTGGAATGAAATTTACAATTAAGAGAAAAAATAGATCATTCAATAGTTTCCTCATAAAAAGAAACATCAATAACGTCTAGATTTCAAACTTAAAAGTTAAATAATAAATTTTCTAATTCAAAAATAAGCTAGAATATTTTTTTCTTGAATATTTATAAGAATATGTACATAAATTTATACATGTATTTAAACCAATAATAAAAATTTACAAATAGAAAAAAGAGAAAGGAATCTTACTCTAGGTGCAAACGTGTTTGTTAGTCTAATAAATATTCATAAATAAGAACTTCTAAATTTCATTGGATTTGTGAGATAGCGAAATGTAATTGAAAATTTTGAAGTATTAGATAAATAATGAAAGTTATAACCCCTTAGCCCTTGACAATTAAGGCTAAGAATTTTGTGCAGCTAATCTTTGTAATTTATGATTTAATCAAAAATAAAAATTATAACAAGTCAACGTAGTGTGAAGGGAGAGTAACATGATTTTTGTAAAAAATTATCTAATCTATGGCATCAATATTTTTATATACAAAACATACATTTTAGTCCATGTCATAGTCTATTATATTTAGTTTTGCTCGTTGAAGATCATACATCTAATATTATTGTTGGTCGGCACTTAAAAGTCCGTTGAGTGTTTTATCATCATGGATTTTTCATTTATAATCCTAACAATCTCTACCATTGAGTGGATACTTCTCATAGAAAATGGGATAAAGAACCATGTGCGAAAAGAAAAGAGGATATGTATTTCTTCTTAATCTTCAACCAAAACAAAACAAAAAAAACATATTGAGAAATGTATATTTCTTTAATTTAAATTAAAAAATAACCAATAACCACCTTTGGAATCATAAGTAATATTTCCTTTTTGTTTTGCCTCCAATGAAATCTTCACATACACATATATTAAGCATTGCAACCATAACACATAATACAAAGTATTAAGGCTCCCTACCAAGTCTCATATGTTTAATATTTCCTTTTTGTTGGGCCTCCACTAACATCTTCACATACACATCTATATTAAGCCAAATCGCCCATGACATATAGTACAAAGTATTAAGGCTCCCTACCAAGTCTCATATGGTAATTTTGTGTATATGTTTACAGTAGTAGTATGTGAGAACAAAAGATAATGAAAAATCAGACCAAACCCAATGTCACTTATAGCATGGGTCTACAAACCATGGTTTTCTACAGATCTTGGAGTTGATGATGCTCTAGTCCTTCCCACTTGTATTTTTAAAGTTTTATTGTTTCATCTATAAATTCATTATTTTATTTATTTAAAAAAAATCTATATAAAAGAGATATTGAAGGTCTTGAGTTTGCACAAAAATTACCTAAAACTATGAAATGCATAAATCAAGCTTATAAAAATATTAGATGAAGATTTCTCTTAAAACTTATTTGAATCAAATCGTTTTTCTTATAATTTTTAAAATTTGATTTAATTAATAGCATTTATCTTTGTAAGGTGACCTTTGGTTCTGAATGTTTGGATTTTCTTGCAACCGAACAACTCTCTTGTTATTTCTAGGTTTTTATTATAATCTTAGAAAAAATGAATGAAAAAAATATTTTAATTTAATGTTCATGAGACCAAGTAATCTATCCAACACCAAAGAGAGTGCAATGCAAAAAAAAATACATGATACAAGGTTGCTCAGCTATTATTGTGGATTGTCTATTTTTTTATGATGTCAAATCTTCTATTATAAATCTTGATTAAAATATCACTATTTTATTAAGTCTAGTTTCCTCAAATAATATTGTTGTGTTGTCAATATAATGTTAGATATTCTATTATGGATCTTGAAAAAATAATCACTATTTTATCTAGCTTCATCTCCTCAAGCAAGGCGGTTAGGTTGTCAAATTTTAGACTATAGACCTTTGCATCATAATTTCCTTATGGCCGCATAAATACCAGACCACAATGCACAGATATATATATATATATATATATATATATATATATATATATATATATATATATATATATATATATATATATATATATATATATTCTCTTGTGATGGGTTGTGAAACTCCTAAGAAAAACTAATTTTTAACTGCAGTGGTGGTATTTATAAGATGATTCATATTAAGCAAGTAAAATTTTGGTGAATTGTTGTATTATATTTTTAATTTATTTATTAGATGATTCATGTTAAGAAGTAAAACTTTAGTGGATTGTTCTATTATATTTTTAATTTATTTAATCAATTGCCTTTTTCTCAAATGTATTGGAAACCAACCCCATCTAGTGCAATTGTTTGGATCGGATTTAAATATGAGTTTCAAAATATCTTTTTTTCATTTGTTTTATTTGTGTTATTGAGAAATAATATTATGAATATGTATGAATGGATTTTTTTTCTCAAATATTCAGGCATTTGATTTGATTGTATTCACAATATAATCTGAAAAATATATTCAATGGTTGTGATGCCTATCCTTTCATTATGTTAATTCTCAAATTCCCTATATATAAATAATTTAATTGTGTTGAAAAGATCAATCTAAACATTAAACCTCTTAAAAAATCCAATCCAAATTTTCAAAGACATTTATGTTTTCCTTTGGCATTGACAATGTCTTTCTAATAAATGCCACATAGACAATGCATGTTTGTGTTTGAAATTACAATTACATACTATGAAATTAGAAAGGCAGTGGTTGAATTTTCCACTTGAAAATTTTCAAATGGTAATTGTTGCATTCATAATTTTATTTTATAGTTACTTTGGTAAATATATATTTCAAAATATTTAATTGATTTTATTTATGGCATGTTTTTCGAAATTGTATATTTGTAATTTTTTATGTTGTTAATTTAATGGTAGTTATTTATGATGGATAGTAATGAAGATCGTTCAAATATTTACTGATTGTTTCACTTTTAGATTAATGACAAGTAATGTATAAAATTATTTGAATAAACAATATTCCTTTTATTATAAGTGAATTAGTGTTGTTATTGTTGATGAATCATTAAATTGGTTGTAATAATGTATTCCTACAATCTACTTTTATATATTTAAATATTTTACATATTTATTTAAACTTCCAAGTCTTTTATCAAGCCCATTAAATCTATATGTAAACACATCTTTGTGTCAAGAATTTGAATCTCGATATTCACATTGATTTATGACTCTTACAATCTTTATAATGAAAAATATAAAAACAAGCATTTATAAATTGTTTGTTCTTTTGTAGAATTGTATCGGTTTGTATTCTTGGGACAACTCTTAGTAATAGAGTTTTTTGTGGTATGCAATGCATTTATTGGAATGAAATTTACAATTCAAGAGAAAAAAAGAGATCATCTACTAGTTTCATCATATGATATGTAAAGAGAAACATCAATAACATCTAGCATTTCAAACTCAAAAGTTAAATAATCAATTTTCTAATGAAAAAGTAAGCTAAAATATTTTTTCCTCAATATTTATAAGATCATGAACGTAAACCTATACATGTACCTAAACCACTAATACAAATTTACAAATCGAAAATAAGTGAAAAGGATCTTACTCTAGGTCCAAATGCATTAGTTAGTCTAATAAATATTCATAAATAAGAACTTCTAAATTTCATTGGATTGATCAATTAGTTGAAAAGTAATTGAAAATTTCAAAGTATCAGATAGAAAATGAAAGTTATAACCCCTTAGCTCTTGATAACTAAGTCTAATAATTTTTCACATTTTTCTTCGTGCCTCCGCCCTTGAGAAATGATCCTGACACGTGTCCTAAGGTGGATCCCAAAGAAACCACGGCCAAATTCTACCATTTCACCTATTTTTTGGAAAAGGGAAAAAATTTCAAATTTTCCCCGCAGCTCTGCCCTTCCGCTATTAACCGGGGAAAAGTTTTTACTATTTTCTGTCGGGTCTACATGCCATTTTGATGTTTTAATCCTTTTGGTAACAAGAGGAAAAAAATCCAAGTTTCCTCCAATGGTCCGCTTCTTCGCTCATTTGACTTTTCAAAGCCAACCTTGACCTCCCTTTTGTCGGGCTTACGGGCCATTTTGATGTTTTAATCCTTAAGAGGCAAAAAATCAAATTTTCCCCTGATGGTCTACTTCTCCACCTTTTGAATTTTTAAACTGCCACACGTCACAATGGCGCATCTTGAGATGGTCCCCAAAAGTTGATATTTTGAATGAACGCGGGCTCACCACGTGTCCTGGCCCGAGAAAAATTGTTTGAAGGCCTAAATCTCAGCGGAAGGTGCCATGTGTCAAGGTTCGAGGAAATCTCCTTTGCTCGTTGAAAATTCCAAGCAAAATATTAAGTGAGCAGAGGCCTCCAAGTTTCCTCCTGGCACTTCTTTAAAATGAAATTCAAGGGCTAGTCCTCAAACATGCGTGGTCCCTCCATGTGTCCTAGGCCTCTCAAAACCTTTTGAAAAAATACTAAGTATGGGAAGCCTCGACGGAAGCCTCCACGTGTCCTCATGACACAATTTCAACTTAGAGACCCAAAGTGGAGATTCTAAATGAGTGCGGGCTCACCACGTGTTCCTGTTTTGCCAAACTGTACCAGCTACATAAAAAAATTTCTAAGTCTGGGCAAAGCAGCAGAAACCTCCACGTGTCCTCCCGGCACAACTCCAAGGCCAAACCAAAAAAAAATCTTCAAATGAGCATCGTTCCTCCACGTGGACAAGTTTTGGGCTAAGACTTTCCACAAAGTTTTAGGAATTCCCCGTCGAGCCCCATCAAATCAAAAATGAACACGTGGACACCCTCGAGGAAAAAATAAGAAATTTTCCCCACCACTTAAATTTTCTTTAATCAGAGCTTGGCGGGGCTATGGGGGGAGTTCAAAATTTTTGCCAAAATAGCCAAAAGGAACAAGTTCAAAAAAAAACCCACCGCACCCCATCCAATTAGAAGAAGCCATGTAAGCACTAAAAGAACTAATCAGAAATGAGCGCAGCGGCGGGACCAAATTTACCTTTTTGCATAAAAATAAAAAAGTGATAAGTTAAAGCATTTTCCCGCAGTCCCTTGACCATCCAAAGGAAGCCACGTGACCACAAAATTCTGAGGAATAATTTTGACAGGAAAAGGAAACTCGTCAGACCGTCAATAACACAGAAAATTCACCATTCATGCCCAGAACCTGATTTTTTCGCTAAGGATGAAATTTTTTAAAACAAAACCAAGTGAATCATGGTTCCGAGCATCTTTCGACCATGGATTTTGGATTTTAAAAGGCATACAAATATAGATTAACCATTCTCGAGCTTCCATGATAGAGGAAAAATAGGAAAAATGGCAAAGCTCGTGGATTTTGAAGAATTAGGGCAAAAATAGGGAAAACTCATAGACTTCTTCAAGGAGGGACATGAAAATGGATTCTGTAAACAATTCGAGGCATTAAAATGGAGGTAAAGGCTATAGAACATCCACATCGAGAGATAAAACATTTCACAACACGTAGATCAGAGGAAAATAATGGCAAATGGGGCGAGACAAATCTGAGCACCAACATCGGCTCCGACTTGGGGATGGGCACTCCCTGCAAGTGCCATAAGAACAAAGGTATACCAAGTGCCAAAATATCCATTGGGCAAAGGATTCAGCTTACGGAGCACAAAACCATAACTATCCCCCACCAAGAAACCAAAAACCAACAAAAACAAGCCACTGGGGGCCAGAACGAACAAGAACACGAAAGATAGAAAACAAAACGATAAACTATACACTGTACAGATGATGTTCACCTTAGTTCTGGGGAATCAATTCAATAAATGCTTTAAATTCCTGCTTTTAATAGGTAATTTGGGTAATTCTCCATCCAAATCCTTCAAGAAGAAGGTATGCTCACGAATTTGAATATCTATGGAGTAAGGGCCCATCCATAGTGCATCAAATTTACCATGCTTGCCCTTATCTTCATGCCTATTGTCCCATAGTAGCACGAGATCTCCAACATTGAAAACTCTTGGGGTGACCTTCTTGTCAAACAAATTCTTCATCTTCTCTCTGAACTTTACATGCCTTTGGTGGGATGCCCTCCTTTCTTCATCAAGCTCAACAATTTGGTTAATGTGGGCATCATATGGACTTACCTCTTGATCTTCCAGTTGTTTCATGAACTGATATGAGGATAATTGCATATGCAGGGGCAGCAGGGCCTGGGTTCCATACACCAACTCAAATGGGCTCTTTCTAGTGGCTCTTTTAACAGTAATGTGGTCTGCCCAGACAACAAACTTTAACTGCTCACCCCATTTTCTCTTGTTCAGCTCCAAGGTTCTTCTGATAATCTTTAGCAAATTTTTATTACTAGACTCAGCTTGTCCATTTCCTTGGGGGTTGTAATTAGAATCATATGTCAAATTTATCCCATATTCTTTGCACATTTCCACCAAGGGTTTATCTCTGAAGCTCATGGCATTGTCAGCAACAATTTTGACTGGCACCCCAAACATGCAGATGATATGGTTCAACATAAAATCCATGACAATTTGGTGTGTTGCTCTTTTAGTGGGGATTTCCTCCACCCATTTGGTGAAGTAATCTGTGGCTACAAGAATCCACTTATGGCCAGCACTTGAAGGGTCTGAAATCTCACCAATGAAATCCATTCCCCATTGCTTGAATGGAGCTTCAATTGATACAGGATGCAAAGGAAGGGAGCTTGAAGCTTTCAGTCTTCTAGAGAAGCATTGACAACTCTCACATCTTCTAACCAAAAGAGTTGTATCCTTGAAGAGAGTTGGCCACCAATAACCAACCCTCGGGATCTTGTGTGTTGTGACTCTTCCAGCAAAATGCCCCCCACAAAATCCTCTATGAAAATCAGAAATTATCTTGGGGAATTCATCTTCAGTAATGCACCTTAAGAGAACTCCCTCAGGGTTCTTCCAAGCTAACCCATAATCAATAATGACATATTTCTAGGAAGCCAACTTAAGGGCTCTTTTCTGGTTCTTACTTAAATACTCAGGGCAGTTCAAATGTCTGAGATAAAAAATTACATCTTTGTACCACTAAGAACTCATCAATTTTTCAAAAACATCTACCCTACCTTCTTCTACCTCATTTACCTCAATAGTTTGCAAGTTTCTCTCAGCCATAAGCTTAGCCAAGCCCAAACCTCTCACCAACTTCGTGGTTTGGATATCCATGTCATATTCTTGCAACTTGTTCACCCATCTGCATCTTTTTCTTGAGACTTCCATCTCTGATAAGATGTCTTTCACCATGGTGTGGGGAACATAAGCAACAATCTTAGAACTCAAAATGTAAGGCCTGAAAACCTTTGTTTCTTTTACCAAGGAAAATGTTTGTTTCTCCATAATAGTGTATTTCAGCTCAGCCCCCTGTAATGCCTTACTGAAAAAGGCAATTGGCCTCTCAGCCCCTTCATCATCTTTCTGCAACAAAATAGATCAATAGTGTTCTCTGAAGCAAAAGAGAACAGTTGAAAGGGCTTCTTATAATCTGGAGCTGCTAGAACAGGTGCATGCTTTAGTGCCTCTTTAATCCCATTGAAAGCTTGAATGGCATCCTCCTCCCACTTGATGACCTAGTCCTTCTTTAACATGGAAGTGATTGGAATGGTCAACTTAGCAAAGTTTGATATAAATCTTCTGATGAAGTTTATCTTCCCAAAGAAGGACTGAATTCCTTTCTTGGTTCTTGGGATTGGAACCTTGCTGATGGCCTCTACCCTTTCTGGATCAATCATCACCCCTTCTTGTGACACAATGTGACCAAGCAATTTTTCCTTCTGCACTCCAAAATGGCACTTCTTTGGATTGAGTGAAATGCCATATTCTTTGCATCTTATCAGCATCTTTTCCAAGTGCAGCAAGTGATCACTTCTCTTTCTGGAGAACATAGTTACATCATCTTGGTAGACAACAATAAAATCATTGATGTAACCAGCAAAAGCAACATCCATTGCTCTTTGAAAAGTTGCTCCAGCATTCATCAGTCCAAAGGGCATCCTGACATATACATATGTTCCCCAAGGGGTGGTAAAGGTTGTTTTAATCCTTTCTGATTCCTTCACCACAACTTGGTTATAACCAGAGAAACCATCCAGGGTAGAAAGTAGCTCAGAACCAGTCACTAGTTGCAACATGTTTTCCATGTTTGGTAAAGATAATTATCCTTCATTGATGCTCTGTTCAGATTCTGAAATCCACACACAACCTGATGTCACCATTCTTCTTTCTGACTGGTACTAGGTTTGCAACCCAAGAAGAATACCTTATGGGTTGAATAATCCCTCCATCCCTCAGTTTCTTCAGTTCCTCTTGCATCTTAAGAGATAGGAGTGGATTGATTGGCCTTTGTTTCTTCCTGAATGGTTTTGCATTGGATTCCAAGGGAATCTCATGTTGAAACAGATCCTCTCTGTATGCCTTCAGCTCTGAATAAGTCCAAGCCATGCAATCTTGATACTTTTTCAGTAATTGGATGTAGGATTGCTTCTCCTCCTTGCTGAGATTGTTGCCTAACCAAATCTTCCTTGGTTTCTCCTTTGTGCCAAGGTCATGCTCCTCAATATCCCTTGAGGCTGTCATGCATCTGTTAATAATGCGATCAACATTATCAAAATTGGACTCAAGAGCAACCAGCCCTCTGGGAATGGTATTAGTCTTTAGTTGGATGATTCCTTTTCCAAACAAGGTTTCTTTACCCTCTTCTACGCACACCATTGGCTCCCAATCAATATTTTGATCAACAAACTCTCCTTTGTTCTGCAGAAATCTTCTGACCTGAGCATCATCATCAAAAACTTGCCAATGCTTAATATTGTCAGGTACAGATGGCCTTGTTAACACCTCAACATCATATTCACAATATGGGGACACTACACAATTATCAAACCGAGATCCTAATACCGAAAGCTTATATGCCAAATCATTGAACTTCCTATCATGATGCACAATGTTGAATGAAACAAACATCTCAATGAAATCCCAAACTGCATGCTTGTATTGTTTCATTCGCTGATTTTTTGTGGCATACAGTTTTCTGACTTGCTTTACAATTAATTCTAAATCTCCCTTGACAATGATGTCTTTAACACCATATTTCCAAGAAATCCTCAAACCTAACAACAAGTGCCTCATACTCAACAATGTTATTAGTGCACTCAAAGTTGAGTTTGAAAGAAAAGACAAACTCTTCCTGTCCTGGGGAGATCAGAACCACACCAGCACCATTTCCGAACTTGGAGCAAGCTCCATCAAACAATAAAGTCCAAGGAGAGCCTTCCTATTCAAGACACTTGCATTCTTCAATCTTGTGCTCCTTTCCATCAACAAATCCTACAAAGTTATCAACATCAACACTTGTGTACAATACTTCATAAGATGCATTGTTGGGATCTTCAATAAGGTGTAACATCTTCTTTTCCCCATATAACTTGACAAGGCTGCCCTCAATTGGGATGGTGGCATAGGACATATCCATTTGAACACTCCCACCAACACTTGCAGCCCATTTTCTAGATAACAACATACCCCACTTGGCTGGGAAGTCAACAATAACTACATCAAGCTTCAAATTCCTGCCTGGATAGGCAGCAAGTTGTACCACCAGACCCTTCACACATCCCACCACTGGCACCTCTCTGGAATCCATAGCAGTACACTTCCCATATGCTCATGTTACCTTGATATTCAGCTCATTCATGACTTCCAGAGGCATAACATTGCATGATGCCCCTGAGTCAAACATACAGTTGTGTAACAATCTGTCTTTAATGATCAGAGTGGTGAAGAATGGATCCACATTCAGCTGAGAATCTACTAAGGATGTTCCCAAATAAACCTCAGGTGGTTCATCTAGCTCTTCTGATGCTGGTGGTGCTTCTAGTTCTTCAATGACTGGTGGAGTCTCCACAATGTTTATGTTTCTACCTAGGGTAGTCTTCTCCTCTTTCAGCCCCAAATACTCAAGAGCCCTTTTCTTGTGCTCAGGAATCCTAAGAAATTCAAAAATTGGAACTGAGATCTTGATCTGACTCAAGACTTGGGCAATATCATAAGGGATAGACTTTGGCAAGGCAACATTGGAAGGAAGGTTGACACACTCATTAGATGGCACAGGATTTTTGATAGCTTGGGCATGAGGAGGGGTATGATTTTTGTTTGGGACAGCAAGGCCTTGGCAGATGCATCTTTCTTAGGAGCCTCTTTAGGAACATTTGAAAGCAATGGAGTTTTTGGCTTGGCCTGAGGCCCTGTCCCTTTGACAACCCTACTTCTTGTGTTGTGTTCCTTTTCTTGAGCCACAACAACATTCATCAACAACTACCTGTCCTCCTCAGATGGGATGCCTCCATCATACTTCTTTATCATTAAAGCCCTTAAATATTCAAAGTCATTATTGGGAAATTCAAAATCTTGTACAGTATCTACTTCTAAAGTATGAGAGGGAGGAAGAATAGGTACCCGGTGGATGCAATCCCAAAAATCAGTAGCAGTTCTGGCACTTATTACCTCAGTTGAAGTTGCCCCTTGTTGTGAGCTTGTGGAGCAACCCATCATGCAAACATCATCATCATTATCATCACCAGCTTCTTCTTCTTCTTGTTGATCTTCCTCACATGGAGCATGGGGCATGAAACATCTGTCACACCAATCAATGACATCTGTCTCCTCCACAACAGAAACTCTGGCAGCCAAAGGATCAGGTACCATTCTGTTTTCCCTGGCCTGGGACTACCTATTTCGAAATCCAACAGGTCCCTTTCCTCTATCATAAGATATTTGGTGATTTGTAAACCTGTCTTGGCCCTGCTGCTTGTGTTGACCTTGTGAACTCTGCCCAATCCCTTTTTCTTCCCAGGCTAATTTGTATGATATTTCTTTGACAGCCCCTGCCAAAGTTTTTACAACTTCCTCCAAATCAGCAACCTTACTTGTTTGAGGCTTTTCTGGGTTAATTAGTTTTACACCCTCCCTTTTTGGAGGCTTTCCAATTGCCTTGATGTTATTCTCTATTTGTAGGGCCATGGTGAATGCCTGCCTCAAATTAGTAGGGTTTTTGTCCCTCAAGTAGTAAGCAACCTTTTTATCAAATGCATCTGAATATTTGATCAAACATGATTCATCACATGGCCTTATCCTAACAGGAAATCTCCTCAAGGTCTTATCAAACCTTGTGTTGAAATCATGTACTGACTCATTAGGATTCTTCTTGATGTTTTCAAATTCTAACAGAAGAAATCTAGGGTCAGTTTTGTCACCATACTGCAATCTAAATGCATTATTCATCTCGGTCCAGGAATCTATGGAATTATCTGGCAAAGCTTTGTACCAGTCCCTGGCATCTTCCTCCAAAGTATGGATAAATAGTTTGATATATACATCTTCATGTTCAATCTCAAAGTCTTCCATCATATTGATAAAAAGCTTTAGATGTTGATCACCAGTTATAGTGTTGTTTCCTTGGAACTTTGGTAATCTATTTCTCACATCCTGGGGAACTGTATTTGGATAACCAGTCATCCCTGTAAAATTTATGGGACCAAAGGTGTTTACAACAAAAGGGGATCTGGGTGGGGGCAGGGCCATGTTGTTTTGAGGAGGTGACCCTAGAGGGGTGACAAATTGATAAGGGGTAGAGGGTCTTTGAAACACAAAAGTATAACTTTCAAAATGGATATCCCCTAAAGGCCTTGTTTCTTAGAAATCCCTATCAACTTCTAAAAAGATTGGGGCAAAATGAGAAGCAAACTTTTCAAAATCAAATGAAGGCCCCTCTCCAGTTGGATAATTCAATTCCACAAAGAGGCTACCTGATTCAGAAGCACTTGAATTGTAGTCTTCAATAATAGGCCGATCACTTTCATCAATGGAGATCCCTTTTCTTGTCTGCTGATCTCCAACAACTCTCCAGGATTTTCTTCCTTCTGATTTGCTTTTCCTAGCTCTGGAAATAATGTCCTAGCAGGATCCCTAGCAAAGAAATATATTCTTCCTTCCATCTTTGTAAAGGTTAGTAACAAATCTCACTTGACAGAGGTTAAGACACTGGTACTCATCAAGAATCAGATCAACAGGGAGTCGCCACTAAGGATTTCCACCTTAGTTGTGCAAATGCACTAAATATGATCTGTCAAATGTCTGTCAACACTAGAAACTAGAAATGGAAAGATTCTGACTTTTCTTTACCCAGATTTATCAATGAAAGCTAGTGCACTAGGTGTGAAAACTGAAAGAATTGCACACACTTGTAACACTTGGAGGCATATAAGAAGTGTGTTTAGCAACAGGGTCTGAATATGAACTGCAATGAACTATCACAATTCCCCATAAACGGCGCTAGTAAAGTGTTGGTACCCAAATTGATTCTCCTCATAAGCTGAGCAACATCACAGGTTTGGCAGGAAGCTTAGAGGTAAGTAGAGCATGTAATGTGTCATTTTGTAGCCGGGGATGAAATGCAACTTGCTCTTTGTCACTCAGATGTGGAGAAATGGGTAGCACCCGCAAGAGGATTTGACCTATTCTCACTACTTTATGGTTGTGCCTTTCAACCAGGGTGAGAGGAACCCTTTTGTAGCCTATTTGTTTATGGAGGAGATGGAGATGTCCTTCCTTGTGAAGTATTAAGAAGACCTTGAAGAAAATATGATCAATGCAACAAAACCTAACTCTCACGAGTTGTCACTC
Organism: Taxus chinensis; assembly: GCA_019776745.2. NCBI lineage: Eukaryota > Viridiplantae > Streptophyta > Pinopsida > Cupressales > Taxaceae > Taxus > Taxus chinensis. Next base: position 230,756,511 of record CM034151.1, on the reverse strand, counting down.
TAGATAATGGAGATATTTTCTAGGAAAGGTTCAGGCCACTAAAGACAATGAAAACCTGATTGTTTCTACATGTTTTGGTAGTAAAAATTATGCATTTGTATACATACATGACAAACAGGGGTAGTATGGGTATGATTAATTGTTTTTGAATGAATTTTGGTGGGAGGTGAAGCAGGATAAAGTTGATTATACCAAATCTTTGAGAACTTTTACAAAAAATGGAGAGATCAAACAACAAAATGTTTCAGAGTAGCCAAGATGTTCCTTTAACTAGAATATGTGCTTCAATGGAGGCCCAAAACAGCACTTTTCACACAAAATTCAAGGATCCAAAATGAAGGCTCAAATTGAAAACTTAACTAAACATTATCAATCTTTGTTTCATCATGCCTAAGATACCCTCAAAGGCTAACAAACAATCTTATAGTCATGCTAGGAGTCACAGTGATTTTAAATTTGTTTATTTCACTATCAAATGAAATATCTTCTGATAAATGAAATTGCAAATGCCACCAAACTATCACAAGGATAAGATCTTGTGTGATTCACACATATTTCAATGTAAGAATGCAACAGGAACAAGAAAAACTACTTGCAGACATTCAGGAATGAAGAAAACACAAATTTTGCCCAAGAATAACATAGTTTAACTCAAGTTTGGTTAAATTTATCAGCAGGGAAAGTTTCTCAAACAATCTCAGAGCTTTTCAATGGTGTACACTCGCAACCACCTTGACATGATCAAATTTAACACAAAGGAGATAAACAAAGGCTTCTTCAGATAGTTTCTCAGAAAGATGGGCTCTATCAAGCTTTTCTCTTAGGAAATCAGTTTCTGACTCCTAACACTTCTACATTCACAAACTCCCAACCCTTTTCATGGAAAAATCATGCCTATTTATATCATTTTACAACAGGGATTTTTCCCCCCAAAACCAGAGACATTGAGTGTACCAGTGCTCACCATGATCTCGATCATGATTCCCAGAATCAGATCTGTAAAAATTTGTCAGGTGCTCAGGGGGCAGATCTCTTCGAACATCTCCCACATTCAACTCCTTCCTCTGGTAGATCACTTTTCCCTTTACTCGCCAACCACTTCCACCCCTATTCTATCCAATCTGGTTCTTTGCATGCCCGGGAAGAAGAAATGGAAGATCAGATCGAGCCCAAAGGTCAAGTCTCATCTTAATGGTAAAATACATCCCCAGATTTTTCTCACCAAACCTAGATATCAACAGGTCTTTCGCGTGCCAAGGAAAGAAAAATCAGGCAGAATCCGACAGTCAGATTACATATTAATGGTGATAGACATTTACAGACCTTCCCCACCAAACCAAGATATCAGATTAATGTTCCTCTTCATTTGGCGTGCAAGAGACTCCAAGAAATGATAAAAAATCATAAGAATACGCATCCCCAGGAGCTCTGGAGTGAAAATGGTAGAAAAATCAGATACAGATGCACAGCTGCCATTGATTTCTACTTTGAATTTGGACCATCCACATGGGAGATCCAATTTTAGAGCGGGCCTGCGGGTTCCTTTTTTCCTTTTACAACTTTTGCAAAAAAAATTAATTTTCACATTTTTCTCTGTGCCTCTGCCCTTGAGAAATGAGCTTGACACATGTCCTAAGGTGGGTCCCAAAGGAACCATGGCCAAATTCTACCATTTCACCTCTTTTTTGGAAAAGGGAAAATTTTCCAAATTTTCCCCGCAGCTCCGCCCTTCCACAATTGACCAGGTAAAGTGTCCCAATTTGGCTAGTGTTGTCTACCACTGCTTCCCATTTTCATGTTTTAATCCTTTTAGTAACAAGAGGCAAAAAATTCCAAGTTTCCTCCGATGGTCCACTTCCCCATTGACTTTTCAAAGCAACCTTTGACCTCCCTTTTGTCAGGCTGTGGGCCATTTTGATGTTTTAATCCTTTTGAGAAGGCAAAAAATCAAGTTTGCCCCCGATGGTCTGCTTCCCCACCTTTTGACTTTTCAAACTGCCACATGCATCACAATGGGGCATCTTGAGATGGTCCCCAAAAGTTGAGATTTTGAATGAGCGCATGCTCACCACGTGTCCTGGCCCGGCAAAAAAAATTTGAAGGCCTAAAGCTCAGTGGAAGGCGCCATGTGTGAGGGTCCAAAGCAATCTATTTTTCCTGTTGAAAATTCCAAGCAAAATGCTAAGTGAGCGGAGGCCTCCAAGTGTCCTCTTGGTGCTTCTTTAAAATGAAAATCAAGGGCCAGTCCTCAAACATGTGCGTTCCCTCCACATGTCCCAGGCCTCTCAAAACCTTTTGAAAAAATACTAAGTATGGGAAGCCCCGACAGAAGCCTCCATGTGTCCTCATGGCGCAATTTCAACATAGAGACCCAAAGCAGAGATCCTAAATGAGCACGGGCTCACCACGTGTCCCTGTTCTGCCAAACTATACAAGCTGCATAAAAATTTGTCTAAGTCTGGGAAAAGCAGTAGAAAACTCCACGTGTCCTCTCGGCGCAACTCCAAGGCCAAACCAAAAATTAAATCTTCAAATGAGCATCGTTCCTCCACGTGGACAATTTTTGGGTTAAAACTTTCCACAAAGTTTTAGGAGTGCCCCACAGCTGCATCAAATTAGCTTTAACACGTGGACCTCCTGTGGGGTCAAAGTAAGAAATTTTCCCCGCCACTTAAAAATTCTTTAATCAAATCCTGGTGGGGCCATGCGGGGTGAGTTCAAACTTTTTCCAAAGTAGCCAAAAGTAACAAGTTGAAAAAACAACCCCACCGCACCCCATCCAATTAGAAGAAGCCACGTAAGCACCAAAAGAACCAATCACAAATGAGCGGAGCCACGGGACCAAATTTGCCTTTTTGCCAAAAAAGCAAAAAAGTGATAAGTTAAAGCATTTTCCCGTCATCCCTTGACCAACCAAAAGAATCCACGTGACCACCGAATGCTGAGGAATAACTTTGACAGGAAAAGGACACCCGTCAGACCGTCAAAAACACAGAAAATTCACCATTCATGCCCAGAACCCAATTTTTCACTAAGGATGATTTTTTTTGAAACAAAACCAAGTGAATCATGGTTTTGAGCATCTTTCAACCATGGATTTGGATTTTCAAAGGCATAAAAATATAAATTAACCATTCTCGAGCTTCCATGGTCGAGGAAAAATAGGAAAATTGGCATAGCCCGCAGATTTTGAAGAAATTAGGGCAAAAATAGGGCAAACTCGAAGACTTCTTCAAGAAGGGACATGACAATGGATTCTGTAAACAATTTAAGGCATTCAAATGGAGGTAAAGGCCATAGAACATCCACATCGAGAGATAAAACATTTCATAACATGCAGATCAGAGGAAAATAATGGCAAATGGGGTTCTTTTCATCTCATATTTCAAAAAATTTATTGCTTCATTTGTAAGCTAACTATTTTATTTATTAAAAAAACTCTATATTAAAGAGACATTTAAGGTCTTGAGTTTTCACAAAAATTACCTAAAACTATGAAATTCATGAATCAAGCTTATAAAAATATTAAATGAAGCTTTCACTTAGAACTTCACTGAATCTTTGTATTTAGTGTTCCTTTCATATTGTTTTTCTTATAATTTTTAAAATTTTATTTAATTTAATGAGAATTTCTCTTTGTAAGGTGACCTTTGGCTCTTAATGTCTAGCTTTCTTATAATGGATCAAGTCTCTTGTTATTTCTAGGCTTTTATTATAATCTTAGAAAAAGGAATGAAAGAAATATTTTAACATAATGTTCATGAGACCAGATAGTCTATGGTACCAAAGAGAGTACAATGTAAAAAAAATTCAAAAAAATTGCATGATACAAAGCTTCCCAACTATTCTTGTGGATTATCCTCTGTTTTATGATGTTATATTTTCTATTATAAATCTTGATTAAAAAAATCACTATTTCATTAAGCCTAGTCTCCCCACTCAAGGTTTTTATGTTGTCAATACAATGTTAGATATTCTATTATGGATCTTGATAAAATAAATCACTATTTTATTGATCCTCATCTCCTCAAGCAAGATGATTAGGTTGTCAACTTTCAGACTGTTTTTCATAATAAATTTGGATGTTGCTATATACATTCCATGATGTAATTTCATTTTGTCTCTATAACCCTCTTATTACAAAATATACTTGTTCTCATTTGTAATGCCCAATTTTTTTTAAAAAAACAATAAGTCAGTGGTGGACTTAATCATTCCCAACCACCGACCATTATTTGCTTGCAGACCGCACTTGTATTTCTTTTCTTCTTTCCTCCTGCATTGGATTCCTAGTTGGTGGGCGGGAGTGGTTGAAGCTCCTGCAAATTTTGTTTAATGTAATTAAAATTACACCCCTTCATATCCTTTTTCCCCCAGGCAGCATGAGAAGGAGAGACCTACAGATGAAGGTGAAGGGAAGAGGCTGTAAAACATAACCCTTGATGTGCTTGTTGTTTACAATCCTTCCTGGGTGCCTACAACTGCAAAAATGGACATAAATATTTTCTCATGATGCTCGATGGATGTCCATTCCTGTTCATAAGCTCCTTCTTGTCCTTGGGCACGTGTATTCTTTTGGGGCGACCTGAACAGTCCATTTTTACAGGTCCCTTTGTGCTAATCTTGCAATAATGACGCTCCCTTATGACCACATATATTTGAAGCATTTGGTCAATAGTTCACTCGCCTTGCGTTTAAAATCCTCATTGCATCTTCAGCTCCTGGGGTACCTATGACTTCAGCGGACAAAAAGGACCCATTTCCTTTGTGCTTCAATGGGTGTTCTTACCCTGTTTAGAAACTATTATTTTGTACCTAGCTGCGTGCAGGCTGGAAAATGTGGGCTCATCAGTCTAGACACCTATTGGTTGCGTGGGTGAATCATGGTTCTTTTAGATCCTTTTTGTGCATATCCGCAGTCATGGCAGTTCCTTGCAAACACATCTCTTTGAGGCATCCTTGTCATCAGTTTTCAAACCACATGTATAGTTCCTCCTTGTGCATTCATGTCTTCTTTGGCTCCTGCGACTACAACCAAAAAAACAAATATGTTTTTATCCTTTTTTCTTTGATGGATGTCTGTCCTGCTCTCACGTTCCTTTTTTATGCAGGCTCTAAGGATGTTGCATGGTTGTTGGGCCTGGCTTTACCCCCCCTTCCTCACGTGTTTTTTTAAGTCTCTGGGCCTTTAACAATAAACCCATTGGTGTTTTATTGTAGTCATGAAAGTCATTGAGCCATAGATATTTATGTTTGATGCAGCTCATGGATTTTGGAGCTCCCTGCCTATGCCAACGTGGGAGTGAGCGTGGTTTAGCACCCAGCTAGTGGAAGAGACATGATTCAACCCGAGAAGTGTTGCTGCAGGTCTGTGAGGTTTCCATGTGACTTGTAGATGCTGGAGAAATAGGAAACACAACCGTACTATTGCTACAATTTCTAAAATTTAAACATACCATGAAATAAAGCCTTCTCTTCCCTAAATTTATTTTTCCTCTGCTGGTTTTGTTTGTGGGTTTGGATGCCTTGTTGGGAAATATCTCTTTCCTCTTGTTATCTTCTTGTTTTAGCTATTAGTTGTCAGTTTTAAAATGGACAACATAGAGGTATCCCCCTTCTCAGGTTGTTGCGTGTTCATGCTTGAATGATCAACCTTCTACCATTAATTTCTACATTTCTTTGATTGAGCATCAAGTTCATCATGGTGTTTATAGCTAGTAATTTTTCATTGTGAGAGCAAGCCTGTTGCATTTAAAAAATAAAAAACCTCTTGCTTTCATATGAGATTATTATATTTTTTTGAATTTGATTTTCTTCATGGATAATCGATTTGCCCCTAATTCTGTGACTCCTAGATCTGGTTACTCAAGTAGTTACCTTATCTAAAAATTCCCCTTTCGGGTATGCGAGTTGTTTTAATCATTATAGGTTTATAACCCCCCCCCCCCTCTCTCTCAATTTTCCTTAAATAATTTGGTTTAGTGAACTCAAGACCAATGCAGATTTTTCTTGTCGTTGCGGCTATGTTGAGTACAATTCTCACGAGTATGAGAACCTTGCTTTAGCAAACAACTACTAGAGGGAACCCGATCTGGGTTGACCATCATTTTATGGACACTTAATCACCCTCTTGGATTATGTCGTCAATCTCGTAATGTCAGTTGTCTTTAGTGTTGCCCAACCTTGTAGTGGTGTGCTTTTCGAGGTTTGTTAGATCTCTATGTTCTCTTTTCTCGAACCAATTAAATGTCCCCTTCGAACTATCCCATAGGTTTGAAAAAAAATATGTGTGGTTGACTTTTGTGGTTAGATTTATTCTTGGAGGGTGTATCTTGGCTAAGATACCCGGATTTCTAGTTGTCTTGCACCTTGAGTATTCCTTGCTTAATTGTTATGACACTTGACGTATACCCCTTTTTCCTGTTGAACATCAGTATAGGTCTCAAAACGTTTAAGGTTTTCCCCTAAGGGGAACTTTGACCATCCCTTATGAAGCTTAAACCGTAGAAAATGTTTTTCGTCATCGAGATTTGTAGTTTCATGTGTGTATTATGGATAGTATTCCTTTATTGTTAGAACTACCATGACATAATTCTACTCATGATGACTCTTGGTGGCATTTTTATAATTTTGCATCTTGTGATTTTTATTGACTTTTGGATGACGTATGTGTGTTGATATCTTGTTGACTTATGATAGAACGGTTAAGAGCATTAGGGATATTTGGGGGTATTTATATATAGATGCATTGTTGATTTATATTTTAAGTTGATGTTAATTTAGTGGCTTTTGGGTTATACTTATAAATGAAATTTTCCTTTTTGAATGGTTTGAATATGTTAACGAAGGGTACTTTAAAAGGACTTGTGATGGAAAGTGGTGATCCACATTGTTTTAAACCTAAACTATAGACTTATAGAGAAGGTTTGGAAATCCCTAGTGTGGTAAAACTTGGATTGATGTTTTAAATGTTAGCTTGTATTTCAGAACTCTCTTGTACTCTCACTTTTCGTTACTTTCCTATAAGGACAATGGCCTCTTCTTGAATGATTGTGAAATTCCTTGGAGTTAATGGCCAAAACTAGTATTATTTTCCTTCCATTTTAAACAATGTTGAGTGGTGGTCGTGTATTAGATTTTCCATCATATAGTCTATATGATTGCATGATTAAAATTTTAACACACTCGACCTTTCATGTTAACCTTAAATCTTGTGCTTCCTCCTGGATTAATTGTTCAATTTTGTCATTTCAGAAAATCAGTATCATAGCTTGTGCTTTTGGTACCTTTTTATGAATTTAGATTGTTGGTTTGAATATCAGTTCTCAATCTTATAAGCTAATTGTTTATTCAATGGAAATTCCGTTACACTAGACTGTTGTTTCTAACTTATCAAGCCAATGGTACCTTCTCAAATGATTGTTAAATTTTTGTTGCTTTTGAGACAATGTTCATAATTGACGTATAAGGTTATCTTCTTGGATTGGCATGGTGGAAATTTTATTTATCCTAAGGGGTTGTTAGTATTTAGAGCCTCAATCCAATTCTTGGAATAGAATGCTTCCTTTCTTGATATTGTTAGATAGTAGCTTATTGTTGCTTTGTGTAGTCTTATCTTGCTCAGTTCTCACGAACTAACTCAGGTTAATAATTGTTGCAGATGGCTTATGCGAGTAGATGAGGGAAAGAATTGTAGAATATTGCATCAAACTTGGTTGTGAAGTTCTTTTGTATGAATACTTTTATGTTGTAAAACTCTGGTATGGGTTATGTGGGGAATTTAGAAGAAAACTAGTGCCTTAGTATTATGTGTTGTGGAGTAATGTTGTCATGACTATTGAAACTTTGGCTTGCTTTGTTATCATGGAAAATATAAAATTTGATTACCGCATGGTCATGGGTGATTCTAATGTATTATATAAATTCTAAGAATAGTATAGCATGGTGTGACCAATGTTATTACTCTCTTGTTCCCTAGTCATGGTTCCGTAGTGTTGGTTTGTCCCTTTCAATTGTACGTTGTGTTGGAAAGAATTGATGTAACCATGTATAGTATTCACAAACGAGTAATGGTAAACTTTTCTCTTGAGATAAAATGTTTAGTTGTAAACCCTTCTAAGACCTAGTAACAATGTAATTCTAAGCATAATAAAATGGTTGGATGATCCTTATAAAATTTATAAAATTTAAGATTAAATAGATACATACGAATAAATTAATGTAGATGTAATCTTACTTGATAACTTTTGATCCTTAAGTGATCAAAGAGGAAACTATCTTTTGTAATAAAAATATATATACCTTGTTTTTCCCCAAGCTAAACTAATCAACATTATCCTTTTATGGTGAATTCTTAAATGATCTTAAGGTGAAATCAATGATTAGTTTTTGGAAGATAATAAGGTTATATAAGTAGGAGGGAAATTGATTAAGAAACCCTTCAATATCTCTCAATCGTTTGAAATGTAAATTTTTTTCCTTTGTCAAACTTAATCAAGTAAGGCCTAAATGTATCTTTTAGAAAATCTTGATAAATTATTAGCCTTAATAAAAGGCTTGGTTAGTAACTAATGAGACCCTAAAGCTTAATTATTTTTGACATGTCTCCCTTAACCCTTGCCTTGGTTCATTGTAATATTTATTAAGTAATGTTAAATTGTTGATCCTTACACAAAGAAGATTTATCTTCCAAACCTAAAAATGGTATTTTCCCTCAATTAGAGCTTGTGCTTGTCACATGTGCAATAAAGGTGTGGAACAAGTTTCAGCGGCTTGAGTAAGATTAATTAACCTTGTGAGAAATGGAACATGTTCTTAAATCAACAAATTAAGCAAGTTATTGACATATTATAGAATGATTCTCCTTCAGAAAACTTGACCTTAAGCTTATCAGTCAATAGTATAAAAGAAAGAAGTTCACTTTTGTAAGAAGAATTGCTTGAATCATAACATGAATCTTCTAATTCGTAAGACAAGTTTTGAAAGATGTTTTAGTAAATAAATAACCTTAAAAAATTTTTCTCTTGTGGGATGTCCTTAATTGTAATTGTGTATTGTGGTTGGTATATTATGTTGTGCCTTGTCGAAGAGTAAAGTGAATTGTTCGAGATGGGTGTTGTATGATTCCTTGTTGCCTATATGATATATGTTGTGTATAACTTGTTGAGAGTTGGTAATAGCCCTTTCTGGTCACCTTTGTCGTCGTGTAAACTCCAAGTAAGTCAAAAAAAAAAAGTTATCTGAGTTTTCAGTGTTGTTATTGTGTGTGTTTTAGTGGGTGTTACACTTGGTATCAGAGCATAGGTTCATGCTCTCAAACCTCTGGGATGGATTGGAGTTGTGATGGTGTTACCTGATGGTGTTGCATGTTGGTGGTGGATATTGGAAGAGTAATGTGATATAAGCGTGATGTGAACTATGTCATAATTTTGATATTGTGAGCGCACATGTTGTGTATGTCACTTAGTGTGTAACTGTTAGCATGTTGATGTGTTGGAGATGAGAGTATTCTTCCTCCTTTTCAGGAATTCTATGAGAATTTGAGTGTGAAACACTGTCTTGTTGTGTGTGTGGAAGAAATGTGATTGTTGATTTCAGAGTGTTGGATCCTTTTGGCATTTTTGATGTGTGGGTGTGCTGATATGTTGTATGACTAGGTTGGTTGTAGTGAACTTGATTTCTTAATGATGTCATTATCATTTGTAGAGAAATGTGTGTATTCCCATGTTATATGGCAGTTGACTGTATGTTGTAATTGTGCTCATCATAATTATAATTCATGTAATATGTAATGATTCATGTTGTGATTTAGGGACATATGGTGGGTATATGATCCCTATCGTACAGTGATTGCACTTTGGGTGCAACATGTGGTGATGTGGTGTGTTGTAAACCATGAATGTTATGTATGTGATTTACCCTATATCGGTACCATGCATAAGAAACTATGGTTAATGTGCGTGAGCCACCATTATGTTAGTGATGTAGTTGCATGTTATGTTGTGAACCTTACACTAACCGACCTTGAGGGAAATCGGTAAAAGTGTATGTTTGGAGTGAGGAATCGTGTACCATGGGCCAATAATGCAAGCTGACCTTCAGTTCCTTAGATGAAAACATGTGCTTCTTTTCTATCTCCAAATGTGGTTTTTGTATGGATGCAACCTAAGTGTAGCTATGACTGTGTTTAGCCTTGTCGAAGTGGTGGCAGGATGATTCAGATAGAGATGATGACAGTTGTACTATTGATATGTTATTTTAAGAGCTGAGGCTTGATGTTTCGAGTGCCAGCAACTCGTTGAGTACCCCCTTGGTGGCCAGATAAGGCCACATAGTCATCGTAATGTGTTATTCTTATATGTGTATTTTATTTGTAAATTGAACTTTTTATTTTATTTCTGTAAGGACCAACAGTTTTCTTGATTGCCATGTTTTATATTTTGGGCATTTCCTTGGTTTGTGGTACTAACATGTGGATTTTTGCACTAACTATGGCTATTTGGCCATTTCTTTTTCTTGGATTTGGATCTTCTTTTAAAATTTTAAAATTTTACCACCTTGCCCAAGGCTTGTACTTTGCCACTTGGCATTTGAATTGGATTGTTATGTTGGTTCTATTGTCGTAATGTGTGGAATAGGGTCATGGGATGCACCATGGAATGGTTGGACCTATGGACCCACTTCATTGTATGGGGGTATGCCCCAAGGAGTTATAGATAACTAGCGGGTTGTCGAACCACGAGTTATTATGTCACTTGGGTTAGGGGTGCCTGGACTCTATGTGCCTAGGGCCATAGGGAAACCAACCTCTTTGGGGAGCGAAAAGGAAATTTTATTTATTTATTACTACTTAAGGGAGGCATAAGAGATTGAGGGAGGCATAATAGACTTGAGGGAGGCATAAGAGATTGAGGGAGGCATAAGATATTTGTGTGTATGATTGATGCTTCGAGAGGTATGTTGGTTGTTGTGATGTCTTGGGAGTGGTGTTATGATGTATGTGTTACTCATGTTAGTTGGATATGTTTTTTGATGTTGTGGATATGGATTTGATGCCCTTGTTGACACTATGTATCTACAGCTATTGTTGTAAGTTATGTGAAATATTCATCTGTGGAATTGTGGAAATTTCAAGTTGTTGTAGTACACTTTTGTTCAAGTATTATATGTCAGTCATAGATGTGTGACAAGTACTATGTTATGTGGACCATGCCTGTTCTCTTCCATAATTTGGTTAAGCACTTGTGGTGTGGTGTCATCATGAAAGTATGTAAAATTATGCTTGTGAATCATTAGTGTTGTGTATGACCCTGGTAGGGTGTTGTGATAGCAGTTCATTTTGGGCACCCACAAGAAAGAATAAACTAAAACTCTACAACCATGAAATTTCAAAGAACTTGAATTAAGAATAAGGTAAATGGAAAGAGAATAATTAAATAATGAATAAGAGGGAATTACCAATCTTCACAGAACTTTGAAAGTTAAACATTCTGTCAAAATGTTTATAAGGCTACCTCATGCCCGTGCTTTAATGATTGAAGTTTTAACCATAGGCTGTACCTTCATCTTTATTTGTTCCTTGCTATTTACTACCTTGACTTCCTTAGCTTTTATGTCACATCAAGGATGACACTTTCTTAAGGGGAGGAGAATGTAATGCCCATTTTTAAATAAAAAACCGTCAATGGTGGATTATCCTTCCCAATGGATGCATAGAAGAAGGATTATTTGCTTGGAGGGGGCACTTGTATTTATTTTCTTCTTTCCTCCTGCATTGGTTGTTCCTTGCTGGTGGGTGGAAGTGGCTATTATTAATCCTGTAATTTAATGTTTTATAATGCCAATTAAAATAGTTCTCCCTGGCAGCATATACTTTCCTTGCTCATGGTTCACCAAATGAGAAGGAGAGACCTACAGAGTAAACACGTTATTTTTTAAGATCCTGGTGCATAAAATATATTTCCCTTGTTTTTCCTTTGTGTTTTTTGTTTGGAAAAAATTCCTGGGGGAAAAGGTTATAACTGCATTTGTAGGTTGGACAAAAATATTTTACTCCTGATGCTTAATAGATCAACCATTCTGGTGCTCGTAAGGTGGTTTTCTATGTCCAGAGATGGCCGCGTATCTATTCTTGCTAGAAAGGGCGACTTGTGTAGTCCGTTTTTATTTGGTTCTTCTTTGTGCTAATCCTGCCATTATGTCGTGGAATCCCTTGTGACCACATATATTTGAGGCAGTTTGGTCAACAAATTTTTAGGCATTATGTTTGAATCTTCACCCTCATGTCATAGCTTCAGCCCCATATACCTTCCTACCATGCTTTTAGCAGACTAAAAAGGAAAAGTATTTCCTTTGGTGCTTCAATGGATATCCTTACCTTGTTTGAATATTGTTTATTTGTCTTTGGCCTAGCTGTGTGCAGGCTGGAATGGCAATGTGAAGATCAGTTTGGACACCTATTGGTTTCATGGGTGAAGCATGGTTTTTTTGAGATCCCTTTTTTGTCAACAACTATCCCTGATGTTTTATTCCTCGTGTTGCATTTAAGCTCTTGAGACCAGATCTCTTTGAGATTCATTTCATTTTTCATCGATGGATTTTTAAGCCACATGTATACATCCTCCTTTTTTATTCATGTCTTCTTTGGGATCCTATGACTACAACTATGACAGTTTGGGCACTATGTTTTGTTTGGGAGTGAAGCCTTTGTTTTTTGATGAATCATTTGTTCCTACTCCTGCATGATGGTTCCCATTTTTGATGCAGGCTATGAGGATTTTGGCATGATTTTTGGGCCTGGTTTTACCCCTATCTTCCTCACGTGTGTTTTTAAGTCCCTGGCCTTTTTAAATAAACCCATTGGTGTTTTTACTACATTCATGGAAGTCTTTGAGACCACATCTATTTCTTACTGATGTTGCTCATGGATTTTGGAGCTCCCCGTCGGTGCCTACATGGGAGTGAGTGGGGTTTTAGTACCCACCCAGTGGAAGAGATGAGTTTTGACTTGAGAAATGTTGTTGTAGGTCTGTGAGGTGTCCATGTGACTTGTAGAAGTTGGAGAAACAGGAAAGATAACCCTACTATTACTGCAATTTTAAAAATTTAAAAATATCATGAAATAGAATCTTCTCTTCCCTAAATTTGGTTTTCTTCTACTGGTTTTGTTTGTGGGTTTAGACGCCTTACTGGGAAATCTCTCTTTCCTCTTGTTATCTTCTTATTTTAGCTATTGTTGTAAGTGTTAAAATGGACAACATAGATATATCCCCCTTCTCGGGCTGTTGCGTGTTCATGATTGAATGATCAACCTTCTACCATTGATTTCTACATTTCTTTTATTAACAATCAAGTTCATCATGGTGTTTATAGCTAGTAATTTTCTGTTGTGAGAGCAAATCCTGTTGCATTTTTGTTTAAAAAAAACTCTTGCTTTTATACGAGCTTATTATATTTTTTTTTTATTTGATTTTCTTCCTAGATAATCGAGTTGCCCCTAATTCTGTGAATCCTAGATTTGGTTACTCAAGTATTTACCTTATCTAAAAATGCCCCTTTCGGGTATGTGAGTTGTTTTAATCATTATAGGTTTATAACCCCCTCTCTCTTAGTTTTCCTTAAATAATTTGGTTTAGTGAAATCAAGACCAGTGAAGGTTTTTATTATCATTGCGGGTATGTTGAGTACAGTTCTCGTGGGTATGACAACCTTGCTTTAGAAAACAACTACTAGAGGGAACCCGATCCGGGTTGACCATCATTTTATGGACACTTAATCACCCTCTTAGTTTATGTCATCAATACTCATAATGTTAGTTGTCTTTGGTGTTTCCCAACATTGGAGTGGTGTGGTTGTCGAGGTCTGTTAGATCTCCATGTTCTCTTTTCTCGAACCAATTAAATGTCCCCTTCTAACTATCTCGTAGGTTTGCAAAACTTTATATTTGGTTGAATTTTGTGGTTAGATTTATGCTTGGAGGGTGTATCTTGGCTAAGGTACCTAGATTTCTAGTTGTCTTGCACCTTGAGTATTTATTCTTAATTGTTATGACACTTGACGTATACCCTTTTTGCCTGTTGAACATCAATATAGTTCTAAAACATTTAAGGTTTTCCCTTAAGGGACACTTTGACCATCCCCTATGAAGCTTAAACCGTAACAAAGGTTTTTCATCACCGAGATTTGTAGTTTCATGTGTGTGTTATGGATAGTATTCCTTTATTGTCAGAACTACCTTGGCATAATTCTACTCGTGATGACTGTTGGTGGAATTTTTATAATTTTACATCTTGTTGATTTTAATTGACGTTTGGATGACGTATGTGTGTTGATATCTTGTTGACTTATGATAGAACGGTTAAGAGCATTAGGGATATTTGGGGGTATTTATATATAGATGCATTGTTGATTTATATTTGAAGTTGATGTTAATTTAATGGATTTTGGTGATACTTATAAATGAAATTTTCCTTTTTGAATGTTTGGAATATGTTAATGAGGGGTACATTAAAAGGACTTGTGATGGAAAATGGTGATCCACATTTTTTAAAACCAAAACTATAGGATTATAGAGAAGGTTTGGAAATCTCTAGTGTGGTAAAACTTGGATTGATGTTTAAAATGTTAACTTGTATGATGAAACTCTCTTTTACTCTCGCTTGTCGTTACTAGCCTATAAGGGCAGTGGCCTCTTCTTGAATGATTGTGAAATTCCTTGGAGTCAATGGACCGAAACTAGTATTATTTTCCTTCCATTTTAAACAATGTTGATTGGTGGTCGTGTATTGTATTTTCCATCATATAACCTATATGATTGCATGATTAAAATTTTAACACACTCGACCTTTTGTGTTAACCTTGAATCATGTTCTTCCTCCTAGATTAATTGTTCAATTTTTTGTGTTCAGAAAATTAGTATCGTAGCTTGTGCATTTGGTAACTTTTTTTATGAGTGTTTAGATTGTTGGTTTGAATATCAGTTCTCAATATTATAACCTAATTGTTTATTCGATGGAAATCCCATTACACTAGACTATTGTTTCTAACTTATCAGGCCAATGGTACCTTCTCAAATGATTGTTAAATTTTTGTTGCTTTTGAGACAATGTTCATAATTGAAGTATAAGGTTTTCTTCTTAGATTGGCATGGTGGAAATTTTAATTATCTTAAGGGGTTGTTAGTATTTAGAGCTTCGAGCCAATTCTTGGAATAAAATATTTTCCTTTCTTGATATTGTTAGATTCTAGCTTATTGTTACTTTGTGTAGTCTTAGCTTGCTCAGTTCTCGCAAAACTGACTCAAGTTAATAATTATTGCAGAGAGCTTATGTGACTAGATGAGGGAAAGAATTTAGAATATTACATCAAACTTGGTTGTGAAGTACTTTTATATGAATACTTTTATGTTGTAAAACTCTGGTATGGGTTATGTGGGGAATTTAGAAGAAAACCAGTGCCTTAGTATTATGTGTTGTGGAGTAATGTTGTCGTGACTATTGAAACTTTGGCTTGCTTTGTTACCATGGAAAATATAAAAATTTATTACCGCTTGGTCATGGGTGATTCTACTGTATTATATAAATTCTAAGAATAGTATAGTGTGGCTTGACCAATATTATTACTCTCTTGTTCCCTAGTCATGGTTCCATAGAGTTGGTTTGTCCCTTTTGATTGTACGTCGTGTTGGAAATATTTGATGTAACCATGTATAGTATTCACAAACGAGTAATGGTAAACTTTTCCCTTGAGATAAAATGTTTAGTTGTAAATCCTTCTAAGACCTAGTAACAATGTAATTCTAAGCATAATAAAATGGTTGGATGATCCTTATAAAGTTATAAAAGTTAAGATAAAATATATATACATACGAATAAATTAATGTAGATGTAAGCTTATTGATAACTTTTGGGTCCTTAGGTGATCAAAGAGGAAACTAGATTATGTAATAAAAATATATTTACCTTGTTTTTCCCCAAGCGAAACTAATCAATATTATCCATTTTCTGATGAATTATTAAATGATCTTTTGGTGAAATCAATGGTTAATTTTTGAAAGATAATAAGGTTATATAAGTAGGAGGGAAATTGATTAATAAACCCTTCAATCTCTCTCAATCGTTTGAAATGTAAATTATTTTCCTTTGTCAAACTTAATCAAGCAAGACCTAAATGTAGCTTTTAGCAAATCTTGATAAATTCTTAGCCTCAATAAAAGATTGGTTGATAACCAATAAGACCCTGAAGCTGAATTCTTTTTGACCTGTCTCCCTTAACCCTTGCTTTGGTTCATTGTAATATTTATTAAGTAATGTTAAATTGTTGATCCTTGCACAGAGAAGATTTTTGTTCTGAACCTAAAAATGGTACTTTCCCTCAATCGGAGCTTGTTCTTGTCACATGCACAATAAAGGTGTGAAACAAGTTTCAGCGACTTGAGTAAGATTAATTAACCTTGTGAGAAATGGAAAATGTTCTTAAATCAACTAATTAAGCAAGTTATTGACATATTATAGAATGATTTTCCTTCAGAAAACTTGACCTTAAGCTTATCAGTCAATAGTATAAAAGAAAGAAGTTCACTTTTGTAAGAAGAATTTCTCGAATCATAACATGAATCTTCTAATTCATAAGTCAAGTTTTGAAAGACGTGCTAGTAAATAAATAACCTTAAAACATTTTTCTCCATGGGATGTCCTTAATTGTAACTGTGTATTGTGGTTGGTCTATTATGTTGTGCCTTGTCGAAGGGTAAAGTGAATTGTTCGGGATGGGTGTTGTATGATTCCTTGTTGCCTATATGATCTGTGTTGTGTCTAACTTGTTGAGAGTTGGCAATAGCCCTTTCTGGTCGCCTGTGTGGTCGTGTAAACTCCAAGTAAGTCAAAAAAAAGTTATCCGAGTTTTTGGTGTTGTTGTTGTGTGTGTTTTAGCAGTCATTACATCATTTATATATATTTAAACGTTATTTTTATACCAGGATAACATTAAAAAATAATGTAAATTGGTCTTTAATTGAATCATTAATATTTTCACCTTTAATTCAATTTTTGCACGTATGTAGACCTTTCCATCATGATTTTCCTATGGTTGAATAAAGGTCAAACAACAATGTACGTTCAGATGATTTTATATCGATATATATTGAATTTCGTGATGGGTTGTGAAACTCTTAAGAAAAACTAGTTTTTAACTATAGTGGTGGTATTTATTAGATGATTCATGCTAAGCAAGTAAAATTTTGGTCGATTGTTCTATTATATTTTTAATTTATTTAATTACTTACCTTTTTTTCAAATGTATTGGGAAACCAACCCCATTTAGTAGAATTGGTTGGATTGGGTTAAAATATAAGTTTCAAAATATCCATTTTTTATTCGTATCATTCAGCAATAATATTATGCAAATATATAGATTTTTTTTCCAAATATTCAAACAATTCATTTGATTGTATTGATAATATCAATTAAAAATATATTCAATAGTTATGATGCCTCTACTTTCATTATGTTAATTCCCAAATTCCCTACATATAAGTAATTTGATTGTGTTTAAAAGCATGTATTTAAAGATTAAACCTCTAAAAAAATCCAATCCAAACTTTCAAAGACATATATGTTTTTCTTAGCATTGACAATCTGTTTCTAATAAATGCCACACACACAATTCATGTTTGTATTTTGAAATTACAATTGCATATTATGAAATTAGATGGGCGGTGGTTAAATTTTCCACTTAAAATTTTCTTGATGGTAATTGTAGTTTTATTTCATAGGATTACAAAATGGATATACTTGGATTCATTTCATTGGATTTTAATTGGTTAGATATTATAAAATAGTGATGGTTTTTTTCATTGCTTCTATGTTTTTTTTTAATATATTTATACTTATAATTTTATTTTATAGTTAGTTTGGTAAAGGTATATTTCAAAATATTTAATTGATTTAATTTATGGTATATTTTTGAAATTGTATATTTGTAAATTGGTTATAATAATGTATTCAAGAACTTGACTCTCTATATTAAAGGGAGGCAGAGATAACCCCCCGTTTTGGTTATTTATGACAAACAATAATAAGGATTTTTAAATATTTGGTGATTGTTTCAGTTTCAGATTAATGGCAAGCAATGTATAAAAAGTATTTGGGTAAACAATATTTTCCTTTATTATAAGTGACTTAGTGTTGTTATTGTTTATGGAGCTCATTAAATTGATTGTAATAATATGCGCGTACAAACTACTTTCATATATTTAAGTATTTTGTATTTACTTGAACTTCTTTATCAAGCCCATTATCTAGATGTAAACACATCCTTGTGTCAAGAACTTTGACTCTTCATATTAAAGTTGATTTATGGCTCTTGCAATCTTTATAATGAAAAATATAAAAACAAAATTTATTTAAAAAATTGTTCTTTTATAAAATTGTATTGGTTTTTTATTCTTGGAAGTGTTGTTAGTAATAGAGTTGTTAATTAAAATTAATATAGATATTTTGGATGTTGGAGAGATATCAATTTCAACATCTTGCGATTAAATTTTTTACAAATTATTGTTAAATTTATTACCTTCTTTACATATTTCTTATTTATTAGGGTTCCAAAAACTACCATATGGTCAATACAAAGGAATTTTTTAAGCTTTGGTCAAATGGACGTCAAATCGTAACCCATCACCACACTCCACAATACTATTCTATAAAATTACTCTCCACATACTCTTACTATAAAAAATCATGCTTCATATTCCTTCCACAAAAAAATTACATCCATTAGAATAATCACACTAATAAAACAATGTCTAAGATTGTCCACAACATTAAAAACAAAATTATTCAGTGATCCCTGCAAATTTATATTATTATTAAAAAAAAACATCATACTAAAATAGTTATAATTATATGAGTTGGCCAACAAAGATCACTTATTTATTTATTTATTCCAGAAAGTACCGAAAAACCCCCATTTTAATGTGTGATACAAACAAAATCCCCACACCACATAGAGAGAGAGAGAGAGAGAAAACAAAATATTGGAGGGAGAGATACATATAGGTATAGTACGTAGCATATATGTTATTAGTACAGTACGTAGCATACTAATAACAATAGAGAAAACTAGGAGCAGTAAAGAGGGTCGTTGCCGTAATACCCAAACTGTAGTGCCCACTTCCCTTCGACACCTTTTTTTATTGATTATGATACTGTCGACTATACTTATGGACATTATTGTAGCTTTTGATTTGGCATGATGTTAGATATTAGAGATCATGGACTATTTTTTATTTTTGATTCATAAATGGTGCATGTGGTATTAAAGACATTTCATATTAATGTTGTTATGATAATGACATGTGTGTGTGTGTGTGTGTGTGTGTGTGTGTGTGTGTGTGTGTGTGTGGACATGTGTTATTTCATCATATTGAGTAGACCTAGATAATTGAACTAATTTTATGATCATATGATTATTGATGAAATTGTAAATGATGTCGTTACTTGCTTGGATGATATTTTGATTTATATATAGATGAATTTGAAATTATATTGTATATTTATTTTGGATGATTTGATGCGGCCACAAGGCCAAAGGAGGTATTGGTGTTTTGCAGGTAAACATATCACAACAAACATCAGGGGATTAGAGACCAACCACATTGGAATCCTAGATGAATTCAACAAGGGTCACCATGGCAACGTGTATTTGTTATATGTGTGTGTTTGAATTGTTGTTACGGGTTCCCATGGGGGGAATCACCTTCGAATGTGACCAAGGGGTTATGTGTATCTTTTTTTTATTTAGTTTCTTTTGTTTAATTTTAGTATGTGACTTTTAGTGATGTATTTCCCCTTTATTATTTATTTTATTTGTGTCTAGATTAGTGAGTAATCATGCTGTAAAATAAATTAAAATGAGTCAAAAGAATGCATTTATTAGAGTTGATGGCTCTTGAATTGTGTTTTGTTTAAGTAATGTGTAAATAAATTTGAGTGTGAAACACTCCACCTTCCTTTTGAAATTCGAATATGTCCTTAGGCGCTGGTTTTGGAGGCTTGTGGGACAAGTTAAACTTGTCCCACACCTCTTAAATTGTTACACCAATCTTACCTATGAGTTGGGAAGTCAAAATTAGTCCTTATTATGCATTTTGGGAAGACAAGTTGTAAGTTCTTATTGCACATTCTTACATGAAATTAATTTCGGTCCTTAAGGGGTGTGGGCTTGGATTGTGTGTGTAAGTAAAATTTTATTTTATTCACCCACTTATTAATTGTGCCTGGAGTTTGAAGTTGACTTGTGAGGTGGAGTTGAGGATGAGTGATCTGGCATCCTACATGGAGCCACCTCATCCTCCTCTCTCCATTTTCTATTTATTCAAATTCTTTGGCTTGTTTGGGGGGTTACTTCATTTGGTTTGGTGCTCTTGTAATTGGAGAGAGTTAGAGGATTTTGGATGCTTGTGGATTTGTTGGTGCTTTGGGACTGTTTGGATTTGAAGAAGCTTATTGTTGAAATTTTTGAGCAAGCTCAATCATGGAGAGGTAGCAACTTAACTCCTTTAAAATGTGTTCTTTTTATTTTATGCATCTGTGAATGTTATTGAGTGTTTGGTATGTTTATGGGTTGGTTGGGTAGATTACCTAAGTGTGGTGTCAGAGGATACTATGGGGATCTTTCTTGTGGGGAGGCATAATAAATTTTTTGTGGAGGGAGTTTGGGATGGGTTTCCACCTTGGAAAAGAAATAGCTTTCATTTCTTACTTGTTATGGGGGACCCATAAGAGGAGGGAGGCATAAGAGAATGGGAGGTATAAGAGGTACTTGTGGGAGGCATAAGAATATGTAGGGGTTTTGAGATGAATATATTGGCAGGTTTTAAGGTGGACACCCTTTTCCCATTGGGAGTTATAAGCAATTTCTCCCATAGATCTCACTCTTTTGGCTATTGCATGATGAAGCCTGTGTATTTTTCTATTGTTCTTCTTGTGGTTGTAACTACATTATTTGGACTATGATATGATTGTGAAATCTATTTTTTGTTGTGGAAGCTTGTCTTGTTTCCATGAGTTGAATCCATTTCCTATTATAATGTGGTTGGGGATCAGGGGCCAATGAGGACGATGGATTCTCTTCTTCATTGGAATTCTTGGATGGGTGGAGAGCGTTGCCTCTCCCATTTTTTTGTTGTGACCAAATTAAAATATGGCGGATCTCTCTTGTTGCTGTTATGGGAATTGTGTGTGAAGAAAAATTTCGTATTCCTCTTTGGGTTCCTTATTGTAAAAGTTTTGCCACTTTAAGTGGATGACATTGTGATATTATTTGTGGTGAAAAGTTGCTTTGTTTTTTGATGTGAAAGTTACATTCGAATGAGAAAGAATTATTTTGTAAGTTGTCTTTTGGTGAACAGAAAAGAAGTTGTAAAGGAAATTATTTCAATTTAATAGAATTTGATTTACTTTATACAAAATGGAGTTTCTCTTGTTTGGAAACCTGCTGATTAAGATACTTTTGCAAACTCTCTGTTAGGAAATGTTACATTCCTCCGTATTATTTGAAAGGCATGTTTTGAAAATAGAACTACATTCTTGCTCTTCACGCATTGATTAAAGGAAATTTAAACCTTGTAAAATTGGAATGGAATGAACTTAAATATTTAAAGTATGGCAAATGAAAGAGATTAATTTCCAGTTTAACATACGTAGATTTCTTATAGAGGATTGTAAACCTACAATTAAATATCAGAAAAATATATAGAGTACCTTGCAACTATGAAAGACAAGTAGAAACATTAAAATAAACTAAGGATGATCAAAACGCATCCCAAAAATGATTATATTGCTCAAGAAATTTACTCAAAACTTTATTAATCGAGTAAGAGGCATAAAAACGCCTTTGCAGAAAAAGGAGAATTAAATACGATTTTAAATCCCAACCATAATCAATTAATCCTTGCAAATCCATCTAATTTCTATCAATTTTGATTCTCCATGTCAGTTTGGCATGTTGGAGAAGGAAGAATGGCGGATTGAAATAAATCTAGCAGTTGAAAAGTTCAATTCACATTTTCATGGTAGGAAACATGTTTTCTTAAATTTCATCCATCTAAGTTTGTTGAAAATAAGATTTTATGCTTCCTATACAAAGAGGAGTTCAGGACCTTTCCAAAAAGTCCTTATTTTCTCAAATCTGAGCTTCCATTCGAAATTTATGGCCATCTGAAGTTTTGTATCAAGTATGTTTCAAAAATAAAATAAAATTTAAGTTCAAAAGTTACTTTTGCTAAGATTCCTCCGCGGCAAGCCCTACCACTTCACTTTTGGAAAAACACTTTCGCGGGTTCGCGGGCCTACACCTTCAAACTTTAACTTTTCAAAAATGGTGAAAGGTTCTAAGTCTCCCTGACGTCCCACCATCCCATAGCCAATGATGGTCTACCACGTGGCTTCTTTAGGTGTCGGCAGAGGCGCAAATTGTTTTAGACCTTAACGCTTTTGGAAAAATATTGGCAAAAAATTCATAAGTTTTCCCACCAGCTCGTCTTTCTGCAGGTCACTGTTGGACTGACACGTGGCTTCGCTAGGTGTCGGTGGAGGCATGGGTTATTTTTAACCTTTGCACTTTTTAACACAAAAGTCTAAATTCTTAAGTTTCGTCGTCGGTCTGTTTCCCCACTTGTGATTTTGGGCATGACACGCAGCCTCTCTGGGCATCGGCGGAGGCGCGGATGTTTTTAAACCTTTTTTCTTTTTCAACAAAAAAATCCTTTAAATCCTAGTTTCCTTCGATGACCCGCCTTCCCGCGTTGGCTTAAAAACGGCCACGTGTCCCTTGCGGCTTGGGGCAAATTTTCTTCCCTCGGCGCGAAGCCCTGCTGCGGGCTCGCAAGCGTGCAAATGAAAATTACACTTTTTAGCTAAAAGCGCAAAGCACAAAATGTTTCCCTAAGTCCGCCGGTCTGAAACCTCCCACAGGTGAAATTTCTTCCCTAGGCTTGCAAGCCCACTTTTGGGAAAACAATCCTCCCAAGGCCCGTCAGCCCGTAACTTTAGAAATATGAGGAGTTATGAGGACTTATTTATATCATTGGAAAGGGGAAGAAATTTCCTATCTAATGGAAATGTTTTCAGAAATTTTTAAGTGCGTGAAATATAAATTAATTACCTATTTAATTTAAATTCTTTGTTTCAAAAGCATGGGGTGAATTTTAAGGGGTCACCTTATGGGGAAGGGTATGTTTTTCTAACCCCATGTAAGTAAGAACCTTGGTTAGTGTTTAAACCTTGTGGAATTACTACCTTGGGAATTTAATTGTTTTGGCCCCTTTGACCATCTAAAATTAATTAAGGAATATTTAACTATAGTGTTAATTTAATTATTTATTAAATTTACACCTAACATAAATTTAACTATATTTGGATTAATTACACTCATTAATTTTGGAATGAGGATTTTAAAAATTGTTATAACGGGAAAATTTTATTTATTAATTATTATTGACTTTAAATCTTGTTGTGACAACTGTAGTTTTTCGAAGCCTGTTGAGGACTCGTCTTTCAAAAAAAAATTATTCCATAATTTTTCTAACTAAACCTAGGTTGTTCTTGGGTCTCGAGTGGACGTTTTTAGCAGGCATTACACAAACTTACTGAAGCAGGAAGCCTTATCTTTTTTGGATGGATTTGTTCTGCAGTCCACTCTATTATTCCCAGGCGCGCCATAGCAGGACCCCCTTCACAGGGTCCAGCGACTGCCACGTTGGCATTGGAAGCCATCAACAGTGCCATTAAATACATCGCCAATGCCACCCCTCTCTTCTTCATGTTAAATAAAACAAAATGAAGCTAAGGAACTCAATGCAATGCACAAGTATTTATAGAATCTGATATCCTCATTTTTGTGTCCTTCCTCGCTCTTTCCTGGTAACCACATGGGAATGTCGAGTAGTCAAAACACTAGCGTGGGTATCACAGACTACTGTTGTTGGAAAGAAGGGTATTATTGGAATATTTTTAATTTCCACTAATTATTTTTGGAAAAACAAGCTATAACGTAACTTTATTTTCTTAAAATTTTATAAATTTTAATAATAGACAAAAGCATAATAAATTTTTTTTAAAAAAAACATGATTTTTTTTATGTGTGTTGCAATCATATAATTTTGGATGAGATTACCTTTGATTGCAACATTTTATCAAGTATTTAATGTGCCATCTGTATGCTTTCACATTTTGCATACACTTCTAGCTATAACATCTGAAAAAATAAAATCCTCTTTTCATTATGCTTTAATAGATTTGTATACCACATTCCAAACTTCTTATATTTTTGGCATCTGATGTTAATATTCATGTTAAGGTAAATTTATTGGCCGAACATTTGTTTGTTGCATTTGGTAAAATATTTCCAACGAAATCCATGTCTTTTGTAACTTGTAAATAAGATATTCCATGAGAAGTCCGTTTTTGGTCTATCATTTGTACGAACAATTTATGAACATCCATTAAATTACTCCACATGAAATATATGTTGAGTTGTTTATTTTGGAGAAATGGCCATGTATCAAATGCAAATTCCTTACCATGTGGGGTCAATATCCTTGCCTTCAAAAGGGTTTTCTTAAAAATGTAGGTTAGTAATAGTTGAATGTGAAAGTTCCTTATCTTGATCTATTGTGTGATTGATGACTTGTAACTCATATCTCTCTCTGGATTTATATGTGTCATGGGAAGTTCATAAGAATAAAAAAAAAACATTGTATGTTTAGAGACTTTGTGTGACATATACATAACAAAACAAATATATTATTTGAATCCTAATAGATCGACAAAATCTTGCAAATTGTAATAAAAATAAGGTTGTTTTGAGGGGCATGTGTTATCCCTCCATTATTATCAAGTATTTGATAAGAATGTTTCTTTGAATCCAATAGGTAAAGCATAATCCAAGTCAACATGTAGTCCAATGTAACGCATATTCCCAACACTTGTCACCTTCAATGAGCTAATCAATGC
Source organism: Taxus chinensis (assembly GCA_019776745.2). Classification (NCBI taxonomy): domain Eukaryota; kingdom Viridiplantae; phylum Streptophyta; class Pinopsida; order Cupressales; family Taxaceae; genus Taxus; species Taxus chinensis. The sequence continues at coordinate 230,731,501 of CM034151.1, read as the reverse complement.
AACAACAAAATGTTATATACTCTTCATATTTCCTTAAATGTTTTTATTTACATTTAATAGTTATAGACCACTAGACACTCAATGATCATCAAAAAATTACAAAGTTCATCAATTAAATTTTGAGTATTAGAGAATTTCGCCAACCCAGTAAACATACATTTTTAAATATTGCTCGAAGATTTTGAATCAACATAAACTAACCCAAACCTTGTTGTATATCCCTTTGTCTGATCAAATTTATCTAGCAACAATAGGGAAAAGTATCCAAACATATTTTCCATTCCACGTTTTAGATTTTATGTGCATTGTATATTACTTTACCCTTTTGTGATGGAGCCTATCAAGTGTTTGTATTCAAAAACCAATCAGATTCTACAAACAAATTCAAGGATTGTGTGACATAGAAGTGTTGCAGAATATAAGGAACTAATTGTAAGGAAAATTTTATTCCAATAATATGGTCATATTTAACAAATGAGAGAAAAACAATCATTATTCAATCTTAAAATTGAACTATATCTTAGACCATCAAAATCATCTTATTATGCATAAAATGGGGTGGTAGCTGATAAACTAAAACACATCATTTTTTTTTATTGGTAGTTTCATAACTAAAAAAGAAAACTTATATGAGGACATGCAATGTGTATTTGTTGGAACGAAATTTAAGATTCAAGAGAAACATCAACAATAACATCTAACATTTCGAGATTAAAAGTTAAATAATCAATTTTATAATTAAAAAATAAGTTAGAACTTTTTTAAGAATATCTATAAGATCATATAGGTAAATCTAGACGGATATATCCAAATTACAAATACATATTAACATACGGAAAAGAAGAGAAAGGGATCTTAGTCTAGGTCCAATCACATTAGTTAATTTAATAAATATTCATAAATAAGAACTTTTAAACTTCATTGGATTTACCTGTTAATCAAGGTAATTAAAAATTTCAAAATACCAAATAGAAAATAAATGTTATAACTCCTCAATCTTTTACAATTAAGCAATTAATCTCTACAATTTCTTATTTAATCAAAAATAAAAATTATAACAATTCTAGTGTGAAAAGAGAGTAGCGTAATTACTGTAAAATAATTAGCTAAACTATTGCAACACCTGATACAATTTCATAATTTCATAAAGCAGTAGCTCCGAAACTGGTACAGATGATTCCGACACAACAGAAATGGAAGAATGGGAGTTGTTATCATGCAAACACCCAACCGCGGTTATTCAGATAGACGACCTAGATATGCTCAGACTGCGAGAGTTTGATATCACTTATTCTTGGGGGATTGCCAGCTTCAATATGCGCTGCAAGAAACAGGCCCCAATTTCATTGAAGCAAATCAACTGCAAATGCACCCACTCATACACATACCCTTACCCAGCACCGGCCCAGGGGCACTCTCTGCTCAACCAAAAACCGCCTTGCAAATAGTTCCGCACCACGCTACTGTAAGAAGCCATGCACCCCCGCTATAAATGGCCATCCATGGAACAACTGACACTAGTAAATCATACACACGTTGCATGTGCCATGTAATCACTTTCGCCTACATTACCCGCCCACCTAATGCTTCTTGCGCCGACAGGGGTAGCAACTTTTCACATTAAAGGCACCACCATACATGAAGCGATTTTAATCCCAATTCATAATGTGCACCAAGTTCACGGCCAAACACTCCTCCATTTCTAAGAGAAACTAAAATATGTAGAATACATATTAATAGATGAAATGAGATTTATTATCCCATGCTGAACAATATCAACATGCGCTTAAGGCGGGTTTTCCCAACAGTTGCAAATAAAGACTTTGGTGGCTGCTCAATCATCCTTGTCGGTGATCTTGCGCAATTACCACCTGTAAATGGCGTACCAGTGTATGCAGGCACCACAATTGGCCATGCACTTTAGAATAAGTTCAACATTGTAATAGTGCTAGACACCAACTTCCCCCAAACAGGGAACACACCTGTGCAAGTTATATTAAAAGAACTCATGTCAAAGCTCTGCAATGCAATAGCAATAGAAGATGACTGGGGATTACTTATTACAAGAACAAAAACAACTATAGCCATTGCAGAGCAGAAGAAATTCAAAAAACACACCTACTTGTATGCCACCAACAAGCTAGCATCAACACATAACAAATGCATACTGAAATCCCTCAACATGCCTATTGCTCTTAGCTGGAACACGCATTATGCAAGCCATGGGAGGCTAACAACAACCCACACACAACTAGAGTAAAACCCACTCCTTTGCAAAGGAACGAAAGTAATGCTAACAGCCAACCTGTGGATAGAAACTGGATTAGTCAACGACACAGTTGGCGAAGTAGTATGCATATTATACAAAGCATCTGGTAGGCCCCAGCCATACAAATGTACGTGGTTTTCAACATCAACGAATGCCTAGGTCCACCATGGGATATACAAAACTCAACCCACATACCCATTTCTCCGATCACAAGGGACGATTGTCAGCAAATCCCCCTCAAGATGACATGGGCTCTAACCATTCATAAGGCACAAGGAATGACTCTAAAGAAAGCTACAACAAACATTGGTGGCACCAACCACATAGGGCTCACATTTATTGCCATTTCTCAGGTACAAGAGCTCGCAGACCTCTTCATCTCCTCTCCCTTCTCATTCACACAGTACTCACACATAGCACATAATAAATATGCAGCCAACAGAAAATTGGGAGAGTCCCATCTTCAGCTAAAGATAAGTGCGACAACCCCTTCATAAAGCCCTGCCTACTCACTCCACACTTTTCCTATAGGTCTTCTTCCCTTTGGTATGTACTGCCCTCACCAAATCCAACGTACTTAACAACCCCTTTGATACAACTCCACCTATCATTCTTCGTAACTACTACTATACTGATATGACTCCATTGTCTCCTTTGTCTCGCAAACCCCTGTTGGAACATCTGTAAATATTTATGCCCCTAAACTAGAAATTTTGAGGGAAATTTTTTAGAGTAGACTTCTAGAATTTAACACCACTTGCAAGCACCACCAGTGGATCATAGTTGGTGATTTCAACACTACTCTGTATCTTTCTGAGAAACAGGGTGAATCCAGTATCAACACCAACAACACAGAAGCCTTAGTTGAGTTTATCAGGGCTTTATGCTCTTATTCAATCTTCGATCCTATAAGACATAAGCTATCAAGGTTATGTGAGAAGTTTTTCAAAAACTATATTGATCACTCCTCCTACCAGACTTATATGGAGGATTATAGGATATGGCCCCATTTAGTATTTGGTAATTTTTCTAGCAAGGTTGTTTATCTTCCTCTAACCCTTCACTCGAAGGGCTTGGCATTTTCTCAAACTTGGCTTCAACAAGTTACTCCCCATTAGGTTTTTACTTTAGTGGCGGTTGGCCTAAGAAATATTTTGAATTTCTACATTTGGAAGCAAAAAAATGTAGAATATCTCTCAACTTGAAAGGGAAGTGGTTGCAGTAACTCCAAATCCCTTTACACCCCCTAAGTTTGGCACCCTTAGGAGCCAACACCTTCTGATCCCCTCCGCCTTTTGGCTAGCTCAAGGTTAATACCGATAGTCAACAGATGACAGCCATTGCTATCAAATTTCATAAGGGAACTAATCTCATAGTAGAAGCCCTCGCCATTTTAAAAGGGTGTGGCCAGCTAGAACATTAGTGACATTATAACAAAGTTTAGGCAGATATAATCCCAATTCTATAATATCCAAAATCAACATATATTCAGGGAAAGCTATATGGTTATAGATCTGTTAGCTAACATTAGATCCTTCAATAGGATTAAGAAGACTCAAATTGGGAATTTATTTGAATTGATCCTATAGGCCTTTGCTAATGATTATCCTAAAAACCATTAAAAGGAGCATTTTTCACTCTACCTTTTTGAGTCTTACTTGTACAGGTAGTAGTGCTACCCTTTCTAATTTCTATTCCAATGCTAGCAGTGATTATTTTAATTATGATTTGACAGTGATCTTATTGAATCATAATCTTAGCACGTGGGAAGCCAAGATCTCATATGTAAAGTTTTTTACTATCATTTCTAATCATAAATGGGAGCATTTTTTGTATCACATGGCAAGTGGCAGAGTGGGTAAACGTTATTTCATTAAGGCCTGTTTAATCTCTCATTTTCACATTGTCTTTTTTCAAATCTATTTGACTATGTTATCAATGGGGGTGCATTGGTGCAAATTGAGCTGGAAAACTATGAAGAATTGAAGAAGGATGTGGAGGTTTGGAATTTACTTGAGGATAAGGGGGTTATACCATTTATCGAACGACTCTCTAGTTAATTGGTGTTGGTTTCCAACAACATTTTATCCTCATAGAAAAGGGGTAATGTGAAATTTGGAAAGATTTAATTTGAAATTTCCACTCAGAGCATTGCCGCTGCGACGGGATTACCTACATAAGGGGATATCTATTTCAAACAGTCTTTGAAAGTGGAATTGGAGGACTTCCTAGTAAAAAGAAAAGAAATGGTATATATGTACTAGTCAGGCTATGAACGGGCTTCCCTAAAATATCCTTGGGATCGCATTGTTGAGCAGGTCATGCATTATTTTATGCTTGAAGGAAGGTATAAGATAGTTTTTGGCCCTCATCTTTTCATTTTGGCCCATTTCCGTAATGGTCTTGAGCTGAATTTAGTCAATTTCTTGTTTCAATATTTCGACATGCAACTTCTGTAGATACCTTAGTGAGGGTGTTGCTCACATGTTCATCTGACATAACCATTGGCTTAACATTCATGTGGTGCGAGTGTGATGCCTTCTTCATTCTGTGCAAAATACATGAATCTTCTCATACATCAAAATAAAGCTCATCCATGTGAGCCTGCATGCTCCATGAAATCTATTTTCGTGTGTGTGATGTTTCCATATCTACATCCATCAATTCCCAACCATAAAGGTCAATGGGTTCTAAATTACTTTGGAACCTTTCCCAAATAATCTTGGTTGGATCATTAACGTATCCAGCTGCTGGTGTCTCATAAGTGGCTTCCTTTTTTTCCTTAACCAAGTGCCTACCCTTATGAACATGTGTGCCTGAATCCGTCACTAGTCCTTTACCTGACTGTGTAGTATGGGGCGCACCTGATGGCTCACCCTTATCTTCACCTTCCTCTAGGCCAATGTCTCCATTGTCTATGTTATTTTCTTTCACTTACACTTCATCCTTCTTCACCTCCTCTTCCTAAGGTTCATCTGTATCCTCTATCTGAATCGGAGTGTTGGGCACGTTGTCTTCATATTTTTCCTCCCTTCTTCCTTCCGAGGAATATACATGTGCCTCTTTTTCTTCTCAAGTTCTACCTTCTTAGGAGAAGTCCTTGGTGACCTTATAGGGGAATGTGAAGGTCTCGTGCCTTGATTCCTTGTCCTCGTCATTACCCTCTTATACTAAGGTTCTTCCAGATTCTGGTCTAACTCTACCTCTAGTGCGCATGTCTCCAACACTTCATCCTCTTATTGTAGTGGAGGGGTTTCCTCACGCTCACTCTTCTTCCCAACTATAGGTTGTTTTTTGCCCCTATGATCTAGACCGGCAGTGTCTTCTTGAATTTATTCGTCTTCTCCTTCTTCTTCCACAAGGGGTGAGGTTAGTTCCTCATCTTCCAAAGTGCCAACTGTATGCTTCCCCTTGGGTGGGACAAGAATTTTAAACTCATTCTCCACATATCTCCCATTTTCTAACCTGGGCTTGAGTAGGATATACACAAGGGCTGCCCCAATATTACCGATTTCCAAACTCATAGACTTTATGCTAATATCATCTGAAATTAACCTCTCAAGATATGCATTCTTACCTGGATACACGTAAGACTTCCTTAGTGTGTGGTAGTCACATTCTACCTTATCAGCATTAAACAACAGTTGACGCGCGTCTGAAAATCTATGTACAAATGCCTGGAAATAGCACATGGTGAAGGCATATGACAACTTACACCAAGGGCTCCATTTTCCACCCTTCATCCCGAAGTGCCCAATGCAGAAGTGTTGATACACTGTAAACTAGAATTACTTATCCAATATCGAAGGTAACTCCTTGGCTATTTTTTATCACCGAATCACAGAACCCTCGGATTTGCACAAGTGTGTCTGCTCGAGCTCACGATGTGACTAGATAACATGGGTTCTATCTCTAAGTGTGGAACTTGCTACTTGAGATAGACCTCTTGAGAAATTTGATTCTTGTTCCTAAACTACCTGCCACAATCTACTCCTAATACAGGAAAAACTATATAATCCTAATCTAACTTTACAAGGGACCAGGGAGAGAGTGTGCATGAAAGTAAAGCCTACACTAACAGCGGTGATACACCAGAAAAGGAGGGAATGAGAATAGCTTTCCAATGTGTGAAAAATGGAAGAAAAGTACATACTAGAGAGGGTGATAAAATTTCTCCATAGTCTAGAAACTGAATTCACAACAATATTTGATACACACACAAGGATAATGGATCCCTGTAAGAGCATAAGATAGAAAAAATATATTTGCAATAAGATTGAGAATAATGTGAACAAACACAGCAAGGAAACATACATCCACAAACTTGCATCTATTGCTTCATGATATGCACAGTTCAATCTATTAAAAGATAAAATCCTAGATCACCATGCAAGGAGTCCACTATGAGGGCCTACATCACATTGGCTTCAGAAGACGAAAATGACAGAGTTTTTCTACTAAAAACTATCATCATTTTATAATGAGCCCAGCATTTGTATTTATAGATTTTCGATAGGAGAGAGAGGGGCAGATGGAAACCCGAAATCCACTTTCCCACTAACTGCAGGTCATGAAAAATGAATGTGGTTGGTGATTTTGGACCTGCAGAAGCAATCTCAAGGTACCCCATAACTTAAAGTAGTGAAAGAGTTATTTTCCATGCTTATTGAATGCTCCTCCAACCACCTTCCATTCACCAAATAGAACTAGGCTCGTTTTCCCTAAAAATATCCATCAAAACTTCACCAAATCCAACGTTTCTTGACTTCTATACATTGGGCTCAGAAACATGATTCCAACGAGACCAATTTTGTGAAAAATCTATTGAAAATTGCTCCAGTTATGGCTTTCTGAGTGATTGGATCTAATTTGAGTTGTACAAGTTTACATGGCTTCTATGGGACTGGAAATTAATATTTCTGGTTGAAAAGATATTTTAAAATATTTCCTTCCTCCCTTTAAAGTTCTCTGCATGACTTAAATGATTTAGGGTTTTTAACTTTATGGACCCATCATTATTTTGATTGATTTATATTGAAGGGGTGTTTAATTTTTAAACGTTGGAGTGCTTAGCTAGCTCGACCGAGCTATCACCTATCTTGTATTAGTTCTTTACCCTTCTCCCACGATGGGCCATTTGACTTACGTTGTTGACCACTTACCTTGGATGTCGAGTCATTGTTTTAACATTGGTGAGCTTCTTGGAGTGCCACTATGTGTCGAGCTATGTCCCAACCTCCACCACCGAGTCACTAAACTACCACCACTGACCCTTCATTACTCCTGCCAACTCGGCATCTCCCATATCACTGGGCTCACACTCATTGGCTTGCCTCAAACACCGAAACATCACTCCACGTAGCCCCTATCCCTACTCGGTGGACCCCCCCATGTCTTCTAGATGAGTATCCAGCTCACCGACCTCCAAAAGATGACTCGCGATGAACTCACCTCCTTGTGGCCTGGGCTCTCCATGCTCGTTTGACCGGATTCACCCGCATTTCTTATGACATTGGTAAATTTAGGATTTTTTGGCCCGCATGCTCCTCAACCTCTCAGGATTATTTCCTCCACTATACCCGTATTGTGCCGATGATCTGTAGAGCCATTGACGAGGCTAACTCCCATAGGATATAAAAGTCGAGCCTTTCAGGTTTTTTCTGCACTTACATTCTGGGCTCCCTCGATCGTTGAACCCTGCTCCATCTGCACACACTCTCCACCCTTCACCGTTGACTAGGCCAATTAGGTCGTTGACTCCTGAATTATCCGCACAACTCACCTGTGGGTAGTCAATGATTTCAGGTTCAGGCTACACCCATATCCCATGTGCCACTCATGCCTCTTTCATCCACATTGCTCGCAACTCAAACTCTCGACCTCTATTTGACTAGACCGTTAGGGCCGTTGACCCCCTACTTTTCCATAAAGGTCTATGACTCGCTCGATGGCTCAACTTCTAACTCACCAAGTCAATGGCCATTCGAGCTCACTTGTAATTTTAATGCCTGTATCCATTAAACTTGACCTAACCTATTAGATTCCAAGCGAGCCTTCCCTTTCTCAAATCTCATTTTACCATGTACTTCATTCCTTAGGTCGAGTTCCAACTTGATGCCCTATAACGAGTGTGGTATGATGACTAGGAAAACTTCATTGGTGATTTTTACAGAGCTTTCCCTTCCTTGCAAAATGGCTTAGTATCCAATTTCAATACGGCTCGGCATTTATTATGATGGCTCCCTTACAGAGCTCACTTTGATTCTCACCATGATTGATCAGAGACAGATGGCCCATGGTCAAAATCACGACTCGCCTACTCAAGGGGAAACTCACCCACATTCCCTAAAGTGGCTCGGTCATGCATGGACAACTCGAGTTATTAATGATGTGGTTTGGTTTTGGTATGAGCTCATTTGTTCAAGAACAGCTCGATGCATTCCCACGAAACAATTCCCAACCTTGTTTCATTTCTCATATTTTTTTGAAATGACTCATCTTAGTTTATAATACAATTCGGTGACTCTAACACGAACTCGATATGTAGTTAATTAGATCAGCCATTTATGCTATTCACCACTGAATCAACTCGGGCATCATAGAGAATAGCCTGAATGATACACGTTCCTTTCCTCTACGTTGGTCCAAGAAGCTCAGTTCCTTTGGAGGAGTGGCTCGATTTTTTACAATTTTTCTTAGCTCGACATCTAATAGAAATAATTTGATGCACATGAGGATGAAGTTAGTGCAAGTTTTTCCTTCCCAACTCAATATATCAGTGCATAATGCAACTTGATCTCATACCCCTCACATGTCATTAGAATGACTCAATGCATAGTGGAAACAACTCAGTCCTAGGAGGTAGCTCGTTTGTGAGCTCGTTCAGTTATATCCAAGGCCGGAGAATATTCCCTTGAAGTCTACACACTCACTTGAACATTTTGTGATATTTCTTAGATTCTCTAGTTGTGTCAAGGCTGAGTGGGATGTATGAAGGTGTCTGGGGGTTGTGCATTGGATTTTCCATTTCTTACCAAGTGTCCCTTCTAATTGATTGTGACAAGGAAAGTCTACCCGTTTTCCAATTTTTCCAGGGTAGTGAAATTGGATAAAGATTGGCGACTCACGAGGTCATTTGCCTACTAAATGGAATATGACCAGCTGCTTGTAGCAATCCATTGGGCATGGAGTCTACGTGATCAACATGAACTGGTCCAACCTTTGAAAATCCTAACCTTGGAATGCTGGGAATTTTGTTTCCTGCATCAGGAACTTCCTTCCGCTTCTCGCACTCTCAACTTTCATAAGAAAATCTTGGATTCAACATTTTTGAGGGTAGAGAATTGCTTAAAATTTAGATTTCACTCATTCTAGCAACTGCGATCCATGACGCTAAATGATGAGTACCTACGAATGTTACATCAACATTTGATTCCCTACCAAGTGTGGATAGATGAGACTAATCTTTTGGCTCAGTGAAGTATACTTTAGAACTAGAGTGAAACCTCTTAGCTTGGACATCATGGAACTCTATTAAGCCCTGATTTTATTTTTCCTCTGAATGTCCAATTTTGCTTCGACTGGAGTTGACTTCATACTTGGGCCACCAGCTGATCCTTATAAGGACTGTCATCAGACCTTGAGAGAGGACTGTGGCTAATATCCATCATTTACACACGGAATGAAGGTTGAGTTAAAATTGGGGACTTCCATCTACTACAATATCAAACCTGAGTTTAGTTGCTCTACATTTGTTTGAATTTGAATTTTGCAACTGTTGCAAACAACTATGAGCTTTCTTACTACAACTTCTTCTCTTTCCTGAAGCATGAAGAACTATATATAAAGAATACACTAGAATCAATAGAACATGTGCACCAACACTTAGGGAAATTGAAACCTATTCTAACAAGAACAATGTGCACAAGAACTTGGAGGAATTGGAAATCTTAGACTAATATGTACAAAGGTGAGAAATTCTTCCTTCTAGTAGAAATGTTTGAGATGGATTTCCATTGACCAGAATCTGTAATTCTTCACCATTCAACTTAGCCAGCCAGAAGGCATTGCTACTTTTGCATTTTGTGATCATATAAGGACAACTCTATATGGAATTGAACTTGGAATGTTTTATTGGCTTTGCATGATTAGCATCTCACTTCAGTACCAAGTCTCCTTCTTGGAATGTCCTAGCTTTAGTTTTCTTGTCAAAGCTCCTTTTGATCAATTCTTGATCTTTTTCCATGGTTTGCATTGCATGCTTTCTTGTTTCCTCTAATTACATCAGCTTTGTGTATCTTATTTCCATGGGCTCAAACTCAGCTAGTTCCAGCTATTTCATGAGTTCCAATGTTGACAACTCAAGTGATATAGGTAGCACTACTTTTTTTCCGTATACAATCTTGTATGGATAGCTTCTTGTAGACCTCTTGGGTGTGATTCTATCATCCCATAGGGCTGATTTGAGCTTCACGTTCTAAGTTCTCTTATTCTCATCAAGAGTTCTTTTAATAATTTTCAGTAGGTTCTTGTTCGTAGACTCTACTTGGCCATTACCTTGGGGATAATAATTTGATGAAGTGTTGAGGTATACACCACTCTTGACATCACATTCAGTGATTTTAGTGCCAAGGAATTCCAATGCATTATCTGATATGATAGTAGCATGGACTTTAAACCTTGTGACTATCCCTTCATATAAATCCAAGATGCTAGATTTGTTTTCCTCCTTAAGTTTCATTACTTCAGTCCATTTGGTGAAATAGTCAGTTGCTATAAGTATCCACTTATGACCTTGAATTTAATTTGGGTGTATGAATCCAATGAATTCCAATCCCCATTGCATGAATGGCTGATCTACTGAAATTGGATGAAGGGGCAACACTGCTAACCTTTTTTTCCTGTAAAAATTACACATTTTTTGCATTTCTTGATCCATGAGTAGCAATTACTAAAAACCGCAGGCCAATAGTAACCAGCCTTCATGATTTTGAGAGTTATTACTCATGGAGCAAAGTGGCCTCCTTCTTCTCCATCATGGTACTCATGTAATATCTTCTCAACTTGAATTTTTGGGACACACCTTAATAACACCCCATTCACATCTTTCTTGAATAGGATGCCATCAATGAGCACATACAAAAGAGATTGTAATCTTAAATATCTCCTCTTAGCTTTGTTCCATTATGGTGGCCACAAACCTGTTTGGAGGTAATGTACCATATATTGAGTCCAACATGGAATGGGTGCATCATTAGCTGGTTGTTCTTGATCATTCTATAGTAGCAGGACAATCTCTTCTTCACCTTTTGACTCAGCGTGTTGTTTGGAAGCTAACTATTCACACAAACATTTTCCATGAACCAGTTTGGTCACTTTGATTTCAATATCATATTCCATTACCTGAGTGATCTAACCTGCCCTCTTCTCATTCAAATCCTTGTTTAGGAGAAACTCCTTGACACCAACATGAGACACTAGCAGTTGAATATTATTGTTCAAGACCAAGTGTTTGAACTTCTTCAAAATCCTAATGACATCAAGAACATGCTTTTCAATAAAAGAATACCTTACTTTGTAATCTTCCAGGATTTTACTGAATAATGTTATGATTTGTTCTAAACCTTCTCTATTTGGGTGTAATAAGATATTTGAGATTGTGTCTAATCCTCCAAAAGTATACAACATAATGTCCTTTGAAAATTCTAAGTTGATAAAAGTTGGAGCTTGTGATATTTTATGTTTGATAACCTCAAAAATCTCTTTTCCTTCTATTGTCCATTTGAATGCAAGACTCTTCTTCAACATCATTGTTAATAGCTTCACAAGAGTGGAAAAATCAGGCTCAAATCTATAGACAAATTTTATCCTTCCTAAGAATCTTTGGAGAGATTTCTTATGACTTGGAAATGGAAAAGTCTGGATGGCTTCAACTCTTTCGAGATCAATTGTTAATCCTTCCTTTGAAACAATGTGGCCCAATAATTTACCTTCATGTGCTAGTAATACACACTTTTTCATATTCAAGGACACTCTAAACCTTCTGCATCCTTGAAATACTTTCCTGAGGTGAAAGACGTGGTCTGTTGCATTCTTTGAGAACACAATGATATCATCTAGATATACGAGCACTATTTTGTTGATTATTCCTTTGAACGCCATATCCATAGCTCGTTGAAATTTTGTTTCGGCATTTAATAGTCCAAATGGCATCTTCTTGTAAGCATGTGTGCTCCATTTTATAGTGAAGGTTGTCTTGAACTTATTTTCTTCCTTCACCATTATTTGGTTATAGCTTGAGTAGTCATCTAGCAATGAAAACCTTTTTAAACCAGCTACTACTTGCAGGATTTGTTCCATTGATGGAAGTGGATAATGATCTTTGAGTGAAGATCTATTTAGATCACAGAAGTCTACACGCAGTCTAATCTCTTTGTTTCTCTTCCTCACTGGAACCAAGTTTGTATCCTAACTCAAATGTTTGATAGGAAAGATGATGCTAGCTTCAATTAGCTTGTTCAACTCTTTTCTCATGAGAGGTTCAATGTGATGATTCATTGGCCTTTGCTTTTGTCTGATAGGTTTGGATTCTATATTTATCTCAATAGTATGTTGTGATAGATTTAGGTTGAAACCTCTTAAATCCTTATAATTCAAGGTGAACAAATTTGGGAATTCTTGAAAAAGTTGAACAAATTCATATTTCTCTTGTCGAGTATTTACTTCGCCAATTTGCAATAGCTTGCCTTCAGCTACTAAAATAGGCTCTAAATCTTCACCATTCACCTAAATGTTTGACTTTTCCTTTCGGAACTGATCATTTGGGTTGAATATTTATTCCAACATTACAAGGCCTTTTGGTAATTTTTTTAGTTCTCAGATTTACCGCTTGGTCACCATACTGCTGCTCCAAATTGTCTTGGTTTCTATCAAAGAACTCAACTTCTTCTTGTATAAAATTGACAATTTGTTGATCATTCTCGAAGACTTGCCAACTTGTGTTGTTAGATAGAATAGTTGGTATTATAACCACTTTGATATGAGGCTGATATTACTCACTTTTGATACCTTCCACAACCTCAAACGTTGCCGCAATTGCTGTCATTCTATTTTTTACTTCATTCTTCTTTCTCATGATGGAATTGATGCTAAAAGCTTTGAAATCTTCAATGAGATCCCATACCCAAAATTTTTAGCTCTTCAAAAGATCATTCTTGTCAATATTTTGTCCTTTGACTTGGTTCACAATTATCTCACTATCTCCAAAGACTTGTAATTTCTGAAAGCCCCTCTTTCTTGTCCAATGCAATCTATGAATCATGGCTTCATACTCAGTTGTGTTGTTTGAGTAAGAAAACTGAAAATGGAAGGCTGAATAATATCTCGTACCTTGTGGTGAAGCAAGCATAGATCCTCCTCCAACACCTTGTCTACCCCTTGAACCATCAAAGAATAGATGTCACAACTCATTATCATTTTTTTGATCTGGCTTGGTAATGCTAGGGAGAGGTTGATTTTCTTCATGCAAACAATAGACTCTTAATTCAACTTCTTCCATTTCCTTGTATGGATCAAATGCATGCCTCTTGTTTTCCCATTCATCAAGAGTCAAATCTAGAACGTTTCTAACTTTAGTATCGGATTCATAAGTTCTTGGATAATCTTCCTGATCAAAAGCTGAGCAATTCACATTGATTGGACTTGGTGTATCAGGCTCAATATGAAAGTTTGCAATAGGTTCAGATCTGATTGTAGCCTTAACTCCATACCTTGTTCTAAATAACATGTGTGACCAATCAGTAGAAAAATAGCCTTCAATTTTAGAAGTGAAGTCTCTTGACAAACATAATGCGAAGAGTGGTGGTGAGTCTATGACTGACACATCCTGCAAGACGGTCACATTGGGAGATGCATGTAATGTGAGGCTCAAATATTTGATTACTCCTACCATTGTTACCATTGTCCCATCCAATTGCACCACACCCTTAGAAATTATTTCATATCAAAGGCCCATTTGATCAACTATTTGTTTTGTCGTTACAGAGTTTCTTGCTCTAGAATCAATCATGCAATTATGCACCAAATTTTTCCCAATGATCAATGAGAAATAGAATGGGGGAGGCTTCAAAAAATTCCTTGTTAGTCACCTTGGTTTTTTCCTTGCCGAGCTGCATTGGTAAGAAATTTTTATTTTTGATTGGGTGACTGATTGGATGCTGACCAATTCTCCATAGTAGCTTGCAATAGGTCTCTTTGTCCTAGGATAGCTAATGAATCCCACATTAAGATGTTTACATTCATTTTCTTCATCTGCTTGATGATTTTGAATGGAGATGATCTATCTCTCTATTGCCCCTTGTTTTTCACAGTCTTTTCTTTCACATTTGTTGTTACAGCCAACACTTGAGCTAGTCTAGAAGGTGGGTTGGGTTGACCTTGCACATTCGGGGCTCCACTTTGACTGCTAACACCTTGTGGAGTAATAGAGGGTTGTGGATCATTTGACTTGGATAATTGTCCCTCTCAAATATTCATTTTCTTGGACAATGTATTGGCTGCTACACTTTGAGATGGGGCTAGATTTATACCATAGAAATATCTAGCCTGCTAATTGACAAGTGTGGTCTCATTTAGAGGTTCTTCCTAAGTTAATTCATGTTGTTGATTTCCTTCTTGGCATGTCTCTTGTTCTACACCCGTTGTTGTCACCATAAGATCTTGATTCAAAGCACCAATGAAACACATTGACTAGTTATGAGGTTGATTGCATGGGAAACACCAGTTATATTCTTTATCCATGTTATTTTTCACTGGTACCAAGGCTCTAGATGTGGATGCAACATTGGGATTGTAAGGCTAAAATGGCCTATTAGCAGGAGGTTTCACTTGGTTTTGATTTGCAACTTGAGAAATTGGTCTATTAGGCTGATACAGAGGCCTATTTGGCTGGATTTGAGGCTGGTATGACATTAAATTTTGAGCTTGTTGCCTCTTAAGTGTCACCAACTCATTACCCAAGTTTTTTAGTTTCTTCATGACTTCATGGAGCTCATTTGAGGTGCTAGAAGATGAGGTAGAAGATTCAGTCGAACTCTGATTTCCTAGAGTAGGAATGGGAGCTAATGTAGGTGCTTGACTAGTGCCCGGAGCTCCTACTTCTAAATAGAGGGCATAGGTGGCCTAGGTGCAAGTTTACCATCTTGAATCAAGAAATTTTCGACTCTACTAGAAATGTTATAGGATGGGGGTAAATTTATACCTCCCATGGATTGTATAATCATTGCAATATCTAAATTTAAGGCTTTTAGGAAGTAGAGAAAAGCACCTTCATCTGTTAGTCTCATAGCAAGCCAGATTCTATCCCATTTCCTCTTAAACTTGAAGTTGAAATCGGTCATCTACTCATTTGGTGCTCTCTTGATTGTGGTTAGTTTTTCTAATAGAGACAAATTATTTGCCTTCTCTCCAAATTTATTGTGAAGAGTTGTGCACAAATGGTCCCAATTATGGATAGATCTTATTGTTAGACTCTTGAACCATTGCAAATATTTACCATTAAAGGAGGATGCCAAAAACTTAACAACAATGTCCATTTCAGCAATTTCATGAATTGCACAGACATTTGCAATGTCTTGGATGTGGTCAATCAAAGTTGTATGGTTCTCTTCAGTGAAATATGGAATTTTCATCAATGCTACAACTGGAATTGGATTTTTTGCATTAAGAGCAAGTGGGATATTGCTAGTGAAGTGACATAGGGATTTGGTTGTGTCATTCTAATTGGTTAGAGAACTCTAGTTGATTGAATAAAAGGTCTACCAGGTGGAGGTGTTGATATGGTTCTGTTTGGTGGAGATGGAGACCTTTGAGCTCTTTTTCCCCTTCTTCCTCTGTCTGGGGATAAATGTAGGTAGAAAAATAGTCCATCTTCTCTAGTTCTTGACCTTTTTTGAATTCTTCTCATAAATCTGCCAGGTTTGGACTACTGAAACCAGTGGATTATGCCCTTTTTTGATTCTCTAGATGCATTATTTCAAAGCCTCTTACAAGTTGTAATTTCACAACAAGAGCACACCAAACTTGCTGCGAAAAAAATGAAAACTTCCTCAGTCCCACCGAGTGTGCTAGAACTGTTATCACCAAATCATAGCACCCTCTAATTTTCTCAAGTGTGTGTGCTTGAGATCACGGTGTGACTAGATAACATCGGTACTATCTCCAAGTGTGGGACTTGCTACTTGAGATATACCTCCAGAGAAAGTTGGTTCTTTCTCCTAAACTACCTGCCACAA
The DNA here is from genome assembly GCA_019776745.2 of Taxus chinensis. Lineage (NCBI taxonomy): Eukaryota > Viridiplantae > Streptophyta > Pinopsida > Cupressales > Taxaceae > Taxus > Taxus chinensis. Next base: position 230,714,941 of record CM034151.1, on the reverse strand, counting down.
TCTAATACTAATGCAGGAAAAACTATATAATCCTAATCTAACTTTATAAGGGACCAGGGAGAGAGAGAGTGTGAAAGTAAATATTACACTATTAGCGGTGATACACTAGAAAAGGAGGGAATCATAATATATTTCCAATGTGTGAAAAATGGGAGCAAAGTACATACTAGAGAGGGTGATAAAATTTCTCCATAGTCTAACAACTACATTAACAATAATATTTCATACACACATAATGATAATGAATCCCTGCAAGAGCATAAGATAGACACAATATATTTGCAATAACATTAAAGAGGAAAGAAGAATGTGAAAAAACACAGCAAGGGAAGATACATCCAAAAACTTGCATTTATTTATTATGATATGCATAGTTCAATCTTTTACAAAATAAAGGCCTAGATCACCATGCAAGGAGTCTACTACAAGGGCATGCAACACATTGTCTTCACAAGACCAAAATTATAGAGTTTTTCTACTTAAAATTGTCCTCGTTTTACAATGAGGCCATCATTCCTATTCATAGTGTTTCGATAGGAGAGAGAGTGGGGGATGAAAACCTAGAAATCCACTTTCCCACTAATTGCAGGTCATGAAAAATGAGTGTGGTTGGTGATTTTAGACCTGCAGAAGCAATATCAAGGTACCTCATAACTTGTACTAGTGAAAGAGTGATTTTCCATGCTTATTGAATGCTCCTCCAACCACCTTCCAACCACCAAATAGAACTGGGCTCATTTTCCCTAAAAATATCCATCAAAACTTCACCAAATCCAACATTTCTTGACTTTTGTGAATTTTTCTTGGAAACACGATTCCAACTAGACCAATTTTGTGAAAATACGTTTAGAATTTCTCCAGTTATGACTTTCTGAGTGATTAGAGATAATTTGAGTTGCACAGGTTTACTTTGCCTCCATGGGATTGGCAATTAATATTTCTAGTTGAAAAGATATTTCAAAATATTTCCTTCCTCCCTTTAAATTTCTCTATGTGACTTAAATGATTTGGGTTTTTTAACTTTACAGACCCATCATTGTTTTGATTGATTTAATATTGAAGGGGTGTTTAATGATTAAATGTTAGAGTGCTTAGCCAGCTCGGTCGAGCTAACACCTATCTTGTATTGGCTCTTTACCCCTCTCGCATGACAAGCCATTTAACTTACGTTTTTGACTACTTACCTTGGATGTCAAGTCACTATTTTAAAATTGGAGAGATTCTTAGAGTGACACTGTGTGTTTAGCTATCTCCCAACCTCCACAACCGAGTCACTAACCTACCACCGTTGACCCTTCATTACTCGTGTGAACTTGGCATCTCCCATATCACCGAGCTCACCCTCATTGGTTTTCCTCAAGAACCGAAACATCACTCCTAATAGCCCCCATCCCTACTTGGTGGACCCCTCATGTCTTCTAAATGATTCACCAACTTTCTAACCTCCAATAGATGACTCACGGTGAACTCATCTCCTCGCGGCCTGAGCTCTCAATGCTCATTTAACCCGATTCACCCGCATTTCTTATGACATCGGTGAATTTGGGATTTTTTTGCCCACATGTTCCTCAACCTCCTAGGATTTTTTCCTCCACTATACCCACATTGCATCGATGGCCCATAGAGCCATTGATTGGGCTAACTCCCGCCGAACATAGAATTCGAGCCTTTTAGGTTTTTTCTGCACTCACATTCTGAGCTCCCTGGGTTGCTGAACCCCGTTCCTTCCACACACACTCTCCATGCTTCACCATTTATTGGGCCAATCAAGTCTTTGACTCTCGACTTATCTAGACAACTCACCCACGGGTATTCAGTGATTTCGGGTTCATGATACACCCATGTCCCATGGGCCACTCAGGCCTCTTTCATCCGCATTTCCCGCAACTTGGGCTCCCAACCTCGATTTTACTGGGACGTGAGGGTCATTGACCCCCAAATTTTCCACAAAGGTATATGAAACACTCGATGGCTTGACTTCCAAATTGTCGAGTCAATGGCCATTCGAGCTTACTTGCAATTTTAATGCCTACATCCTTTAAACTTTACCTAACCTGTTAGATTCTAAGTGAGTCATCTCTTTCTTAAAGCTCATTTTACCATGTAATTGAGATCTTGGGTCGAGTTCCAACTTGATTCCCTATGATGAGCATGGTATGATGATTGGGACAACTTCATTGGTGATTTTTTGCAGAGCTCACCCTTCCCTACACAATGGCTCAGTATCTAATTGCAATATGACTCAACATTTATTATGATGGCTCCCTTGCAAAGCTCGATTTGATTCTCACCATGATTTCCCAAAGACAGATGGCCCACAGTCAAAATCATGACTCACCTACTCGAGGGGAAACTCACCCATGTTCCCTAAAGTGGCTTGGTAATGCATGCACAACTCGATTTCTTAATGATGCAGTTCAGTCTTGGTATGAGCTCATTTGTTCAATAATAGCTCGATGCATTCCCACGAAATGAGTCCCAACCATGTTTCATTTCTCATATTTTTTGTGAAATGACTCATCTTAGCTTATAATACAGTTTGGTGACTCCAACACGAGCTTGATATGCAGCGAAGTAGATCGTCCATCTATGTTATGCAGCACTGAATCAACTCGGGCATCATAGAGAATAGCCTGAATGATACGTGTTCCTTTCCTCTACGCTGGTCTAAGTAGCTCGATTCCTTTGGAGGATTGGCTCAGTTTTTTGTAATGTTTCTTGGCTCAACATCTAATAGAAATAGCTCTATGCACATGAGGATGAACTTAGTGTAACTTTGGCCTGCCCAACTTGATATATTAGTGCATAATGCAACATGATCTCATACCCCTCACATGTCATTGCAATGACTCAATTCTTAGTGAAAAAAACTTGGTGCTAGGAGGTAGCTCACTTGTGAGCTCGTTGAGTTGCATCCAAGGCTGGAGACTATTCCCTTGAAGTCTACATACTCACTTGAACATTTTGTGTTATTTCTTGGATTCTTCAACTATACCAAAGCTGAGTGGGATGTATGAAGGTGTCTAGGGGTTGTGCATTGTATTTTCCATTTCTTACCAAGTATCCTTTCTAACTGATTGTGACAAGGTAAGCCCACTTGTTGTCCAATTTTTCTAGGGTAGAGAAATAGGATAACATTATCCTCCACTCCTCCTCAAATGTGGCACGTAAGTTCTCATACCACATATCTTCCCTCTGTTTGAAGGGCCCATTTATGGTCCCATCACAAGTGTACTTCTCAAATATCTCTTCAAGAGATTTCTTCTCTACATGATACTACCATATTTTGTCCTTTGGCCCATCGGGCACTCTAATTTCTACAAAAACAAGGGATAACGGTATCGCGCCAAAACTAATCTTCTCACCTCCATGTGCTTCATCGATGATGGTTTTATCAATGAAACCTACCAAGTTGTAAGTCACCCCTTCAGTCATTTTCTTTTTTATGTGTAGCCACAAGGTATTTATTTACCTGTGACCACCGCTCCTGGTTATTTAACTTTGTGAGGAGGTGCGTTGCTGCTTGGACCAATGGGTACTTCTGTAATTTCTCAATATCCATTCCACACCCTCCCTTGAGGTGACCCAACACCTTCCTTGTCATCATTATTTCCTCTTTATCTGTGAGGTTATTTCTCATTGTAGTGCCCGAATTCCTAATTCCTGTCAAACTCCCAATCAAGGGTGCAGTGATCCTCATCTGGTGCCTGGAAAAATAGAATAATTTTTCATGGACTCTGCTCATCAGACACTGGTATATTTTTTCTAGTTTTCCAAAATAAGGAAGTTCATACGACTATAAAAATACTACCTTTGCTAACACCTTTTCACCCACATCATCAAACATGGCCATGTCATCCGTTGTTCTCTTATTTTTCTTCACAACTAGCAACTTATCCAGTTCATCCTTATTATCATTTGTTCTCTAATTTTAATCACTCACCTTGCATTGTCGAACATGTGAGTCCCAATTACAACCCATGTAAACCCCTTCTGGGTATTGCATTTCAGAGAACCTACTCTTAGGAGTGTCTTCGACTAAAATTTTAACTTCCTTTTTCTTCTTACTCTTGTCACTACCCTAGGTGATCCTTTTGGTGCCATTTCCACTATAAAGGTGTGTCATTTCAACTGATTCAAGCTCTACAACTCCAACTGTGCATGCCCTAGCTCAAAACCACATAACCTATCTCAAAATATGATCCCTTAACCATCAATTTTCTTCCTCACATGACTTTGGTTTTCTCAAATAGTTATCCAATGGAGCATCAATCACCCTAGTGAGTAAATCTGACAACTTCAACTGGTTTGTAACTCTCTACACTTCACAGCTCATTTGCTAGCTTGCTCGTTGACAAATCGCTTAAATGCTCTTGTTTGTAAAGGTTAAAGTGATTTCACAACATGTCCTTATATAGTTTTTCCAAAAAAAACCACATTTATTTCTCTCCAACTACCACCATACCTAGCATTGATTTGGCATTCTGTCAATTTATCGCATTGCTTGTTTCCATGCCACAGTCATAACCTTCTGGCACGCCTTCTACTTCTTGGCCAAAAACCTTCTTTCGTGTGCCCTCATGTACCAAAGTACTTTTCCACTATGCCTTGTCATCACCAATTCGACACTATGATAATTGTTCACCATGAACTCCTCGTACTATGATTATTTCCTAATGCACAACTTTTAATTTGGTGGATGTAATCTGGAAACACAACAACAAACATAACACAAGAATACCATAGACTATGATAAGAAGGAATGATGATAAATTTGAAATATAAATGTAAATTATAATATCAACATGAAATTGTTACAATCTCACCCATGAGGTACTTCAAGTGTTACTGAATTCACTTGCCTTTCAACCATAACTATGGGAGAAACTTCACAATTACACCTCTTAATGGCTTCTTTAACACACCTTCAAAATGATGGCTTCCTTTACACACTTACTCATACAATATTTCTCACTACTTCCTTCTATGCTAAATGAGGGGGGTGACCTCTCTATTTATAGAACTTCCAGGCTTATCCATCTTATCTCTAAGATAGGATAATAAATCTACTCTAACAAATCATATTCCATACCTTAACTCTTATCTATACAAGTAAGCTTATATTTTAAGATAAGATAAACCTTATCATTTCACATGGGTTCCACATTTTTAGACATTTTACAAATAAAATACACAAAATATTTATGACCTCACTCCTTGTCCTTATTACCAATATAATATTTCTAATTCCTAATCATGTAGACCCTACTTCTCTACTTACCCTAACTTTGACATTTTAACATTACTGAACCACTTACGACAAATATTTACTTTTTAGCACAATATTCCTATTGTACTTTTGACTATTACTGTACTATACATTATTGGCGGCATCGTACCGGTAGCACCGTTATCTTCTATCAAACGCTACTACTAATTATACTTAACAACATCCTATTCCTAATACACACATTAATGAAATAGAAATTACGAAGGAAAATTTTAGTGTCGACATCTTCCCCCTTCCTAGATTCTACTCTGTCCTCGTAGTAGACTATTCTGGTGCTTGTAAAATCTTTAACTTGTCGTGGTTGACCCATTTCGTAATGGGAGTGGCATCCAATTTCTCTAGTCGATATGTACCATTTTCATGCACAACTACTATTTTTTAGGGCCCCATCCATTTTGGAAGAAATTTTCTCTGTCTCCTTTTTTTGTATCTGGAATCATATACTAGAGCCAAGTCATTCACATGAAATGGAGACCAATGGATATTTTGATCAAAGTATTCCTTCTGCTTCATTTTCTTCTTATAGCTTGTATCCTTCGATATTTCCCTCATTTCCTCTAGCAAATGAAGATGTACCAACCTTTCTTTTACTAAATCACTTTCATCCATCCTTTCATTTTTCATAACTCTCACAGTGGGAATATCAAACTCAATAGGAAGAACTGGATCAATGTCATAAGCCAACTGAAATGGGGAGTATCTTGTTGCTAACTTTGATGTTGCCCTATATGCCCACAATGTTGCATGAATCCTTTTATCCGACTTGTGTACCTGCAAGGCTGCATCTTTTGCTAGAATTTGATGCAACACAAAATTTGTTCGTTCCACCTGTCCATTTCTGTTTGGCTTGTATATTGTTGCCTTCATGTGCTTAATAGAAAACTTGTTGACTAGGGATTCTACCACCTCATTAATGAAGTGGCTTCCTTGATCTGTTACAATTTATAATGGGCAACCAAATCTGGTGACAATGCGTTCATATATGAACCTTGTCATTTCATCCATGGAAGTTGTTTTCAATTGCCTTGCTTCAATCCACTTGGTTAAATAATTTGTGGCAACTACAATATACTTATTTTGGCGTGGGTAGTTGGAAGTGGACCTACAATGTCTATTCCCCACTTTTTAAAGGGACCAAGTGGAAGAAGGGCATAATGGAGTTGATGAAGTCTTACGGTTACCATGTGTTTGACAAATATCACATGTCTTACAATAATTATAACAATCTCTAAAAAGAGTGGGCCAGTGATAACTTGCATCCAAGATCCTTCTTGTTGTAAGTTGTTGAGAGAATTATCTTCCACATGTACCATTATGGAATTCTTCTATCAACTCCTTCCCTTGATCACCTCCAACTTCCCTCGTATAATGTCCATCAGGTCATATTTGAAATAATACTCTATGCAGAATAGAATATGGACTGGCTTGAGTAATCTTCCTCTAAGTCTTTGCATTGGCACCATCAAGAAACTTGAATTCATTCAGATAATTCCAAATATCTATATATTCACTAGGGATTGTGTCAAGGGATAACAATGTTGCATCTGGGAAATCATCATCATCACAAGATGAACCTAAACCATCATAGGCTCGAGAGAGTGCATATGCATTGACATGCTTCTTTCCTGGCCTATCTATAATATCAAATTCAAATTCTTGTAGAAAAATTATCCATCTTGTTATCCTCCCTGTTGGGTTAGGCTTATTTACAATATATTTTAGAGCTTGATGATCTGTTACAACTATAAATTTCTGCCCTAGCAAGTAATTTCTTAACTTCTTTACAGTAAAAATGATAGCTAGAGCCTCTTTTTCAGTTACAGTATAATTTACCTCAGCACTGCTCATTTGTCTACTCCCAAAGTAAACTGGATGATCATTCTCATTTTCATCCTTTTGGCTTAGAGTACTTCCTAGTGCTGCATCTGAGGCATCAGTATACACAATGAATGGCTTGCTCCAATCTGGATTCTTTAAAATAGGTGAAGACACTAGGGCTTCCTTCAGTTGTTCAAAAGCTTCATGCGCCTTATTTCCTAGTTCATAAGTAACATCCTTCTTCAAGAACTGGGTTAGTAGCTGTGCAATCTTTGAGAAATTCTTGATGAACCTTCTATAGTAACCCACATGGCCTAAAAATGATCTCAACTTACTTCTATTCATAGGAAATGGTAATACATTCTCTGGATACAACATGCCATAACAAAACACCTTTAGAACATCCAAAGACACCACTTTGTAGGGTTTAATGAGGCTTGTGCTTCATCTAACCTTTGAAATGGTGTCTCCATCTGGTGCAGGTGGTCCATCTTGCTCCCATAGATGTAAAAATCATCCACAAATACTATGATGAAGTTCCCAATGTAGGGTTCAAACACCCTATTCATCAAACGCTGCAACGTTTCCGGAGCATTACACAACCTAAAAGGCATAACTCTATAAGGAAACATTCCCCAAGGAGTGGTGAACGTGGTCTTCAGCTGATCTTTCTTTGTTGTATGAACTTGGTTGTATCCGTTATATCCATCAGCAAAATTATAGCACTCCTGACCAACTACTTCATCCAAGATCTGATCTGAGAATGGAAGAGGGTAATGATCCTTCTTTTTTGCCTTATTGAGCTTCCTATAATCAACATAAATGCATAGCTTCCCATTATTTTTTATTGAGATCACAATGGGAGAAACCCATTCTGAATTTTCCACAGTAAATATGAATCCTACATCAAGCAACTTATCTATTTCTTCTTTTACAGTCTTGGAAAAATTAGGATTCATTCTATATGGCATTTTCTTTATGGGCTTAACACCATCTACCAGCTCAATAGAATGTTCTACCCAACTTACTTGATAGAGTTCCTTCTAATCAAAAGTGAATAGGTGTATGTACCTTCAAAAGAGTTGGAGGTAGGATTCCTTCTCACTCTTCATAACAACATCACCAATCTTTTTTTGTTGGAGATGATCATCAATTTCTTCTTCAGATAATTTTATGGGTTCATGAGTTGGTGTGACTAGAAGGATATCCATGACCGAAACATCAACCTCACTTTCCTCATCTTTTGTGTCCACTTCACTGGTACTAGAGTAATCATAGGATGTCTAATCATCAGTTTCATCACTTGAATCCATAGGTTCTATCTTATGATACCGAGGGATCACGTTTATCTTCACCCTCTCTCTACCACATCCAAGTGTCATGAAGCCTTCATTACAGTATTTTCTTACATGAACTCTCCTTAGCCATGGTCTTCCCAACAACATTGGATATGCAACAGTACCACTTTTCATCACCTGAAAGTCTACCACACATACAACACCCATAACAAATATTTCCACATTTGAAACAACACCTTCTGGTTTAGTTTTTCCCTTATTTAATGACATTAACATAAGTGTTGAGGGGTGATCAATTTTTAAACCCAACATATTCATTACATACTCGGTCATTACATTTCATGCAGCACCTCCATCAACTAAGACATCATGAATTGAAATACCATTACATAATACCTCGGCATGTGGAGCATAGGGATCCGCCTTTGCCTCCAAAATAGGGACCTCAACCTCCTTCCTTCGTCGAGCATTGAGTCTACTTCGCAGCTCCCGCCTCTTCTTAGAAGACATAGCCAAGAGTTGACCATATGTAATATTTGTAGGCCTTTTGGACAGATCTTCTAAGATGGAGTATGGCCCTTATCCCTGTGAAATCAGAAAATCCTGCACACCCAACTTTCTTCTCCTATGTTTCTTACTAGTTTATCCTTCAATCTTCTTAGGATCACTTCCATATTGGTTATCTTTTTCTTTCTTTCTTTTTCTTACAAACACATCTACTTCATTATTTATGCTCTTATCGACTACATCAAAAGAATTCACATGTGTTTTTCCTTTATCATTATCTCTTGTACCAGATGTAAAAGCTCTATCTGGATAATTATACTTATAATGACCCCTTTTATGACAACCATAACATACAAATTCATAAATATTTATTTTTGGACCTCTATCTCCTCCCTGAGAACTAAATTCTTTTCCTTGAAGAAGATTAATAGTTAACTAGCTAATCTTCCTGAGAAGATCTTCATACTTAGTAGATGTACTAGGAAAAATATTTGTGCTCACCGAAAATGGTTGTGGATTCTAGACCAAAGGTGTTGGTGTAGGCTCTACCTTAGCAACAATTTCTTTGGGCTCTTCTTCCATGCTTTCTTCTTGCCTTTTTGCAATCTCCTTTGCTTGTTCGAGGGTCGTTGGGCATTCATACTTCACTCGTTGTCTGATCTCTGGCTTCATCCCAAGAATGAAGTGCTTATAAAGGAGATTATCCACGCCATTCATCAACCCATCCACTAATCCTTCTTTCCGGATCTGGGCATTGAGCTTCCTCCTTAGCTCTAGAACACGAGCATGATAATCCCTTATCTTCTCCTTCTCTTCTTGGGATAGCTTTGTGATATCGATCATGAGATCTGCATATTTCTGTTGTTCACCAAATTCTTCAAGAAAACTTTTAGTTAATAATCCCATGAATTTTCACATTATCACCTAGTGGTTTCAAAACCACCTAAGGGCTAAAACCATCCAAAAAGGTAGGAAAAAAGTCAGTACATTATTACCCTTCTTATGAGGCCATTAAAAATGCAAGATCGTTTAAACTCTTGAATGAAGAGGAAGCCATCTTCATTAGATTGGGGCTAAAAAACAGGAATCTTCCCCATTTTCAAAAGTAAACCACCGTGAAATAACCAACCCACAAATACAATCAACAAGACTTATGTGCACAAATAATTGGAATCACTATAATAGAAAGTGACTTTACACTTTTCTACAGTAAAATAGAAATGACCACGATAAACTATGGTAAAACTTGACTTACTATGGTAAACAATGAATTTCCTGTGGTAAACACTATTCATGGTAAAAAGTGAAGTTACTACGGTAAATACTATTCACGGTAAAAAGTGACTTTACTGCGGTAAATACTATTCACAGTAAAAAGTGACTTTACCATGGTAACTACTATGCACAGTAAAAACAAGGTTACCCTCCAAATGTTTTATGACTAAGTGGGAATATCTCTCTAGAAAATCCACCAATGAGGAATGGTCTCGGCAACAGAACCAAAATGTCATCACCAATCCGACACTATGATAATTCTTCACCGGGAACTCCTCGTGCTATGATTATTTACTAATGCACAACTTTTAGTTTATGGTGGATGTACTCTGGAACACACAAAAACAGAACACCAGAACCAATATACTATTAATAATAAGGATGATGCTAATTTGCATATAATGGTAATTAAATAATATCAACATGAATTGTTACAATCTCACCCATGAGGTACTTCAAAGTGTTAGGACTTCACTTGCCTTCAACCATAACTATGGGAGAAACTTCACAATTACACCTCTTAATGGCTTCTTTATAACACACTTCAAAATGATGGTTCTTTACACACTTACTCATACAATATTTCTCACTAAGCTCCTTCTTTGCTAAATGAGGGTGTTGCCTCTTTATTTATAGAAATTCTAGGCTTATCCATCTTATCTCTAAATAGGATAAGAAAATCTACTCTGAAGAATCATATTCCATACCTTAACTCTTATCTCTGTACAATGTAGCTTATCGTTTAAGAGAAGATAAACCTTATCATTTCACATGGGTTCCACATTTTTAATAATTTTTACAAATAAAATAACACAAATATGTAGACCTCCTCACTCTTTGTCCTTATTACCAATACAATATTTCTAATTCCTGATCATGTAGACCCTAACTTCTCTACTTACCCTAACTTTGACACTTTAACATTACCAACCACTCATAACAAATATTTACGATATTACCAAAAACACCAAAAACATTCCTACTTACTTTGACTATGACCCGTATATACCTATTGGCGGCGTCGTACCGGTAGCAGCATCCATTATCTTATATCAAGCGTACTACTAATTATACTTACAACTCCTAGTTCCTAAACACACCATTATGAAATATAATTACGGGAGGAAAATTTTAGTGTCGAACAACCTTCGCTAAGTAGTTGCCTCCACTATTGCAGCCTACCTTGTGTTTATAGTGTTTCCCTTTATCAAAAAATACATGGTTTCAATCATGAGCAAATTTTCTTCTCTATCTACCCCTTTCTTTTGAGCACTTGCATAACCTTTCTCCTATGAGTACCTATCTTAAAATAATATTCAAACTTTGTTCATATACCTTGTATATACTCCACCCCACACTAAGGGTATGTGTGGTCCTCATCGGATGAAGACACTTAGATAGTAATCAGCTTCTAGCGCGCAAGCATGGTTATTACACAAAACACTAAGCGTAATTGATAAAGCACAAAAACTATGATGGAAACACGTATAAAAGAAATGAATTAAGAAAATATAATCTAATTGGAAATACTATTTCCCTTATTACAAACACCAAAAAGACTTATTTATTTTGGACCTCTATCTCCTCCCTGAGAACAAATTCTTTTCCTTGAAGAATATATAATATAACTAGCCTATCTGCCTGAGAAGATCTTCATACTTAGTAGATGTACTAGGAAAAATATTTGTGCTCACCGAAAATGGTTGTGGATTCTAGACCAAAGGTGTTGGTGTAGGCTCTACTTAGCAACAATTTCATTTGGGGCTCTTCTTCCATGCTTTCCTTCTTTCTCTTGCCTTTTTTCAATCTCCTTTGCTTGTTCGAGGTCGTTGGGCATTCATACTTCATCGTTGTTCCCTGATCTCTGGCTTCATCCCAAGAATGAAGTGCGTATAAAAGGAAGTTATCCACGCCATTCATCAACCCATCCACTAATCCCGTCTTTCCGATCTGGGCAATTGAGCGTTCCTCTCTCTAGCTCAGAACACGACATGATAATCCCTATCGTCTCCTCTCTCTTGGGATAGCTTTGTATATCGATCATGAGATCGCATATTTTCTGTTGTTCACTCACGCAAATTCTTCAAAGAAACTTTCAGTAATAAATCCCATGAATTTTTCACATTACACCTAGTGTTCAAACCACCTAAGGGCTTAAACCATCCAAAAGTTTTTAAGGGGAAAAAAAAAACAAAAAATTCAGTCCATTATTACCTTCTTTGATGCCATTAAAAATGCATAGATCGTTTAAACGCTTGAATGCAAGGAGGAAGCATCCTTCATTAGATGGGCTAAAAACAGGAATCTTCCCCATTTTCAAAGTAACCACCGTAAATACCAACCAGACCCACAATACATCAACAAGACTTCTGTGCACAAATAATTGGGAAATCGCACTATCATAGAAAGTGACTTTAATACAACTTTTCTACGTAAAATAGAAATGACCACGAAAACTAGGGTAAAACTTGACTTCTATGGTAAACAAGTGACTTTCCTTGTAAACACTATTCATGGTAAAAGTGAAGTTACTACTAAATACTATTCACGGTAAAAGTGACTTTACACTGCGGTAATACCTATTCCCAGTAAAAGTGACTTTACCATGGTAACTACTTCACATAAAAACAAAGGTACCCTCCAAATGTTTTATGACTAGTGGAATATCTCTCGTAGAAAATCCACCAATGAAGGAATGGTCCTCGGCAACAGAACCCAATGTCATCACCAATCGCACTATGATAATTCTTCACCGGGAACTCCTCGTGCTATGATTATTTACTAATGCACAACTTTTAGTTTGGTGGATGTAATCTGGAAACACAACAAAAAACATAACACAAGAATACCATAGACTATTATAAGAAGGAATGATGATAAATTTGAAATATAAATGTAAATTATAATATCAACATGAAATTGTTACAATCTCACCCATGAGGTACTTCAAGTGTTACTGACTTCACTTGCCTTTCAACCATAACTATGGGAGAAACTTCACAATTACACCTCTTAATGGCTTCTTTAACACACCTTCAAAATGATGGCTTCCTTTACACACTTACTCATACAATATTTCTCACTAATTCCTTCTTTGCTAAATGAGGGGGTGGCCTCTTTATTTATAGAAATTCTAGGCTTATCCATCTTATCTCTAAGATAGGATAAGAAATCTACTCTGACGAATCATATTCCATACCTTAACTCTTATCTGTACATGTAAGCTTATCTTTTAAGATAAGATAAACCTTATCATTTCACATGGGTTCCACATTTTTATAATTTTTACAAATAAAATACACAAAATATTTATGACCTCACTCTTTGTCCTTATTACCAATACAATATTTCTAATTCCTGATCATGTAGACCCTACTTCTCTACTTACCCTAACTTTGACACTTTAACATTACCGAACCACTTATAACAAATATTTACTATTTACCACAACATTCCTACTGTACTTTTGACTATGACCGTACTATACATTATTGGCGGCGTCGTACCGGTAGCACCATTATCTTATATCAAGCGCTACTACTAATTATACTTAACAACATCCTATTCCTAATACACACATTAATGAAATATAAATTACGGAGGAAAATTTTAGTGTCGACAACCTTTCGCTAAGTAGTTTCCACTATTGCAGCCTACCTTGTGTTTATAGTGTGTGTCCATTTATCCATACATGGTCTTCAATCATGAGCAAATTTTATCTTTCTCTATCTACCCCTTTCTTTTGAGCACTTGCATAACCTTTCTCCTATGAGTACCTATCTTAAAATAATATTCAAACTTTGTTCATATACCTTGTATATACTCCACCCCACACTAAGGGTATGTGTGGTCCTCATCGGATGAAGACACTTAGATAGTAATCAGCTTCTAGCGCGCAAGCATGGTTATTACACAAAACACTAAGCGTAATTGATAAAGCACAAAAACTATGATGGAAACACGTATAAAAGAAATGAATTAAGAAAATATAATCTAATTGGAAATACTTCCTTATTACAAACACCAAGAAGACTTATTTATGTTAGGGTTCCAACTTACTCCCATTAAAGTAATCAGGAAACCATGTAACATCAAGCTCCTCTAACTGGAAAGCACCTTAATATAAGTTATAACATATGGTCCCAACTAATGCACCTTAATATTTCTAGGGTGACGTAAAAACTTTGAATCATACAGAAGTACCATCTTCCCAACCTCAAGCTTCTTATCCTTAATGTTCCGATCATAACATGCCTTTTGTCTAGACTTTTCTTACTTCTGACTTCATCTTGATATAGTGCACCTTTCATCTAGTAGCATCATTTTGTCAATACACTCTTCAAGTTCTTGCTCATCAGACAAAACTCCTACAAGCGCAATTCATAGAGAAGGTAACATGACTTCCACTGGTAGAAAAACCTCTATGCCAAACACCAACTGAAAGGGTGTTGCTTAATTCAACCTTTTGTAGGTTTTCATGTATGCCCAAAGTACATTAGAGACTTTCTCATCCCAGTATTTCCTTCCAACATCACAAATTTTGGTCAAGGTATGGCTCAATATCTTGTTGAAGGCCTCAAAATTTTAGTTTACCTGAGGATGAAAGGGTGTTTTTTAATGTGTGCTGCCATAAATTCATCCAATAGTATCCTAAAGGTCTCATTAAGAAAATGAGTACCCCTATCACTTGTTAAACTTAAAGGGCGTCCATACGTGCTAATAATATTTTCCCATAGGAACCTTGTTGTCGTAGTTGTGTAATCCTTTGTAGGTGTCGCTTCTGACCACCTTGTAAGATACTTTATATAAGTTATAATGTAGCACGATCTAGTCTTCCACATGGGTAGGGAAATAGGACCCACGAAGTCAATTGCCCATTTTTCAAAAGGTTCTATGCTAGAAATAGGCCTCAAAGGAATTTCATCTCTATGCCTAGGATTTCCAAGGCATTGAAAATGGTCACATTCCTAAGAATATTCTTTGTAATCCTTATATAACATTTCCCACCATAGGAAATCCAATAGAATCTTTCGAGCGGTGGTATCCCCTGCATAGTGTCCACCAGGAATACCGCCATGAGCCGCCTCCATAATTATTTCCCGCTCATACTCAAGTACACACCGTTGGAAAACCTCATCCCGGCCTAGTTTGTATAAATATCCATTGATCAACATGTAAGGCACAACACAAATGGAAAGTTGTTTCTTCTCTAAGTCCTTCATTCCCTCATGTGCCACACCTGTGCATAAAAAGACAACAATATACTCTAAGTCTGAGGGCACACAGTTTAACCTGAACAGTTATGCATCTACCATTGTATCCTCAATGCTCTTCATTCCCCCCCCCCAATTGAATCCTTGGTAAATGGTCTAGACTATAATTTCTCTTACCTAGCTTAACCACCACTCTAAATTTGAACTCCTGAAATAACGGAGTCAGATGACATATTCACCCCTATAAAATGGGCTTGTTTACCAATTACCTCAATGCCATATGGTCTATATAAAATATGAATGGCGCATCCAATAAATATTTTCATAACTTATGGAGCGAGTAGACCATGGACAAGGTCTCGCACTCTGTAGTAATGTAATTCGATTTTGCTAGAGTTAACTTCCTGCTAGCAAAGAAAATAGGATTATCAATAATCCCTTCTCCAGGTTGGGCTAATACTATGTCAATGGCCATTCCAGAAGCATCTACATGAACGTGAAAAGAATTTGTCCAACAAGGAAAACACAAAATAGGATTTGTAGTAATCCTTTCCTTCAGTGTCTCAAATGTGCATTGTTGTGCCTCACCCCAATAGAATTTACCTTTACCCTTCAATAGTTCCTATAAGGGCACAGTGATCTTAGCATAACCTCTGATAAATTTTCTATAGTATCCTATGTGTGCCAAGAATCTGTGTACCTCACTCTGGTTAGTAGGCTCCTTTAATCCCAAAATGACAATAACCTTAGTAGGATCCACTAACAAGCCTTCAATTTCTTAGTTCACTTTGACGTGCAGGTTAGGGTTCATCATGTAAGGCCTATTCCTAACTAGGCACACACCTTTCTTTAGCTTAATTTTCATCTCACCCAAATATTCATGTACCCCTTTCAACTTGTGGTATCCCCTAGGGAACAAGTCCCGGAAGTCATGTAGTAGTTTAATGATCTTAGCAACTTCAGATTCAGACCAATAATCTCCATTGATGGCCTCCTTAGAATCAGTATCCATTCCAATGTTTGATTTTTTGGTCTTCATAGGTGCATGGAAGGTGTGTTCCTTTTCATCTGCATTGTCCAATACCTCACATGTACCCTCTGTGTGCTCAATATCTAGGTTTTCCACCTCTTCATCATCAACTATATAGACCATCTTACCCTTTTCTCTTTCTAGGTAGGCGTGCCCAAGTTGTTCTACATCTATGTCCTCCTCTTATAAATTCTCCTCCACCTCTGACTCACTAAGTATCTCCTAGAGAATCTCCTCAACGTTTTCACTATCTCCAATAGTTAAGCACTTCATAACCTGTAACGCCTCGTCCACTAGAGGTTTAGTAGAAAAATAGTCAAAGGTTTGAATCATACCTGCAGTAAGTTCTTAAAAATTTATATTCTCTCTATTCAACTCTGCATAGGTATACCATGTGCCCACACATCCTCGTAAAGTAAAATAGAGCTTGTGCACCCACAACAAAGGTGGTAAAGCTTCATGTGCTTCTGTCCAGAGTCTCTCACACTGCTCAATGTGATGTTGAATAGGACCATTACTATGAAATGCATATATCTAAGTAGGTTCATTGCTCCTTATAAATCTAGCAGATAAAGCGACCCTCACTTCTCACCACTCCAAAATATTATCCCTATGAACCATCCACCAATGCACTCCTGTCTCATGCAAAGTATATACTAGCATATTACTTCTTTCCATCTAACATTCCCATTGAAATTTGATAGCAAGTAGGAATAATTTGGGATTCTCTTCACCAGTGTACCTTGGTACTTGGATGCTGCCCAAACACCTGATAATGTGTGTCCTTCTCACCCGCGTAACTACACTTCTTAATTCGCGCCCAACCATTTAATAAGAGCCATGTTCCCAATTGTCACATGCAACACTTGTAGTATCGCTCATGGACTGTGCATCATCCCACTAGAGAATTCCTTCCTTAGATATCTCAAGCACTTCTAGATCTTGAATTGTGCCCACATAAATTATTTTCAAGTCTTCTTCACTTAAGGACTTTACATAGGGTGCATCTTTTCCATCTATCAAGGTGATAATGTTGCGCTCTTCCTTTTTCTCAAAAATTATATACCTTTTGTTGAAGTGTAGATCAACGTTGTTTGCATAAAGCCAAGGGTGTCTAAGTAGTGTTGGAAACCTGTCTGCTTCTGCAAGCTCCAAGACCTCAAAGTCTCTAGTAAACTTAGCCCCCTGTATAGTAATAGAGGCATCCTTCAAAAATCCAATGGGTGTGGATTTATTCTTATTTACAATAAACAAAACATTCAAAGATGGCTACAATGGTGGTCTACCCATATAAATTCACGCATCCAAAGTGAGTACATTCACTTCTGCACCCATATCAATCAAAATATTACTCAAAATCCAACCATCTACAATAGAATTCAGAGTGATCTCCTTGTCATAATCTAGGCTATGAGGAGGGAGGTTAGCATGCAAAATATTCCTCTCATGCTCGATTCCAACATTTGGAGTTTTTTGCTTTAACTAATTCCCCAATAAAGGAATAATGTTCTCTTGGCGCAACATCTTGCAAACCTCCTTTAGATCATCAACATCCATCTAATGGAGCTCAACTGCCTTATTTTGTTCTAAATTTCATGATTGTTCCTTCAAACACTATATCTCACCCTGTAAATTCCTAATCACGTCCATGATTTCTTGATAAACCTCCTTCTAATGCATAAGGTTTGGATACTTTGCATATATTACCTCCTCCTTTGTAATGACATGCTTCTGTTTTGGAATTTCTCTAACGCGCACAACCTCAACACATGTAGTAATTTTCACAGGTACCAACTTAGGATCTGACTCTAACGTCAACATCCACTGATTTTCCACTGTGCATTATACTCTAACCATCTCCGCGCCCTTGTCTTACTTGTGCTTCTTACTCAAGTGCTCATATAATTCTAGGCATTCTTCATAGTTGTGGTTCTTCCCACAGAAAGAATATATAATTTTATGTCGACACTCGCACCTATAATGATCAAAAGATCCGCATGTATAACATGTTCCATGAGGGAAATCACTTCTTCCACTTCCGTGACCTTGGCCTCTAAATCCTCCTCGGTAACCTCGTCCTCTACCATGGCCTCCATCAGATCACCCTTCATTTTGATCATGGTCATGATGCTCACCTTTCTCCTAATATTTATTTGCAATGCCTGTCTATCGTATGAAAATATCAATGGCATCATGAATCTAATCAATCAACCTTTAATCTTCATTATCATGAGTAGTAGATCTGCAAATCTTGCAGTAACAAGACACATTCTTTCTTATCACGCATTGCAAAAATGGGCACTGACTTGAACTATGGTGCAAGTAACATATCTCATAGTCCAACAAAAAGGAGTGCACTTATTTACAAGGACAACTATCCTTATTATTCCCTTCTACTTCATAATCTTTGCACCAAATCCCACTATGTGTCTCATGTAATGAATTAGCTGATAATTTATCTAACTATTTATCCATTATTGCAATCTGAGCTCCCAAGAATGGGCTCACTCCTATGTCTACACTCCCAACTGCCTCAGCCTGCAAAGATACTTAAAGCACCTTATGCAGATATTTATAAGTCTTAAGTGAAAATGCTATTTTCCTCTGTAATTTCTATTTCATTAATGTATGTATTAGGAATAGGATGTTGTTAAGTGTAATTAGTAGTAGCGTCCGATGGAAGATAACGGCGCCGTCAGTACGGTGCCGCCAATAATGTAGAGTATGGTAACAGTCAAAGTACAATAGGAATGTTGTAAAAAGTAAATATTTGTTGTAAGTGGTCCGGTAATGTTAAAATGTCAAAGTTGGGATAAGTAGAGAAGTAGGGTCTACATGATTAGGAATTAGAAATATTATATTTGTAATAAGGACAAAGAGTGATGTCATAAATATTTTGTGTATTTTATTTGTGGAAAAGTCTAAAAAGGTGGAACCC
Source organism: Taxus chinensis (assembly GCA_019776745.2). NCBI lineage: Eukaryota > Viridiplantae > Streptophyta > Pinopsida > Cupressales > Taxaceae > Taxus > Taxus chinensis. The sequence continues at coordinate 230,695,572 of CM034151.1, read as the reverse complement.
ATGTGAGATGATAAGGTTTATCTTATCTTAGAAGATAAGCCTACATGTAAAGGCAAGAGTTTAGGCATGAAATATGATTGGCCGGAAGAGATTTCCTATCCTATCTTAGAGATAAGATGGATAAGCCTAAATTCCTATAAATAAAGAGGCCACCCCCCTCATTTAGCATATAGAAGGAAGTAGTGAGAAATATTGTATGAGTAAGTGTGTAAAGGAAGCCATCATTTTGAAGGTGTGTTAAAGAAGCCATTAAGAAGTGTAATTGTGAAGTTTCTCCCATAGTTATTGTTGGAAGGCAAGTGAAGTCAGTAACACTTGAAGTACCTCATGGGTGAGATTGTAACAATTTCATGTTGATATTATAATTTACACTTATATTTCAGATTTATCGTCATTCCTTCTTATCATAGTCTATGGTATTCTTGTGTTATGTTTGTTGTTGTGTTTCCAGATTCCATCCACCAAACTAAAAGTTGTGCATTAGTAAATAATCATAGCACGAGGAGTTCCCGGTGAAGAATTATCATAGTGCCGGATTGGTGATGACATTTTGGTTCCGTTGCCGGGACCATTCCTCGTTGGTGGATTTTCTGGAGAGATATTCCCACCTAGTCAAAAAATCATTTGGAGGGTAACCTTGTTTTTACTGTGCATAGGAGTTACCATGGTAAAGTCATTTTTACCGTGAATAGTATTTACCACAGTAACTTCATTTTTTACCGTGAATAGTATTTACCGCAGTAACTTCACTTTTTACCGTGAATAGTGTTTACCACAGTAAAGTCAGTTTTTACCGCAGTAAGTCAAGTTTTACCATAGTTTACCATGGTCATTTCTATTTTACTGTAGAAAGGTGTAAAGTCACTTTCTATTATAGTGATTCCAATTATTTGTGCACATAAGTCTTGTTGATTGTACTTGTGGGTTGGTATTTCACGGTGGTTACTTTTGAAAATGGGGAAGATTCCTGTTTTTTCAGCCCAATCTAATGAAGATGCTTCCTCTTTCATTCAAGAGTTTAAACGATCTTGTATTTGTAATGGCCTTATAAGAAGGGAACAATGGACTGAATTTTTTCCTACCTTTTTGGATGGTTCAACACTTAGGTGGTTTGAAACACTAGGTGAAAATGTAAAAAACTCATGGGATTTATTAACTGAAAGTTTTCTTGAAGAATTTGGTGAACAACAGAAATATGCAGATCTCATGATCGAGATCACAAAGCTAGCCTAGGGAGAGAAGGAGAAGATAAGAGATTATCATGCTCGTGTTCTAGAGCTAAGGAGGAACCACGATGCTCAGATCCGAAGGAAAGATTAGCGGATGGGTTGATGAATGGCATGGATAATCTCCTATGTAAGCACTTCATTCTTGGGATGAAGCCAAAGATCAGACAACGAGTGAAGTATGACCACCCAGCTACCATTGAACAAGCAAAGGAGATTGCAAGAAGGCAAGAAGAAAGCATGGAAGAGGAGCCCAAAGAAATTGTTGCTAAAGTAGAGCCTACACCAGCACCTTTGGTCCAGAATCCACAACCACTCTCGGTGAGCACAAATCTTTCTCCTAGTACATCTACTGAGTATGAAGATCTGCTCAAGAAGATGGGTCAGTTAACTATTAATCTTCTCCAAGGAAAAGAATTTAGTTCTCAGGGAGGAGATAGAGGTCCAAAAAGAAATATTTCTGAAGTTGTATGTTATGGTTGTTATAAAAAGGGTCATTATAAGTATAATTGTCCAGATAGAGCTTCTACATCTGGTACAAGAGATAATGATAAAGGAAAAGCACCTGTGAATTCTTTTGATGTAGTAGATAAGAGCATAAATAATGAAGTAGATGTGTTTGTAACAAAAAGAAAGAAAGAAAAAGATAACCAAGATGGAAATGATCCTAAGAAGATGAAAGGAGAAACTAGTAAGAAACATAGGAGAAGAAAGTTGGGTGTGCAGGATTTTCTGATTTCACAGGGACAAGGACCATACTCCATCTTAGAAGATCTGTCCAAAAGGCCTGCAAATATTACATATGGTCAACTCTTGGCTATGTCTTCTGAGAAGAGGCGGGAGCTGCGAAGTGGACTCAATGCTCGATGAAGGAAGGAGGTTGAGGTCCCTGTTTTGGAGGCAGAGGCGGATCCCTATGCTCCACAAGCTGAGGTACTATGTAATGGTATTTCAATTCATGATGTCTTAGTTGATGGAGGTGCTGCAGTTAATGTAATGACCGAGTCTGTAATGAATATGTTGGGTTTAAAAATTGATCGCCCCTCAACACTTATGTTAAGGTCATTAAATAAGGGAAAAACTAAACCAGAAGGTGTAGTTTCAAATGTGGCAATATCTGTTATGGGTGTTGTATGTGTGGTAGACTTTCAGGTGATGAAAAATGGTACTGTTGCGTATCCAATGTTGTTGGGAAGACCATGGCTAAGGAGAGTTCATGCAAGAAACTACTGGAATGAAGGCTTCATGACACTTGGACATGGTAGAGAGAGGGTGAAAATAAATGTGATCCCTCGGCATCATAAGGCAGAACCTGTCGATTCAAGTGATGAAACTGATGATTGGACATCCTCTGATTACTCTAGTACCAGTGAAGTGGACACAGAAGATGAAGAAAGTGAGGTTGATGTTTCGGTCATGGATATCCTTCCAGTCACACCGACTCATGACCCCATAAAATTATCTGAAGAAGAAATTGATGATCGTCTCCAGCAAATAAAGATTGGTGATGCTGTGATGGAGAGTGAGAAGGAATCCTACCTCCAGCTCTTTCGAAGGTACATACACATATTCACTTTTGATTACAAGGAACTCCGTCAAGTAAGTTGGGTAGAACATTCTATTGAGCTGGTAGATGGTGCTAAGCCCATAAAGCAAATGCCATATAGAATGAATCCTAATTTTTCCAAGACTGTAAAAGAAGAAATAGATAAGTTGCTTGATGCAGGATTCATATTTGCTGTGGAGAATTCAGAATGGGTTTCTCCCATTGTGATCTCAATAAAAAAGAATGGGAAGCTACGCATTTGTGTTGATTACAGGAAGCTCAATAAGGCAACAAAGAAGGATCATTACCCTCTTCCATTCTCAGATCAGATCTTGGACGAAGTAGCAGGCCAAGAGTGCTATAGTTTTGCTGATGGATATAGCGGATACAACCAAGTTCGTATAGCAGAGAAAGATCAGCTGAAGACCACATTCACCACTCCTTGGGGAACGTTTGCTTATAGAGTTATGCCTTTTGGGTTGTGTAATGCTCCGGCAACATTCCAGCGTTTGATGAATAGGGTGTTTGAACCCTACATTGGGAACTTCATCAGAGTATTTCTGGATGATTTTTGCATCTATGGGAGCAAGATGGACCACCTGCACCAGATGGAGACAACATTTCAAAGGTTAGATGAAGCACAAGCCTCACTAAACCCTACAAAGTGTGTCTTTGGATGTTCTAAAGGTGTTTTGTTAGGGCATGTTGTATCCAGAGATGGTATTGGTACTGATCCTGATAAAGTTTCAAAAATCAAAGAGTTACCATTTCCTATGAATAGAAGTAAATTGAGATCATTTTTAGGCCATGTGGGTTACTATAGAAGGTTCATCAAGAATTTCTCAAAGATTGCACAGCCACTAACCCAGTTCTTGAAGAAGGATGTTACTTATGAACCAGGAAATAAGGCGCATGAAGCTTTTGAACAACTGAAGGAAGCCCTGGTGTCTTCACCTGTTTTAAAGAATCCAGATTGGAGCAAGCCATTCATTGTGTATACTGATGCCTCAGATGCAGCACTAGGAAGTACTCTGAGCCAAAAGGATGAAAATGGGAATGATCATCCAGTTTACTTTGGGAGCAGACAAATGAGTAGTGCTAAGGTAAATTATACTGTAACTGAAAATGACGCTCTAGCTATCATTTTTGATGTAAAGAAGTTTAGAAATTAATTTCTAGGGCAAAAATTTATAGTTGTGACAGATCATCAGGCTCTAAAATATATTTTCAATAAGCCTAACCCATCAGGGAGGATAGCAAGATGGATAATTTTGCTACAAGAATTTGAATTTGATATTATAGATAGGCCAGGAAAGAAGCATGTCAATGCAGATGCACTCTCTCGAGCCTATGATGGTTTAGGTTCATCTTGTGATGATGATGATTTCCCAGATGCAACATTGTTATCCCTTGACACAATCCCTAGTGAATACATAGATATTTGGAATTATCTGAATGAATTCAAGTTTCCTGATGGTGCCAATGCAAAGACTAAGAGGAAGATTACTCAAGCCAGTCGTCCATATTCTATTCTGCATGGAGTATTATTTCGAATAGGACCTGATGGACAGTACAAGAGGGCAGTTGGACGTGATCAAGGGAAGGAGCTGATAGAAGAACTCCACAATGGTACATGTGGAGGACACTTCTCTGGACAACTTACAGCAAGAAGGATCTTGGATGCAGGTTATCACTGGCCCACTCTTTTTAGAGATTGTTATAATTATTGTAAGACATGTGATATTTGTCAAACACATGGTAACCGTAAGACTTCATCAGCTCCATTATGCCCTATTCTTCCACTTGGTCCCTTTGAAAAGTGGGGAATAGATATTGTAGGTCCACTTCCAACTACCCCATGCCAAAATAAGTATATTGTAGTTGCCACAGATTATTTAACTAAGTGGGTTGAAGCTAGGCCATTGAAAACAACTTCTATGGATGAAGTGGCAAGGTTCATATATGAACGCATTGTCACAAGATTTGGTTGCCCATTAGAAATTGTAACAGATCAAGGAAGCCACTTCATTAATGAGGTAGTAGAAGCCCTAGTCAATAAATTTTCTATTAAGCACAGGAAGGCAACAACATACAAGCCAAGCACAAATGGACAGGTGGAACGAACAAATTTTGTGTTGTGTCAAATTCTAGCAAAAGATGCAGCCTTGCAGGTACATAAGTGGGATAAAAGGATTCATGCAGCATTGTGGGCATATAGGGCAACATCAAAGTCAGCAACAGGATACTCCCCATTTCAGTTGGCCTATGGCATTGATCCAGTTCTTCCTATTGAGTTTGATATTCCCACTGTGAGAGTTATGAAAAATGAAAGGATGGATGAAAGTGATTCAGTAAAAGAAAGGTTGGTACATCTTCATTTGCTAGAGGAAATGAGGGAAATAGCAAAGGATACAAGCTATAAGAAGAAAATGAAGCAGAAGGAATACTTTGATCAAAAGATCCGTTGGTCTCCATTTCATGTGAATGACTTGGTTCTAGTATATGATTCCAGATACAAAAAAAGAAGACAGAGAAAATTTCTTCCAAAATGGATGGGGCCCTACAAAATAGCAGTTGTGCATGAAAATGGTACGTACCGACTGGAGGAATTGGATGGCACTCCCATTACGAAATGGGTCAACCACGACAAGTTGAAGATTTTCCAAGCACCAGAATAGTCTACTCCGAGGACGGAGTAGAAGCTAGGAAGGGGGAAGATGTCGACACTAAAATTTTCCTCCGTAATTTCTATTTCATTAATGTATGTATTAGGAATAGGATGTTGTTAAGTGTAATTAGTAGTAGCGTCTGATGGAAGATAACGGCACCGTCAGTACGGTGCCGCCAATAATGTAGAGTACGGTAACAGTCAAAGTACAATAGGAATGTTGTAAAAAGTAAATATTTGTTGTAAGTGGTCCGGTAATGTTAAAATGTCAAAGTTGGGATAAGTAGAGAAGTAGGGTCTACATGATTAGGAATTAGAAATATTATATTTGTAATAAGGACAAAGAGTGATGTCATAAATATTTTGTGTATTTTATTTGTGGAAAAGTCTAAAAAGGTGGAACCCATGTGAGATGATAAGGTTTATCTTATCTTAGAAGATAAGCCTACATGTAAAGGCAAGAGTTTAGGCATGAAATATGATTGGCCGGAAGAGATTTCCTATCCTATCTTAGAGATAAGATGGATAAGCCTAAATTCCTATAAATAAAGAGGCCACCCCCCTCATTTAGCATATAGAAGGAAGTAGTGAGAAATATTGTATGAGTAAGTGTGTAAAGGAAGCCATCATTTTGAAGGTGTGTTAAAGAAGCCATTAAGAAGTGTAATTGTGAAGTTTCTCCCATAGTTATTGTTGGAAGGCAAGTGAAGTCAGTAACACTTGAAGTACCTCATGGGTGAGATTGTAACAATTTCATGTTGATATTATAATTTACACTTATATTTCAGATTTATCGTCATTCCTTCTTATCATAGTCTATGGTATTCTTGTGTTATGGTTGTTGTTGTGTTTCCAGATTCCATCCACCAAACTAAAAGCTGTGCATTAGTTCCTTAAATTGTCTACAAATCAACTCTATTTGTTGCAACTCTACCGCCCACATTAGCTTGCTTACTGTTAACTATTGTAGAAACTAGTAAACTAAACGCAAGGGCTAGTTCACTAGGTAGGTTTAGATGCGCGCCCGCGGTCCACAATATTTATTCCGAAGAGCCTTCATCCAAATTCGAAGAGGGTTCCTTACCATGATTTCCCAAATAGGGGAGTTCCAGATTCTCTAGCTCAACGTCTTCTACGTGAGCTCCAAATACTTCACGATCCATCTCTCTCTGCAACACCATTCTTTCCATGATCTATCGTTGTTTCAATAGACCCCTCTCACACACTTCATTAAACTTAAGCTTCCTTTCTTCTCTTCGTCTCTATACCGTTAGGTTTGCCATCTTTACCAAACCTTCTCTTTTCCCTGCGTATGGTGGGGTTTAGCTATCCACAGACTTCTCTTCCAAATCTTGGGTTACGATCAAGATTGTAATTGCCAAAGGAATAATGCGCAAATACGATCCCCTAGGTTTGCACAAGAATTGGAACTCAAGAAATTCTAGGCAAGAGTATATGGAAACTACGTATTCTAGTATATAGTTGTTCAAAACACCATGGAACCAATGATCCAAAATGTGCGTCCAAATTAGATATGCATCATATAACGCCTGAAATTCTTCTTACATCCAAATGAGCGGACGAAACCTATAGTTTCTCTTTGATGTGTAAGAAACTAACCACTCGTACAGATTAATAGGAAATATGGAAAAGAAATTGTCATACATCGCATCATACAGATTATGTTCAACCCATGCACGTACTTTAAACTTAGGTCCAGTACTAAATTTGTGAGCATATTCTTCTTCTAAATCATCTAACCACTCTTCAATACTAGCCAAGGTCAAATGGTACATCTTCATTATGCAACATCCTACCAAACAACTAAAAAATAGGTCCCAGCAACGAAACCAATGATGTAGCCTAGATCTTACCACTAAATGTCGAAGGCGTGCTGGCACATCACTCAGCTTGATCTGAGCACTCACTCAAAGCACACAAGGGTACCAGGTCACTCTTTAGAGAATCTTGTTCAAGATGTTATCATGGTTGAATGTATATTCCAGATCGATAATAGATAATCAAATATTTCACAGTGCATAAACCATATCTAGATCGTAACCATATAAAAGAGTAACTAAATAATTACTATAATCAGATCTCTTATGCAAGATCCATATTTAGTTACATCCAACACCAGTATCCATCCAATAAGATCCATTATATTAAATATTGTAAAACACATAAGCTTAATACATACATAATATAGTCTCCATGGTCATGTGCGTTAACAAACTCGCGGCATAACACTACAATAACACCAAACTTTCTAAACCATCCAAATCAATATTTATTTATAGGGGTGGGGACTTTCCCTTCACCACCCATACACCTTCAAAAATAGGCTAAATTCTAATAATAGCCATGTTCCCTTAAATGATAATACAAAGTCATGCAAGCTCGCTAATAATAAATTACCTAATAATACAACTGTAGCATAATCTTATTATTAGCTCCAAAACTCTGCATGGCGCTCGATCTTCTAATAGTACCAAAATAGCCTTTTTGTATTCTCTAAGTATTCAACAAAACATGATCTTCACTCCACATCTAAAATTATATCCAATCTATAAAAAAATTCCTAATTTCAAGTTGTTCTGGGAGTGCCCTGTTTTTCTATATTTCCGCGCGATTATATACGCCATGTGTCTGCACGTCCAATCCTTCTGCACTTCTATACTTGAGTTATATTTCATCAGCTCAACATTACCTATCATAATCAAGACCTTATCTAGTCCTTAAATATAAATCTCTATGCCTCTTTCTGAATCTTTTCCACCAAGATATATCAAGCATACCATCGGTGAATGGATTAGTCATTGTCTCACATGTGTGTCGTGTGAGATTTTAATGTGTTTTTTTGTAGACCATGACCCATATCAGCCACATATTTACAATATTTTACAATTTAAAAATATTCTTGATGTATTAAAATGGTTGGGGGACCTTTGCATTTCATATTTGTGCTACCATTCAACCAGTTTGATAACTCGTTGAGATGCCCCACTTTTCTACAACATCCCTAATGGAATAGCCATTATATTCAACATATGTTTTTGCTCTAGCTATGTCTTCAATCATTCACTCAGTTCTTAAGAATAAAACTAGATGTTGTTTTGTGTTTTTCGTTAACATTATTAGTTACCTCCATTTGTGGTGCTGGTTTTAGCTCTATTTTGTGATGTGGACTAGTATGAAATTGTTATTTTTTGTTTTGCTTCAACTAACTCTTCCTTCGAGTTAAGTATATAATCAATTTTGACACCCATTTTTAAGGTTCATTCATGAATTCCTCCTTCCCACACTCCTCTTGAATACCATGTTGTCCTGTAATTATTTTGGATAAATTAAAATGAATACAAATGTTTAGAATTGTGTACAAATGGACAAGTTAACATGAATAAGTAGAGTTCATGTCGAATGAAATATTAAACAATGACATGCACTGAAACAAATCAATATTGAATTAATATGTGCTTGTAATCCTAGTATTGATTACCAATGCATTTATTACATGAAACCCATAGAGAAAATATCATTAAAAATATGGAAACGGACCCACCTCATGACCTACTTGGTGATTCAAAATAAACTGTGAAATAAAGCAGGAACCCTCCAAGATTCCATTTTCCATGGCTGGTTTTCCAAGCTCTTTGGCACCATTGCAGGGTGGAAAGGGACAAGAATGTGCATCTTCTCATTCCCTAGTGTGAATTTACAAATGTAAATTGTAGCAATTAATGGCAACATTGAATGTTGCATTGGCATGCAATTGGGAATGACGATGGAGGATTGTACAGTGATAAGGGGTGATGTGAGATTAATTGAATGCATTTTGGTTTAGATACAGATGTAATTTTTTCTATGTGTCACATGGTTGCATGTAATTTTTTGTGCTGGAAGCGTTATTTTTTGGTTTGCTATCAAATTATGAGTTTGTAAGGGTTGTTTTGATGGGTTATTCAGTGTTAACTTCGCCACAAACTCATACTACATTCACATATTGTACATATAATGAAATTAATAAGGGGATGCATTTTTCTAAAAAATTAAAAAACTTCAACTTGTATGAGTTTTTTGAAATAGTTACACTCAAAATTTATGGATATTAATTTTATTAAATTTATGGATAATAAGATACCCATCTGAAACTCCTTTCTTATTTTCAAAAATGGAATCAATCATCTCACCTACCAGGTCAATCATGCTCCCCACTCCATCTAATAATTCAAGCCGTGGGCCCCGCGTGATTACATCATGTCTCTTAACCCGGGTTAATTTATCGAACCCCGATTACCCATTAACCCCAATCTAACCTCACCTCCAAGTTATAAATATGGGTTTTCCCCCCTCTTTCAAAAGGAGAGACCTAAAACTAGGGAGGGACTAGACTGGAACCTGAAGACCTAGACCTAGACCAGAATCAGAAAAGATGAAGAATAATGTATGAAATCTCTGCTTACGGAAGTTTTTAGGAGAGTAAAAGAAAGAGCTTAATAGTTCTGTAAGTTTGAGGTCAAGGAAAACTTTTTCCATTGTTAGAAGTTAGAGGTGAGGAGTTTGGGAGAAATATTTTCCATTGTCTGTCATCTTACCATCTTGATGCCCATTTCATCTCCATATCAGAGCACAAGCTAAGTCCCCTCATCATTTCAGTTACTTGTCAAATTGTATTTCATTATTTTTGCATGATATCTATTGTTCATCATTTATTGCTATCTTTCTAGACATGGGGGTTGACATCCTCCAAAGGAGTTAACATCCTCTTAGAACCAGTTTTATTCAGGAAACCCCCACATATTGTTATCTAATCACATCTGTTTCAGTTTTGCAGATCTATCTTTTTTTTATCGCATAGCTATCTTCTTTGCGCCCGTAGATCCATATCCACATCTGAGGTCCTAAGCCCTCCATCATTCAAAGTTGTTGGTGGCTTCCAGTATTGGCATCAC